>JAINUV010001489.1:0-250000 GCA_020205505.1 Panax japonicus
GATGATACTGTGACAATAATTGAATCAATACTATGAGAGATATGATGCAGCAATTATTGTAGCAATAATTAAATATAACTGAGTGACTTCTTACGTAAGCATCAATAATCAATATTGTGTGCTACTATGCAACCACGCGTATTACTGTACTTTTACTACCAGATAGTTCAACAGTTTTAACGGTAATACTTTCGCCGTTATTTTTATAAAAAGATAATTCTGTCATTTTCTAACTATGACAATACTTCCATTGTGGGGTCCACCAATGATTGTACCGTCGTACGGATATTCCCCGTCAAAAAGAATATTTTCCGACCAAACGAATATTTTATAACAACTTCCTTACTTTGTAAAAAAAAATTCACATATTACCCTCAACTTTAACCTTTTATCAATTTAACCATTTATGAAATAAAATAATAATTATAAGAAAATTGAATACTTTCATTTCATAATTTCAGGATCTCACAATCTCCACTCCAAATGAAATTTCACACTCGAAATTTACGTACATACCTGGTATTCGAAGAGATGAGAATACCTTGCTTTCTTTTCGGATTGTACCTTCTCGATTATATCCTATGCATCATGATTTTTCCACTACTCTTCTCCTATATTTCAGATATCATTCTAGAATATATCTTCAAAACAAAGGTCAATTGACATATCAAAAATTGTCAACAAATCAAGTAAAAATTTCGGCTTAGGTAAGTCACACACACTAGCGAAGTATATTACTCGTCTCTCCCCTCCTAGTTCTAGACTCATATCTTCTTCAGCGACCATATCCCTAAGCTCTGATACCATTTGTGACGCCCCCAAAATATGTTTACACAACCCATTCTGAATCGCCAGATATCACACTATAAAAATCAAATATAAACTTCATTTATACAACTGTTGAACTGTCGTGCAGAGTACGACAATAGATAAGCTGTGAGTTTTAATACAAATACATATAACTCTCGCGGTGCCTTGACCACAAGACCTTACAATGGTACCTTACATAAAGGTACAGTTAATAATTATTTTAGAAATTAAAATCTTTGAAAAATACTCAACGAAACCTTCGTTAATGGGAAGCCATGCGTCTAGGTTATGATAGATATCATATGTCCACAGAATTATCCTTGGTTGACCCAAAAGTCCCCAAAGAAAAAAACAAGAAGATTACTATCATCTTCTTTCCAATGGTGAGTCTTCTCTTGACATATAAGTATCTCCGTTGTCTCAAAGTGAAAATTATATTTCAAATAAACTATAAGATCATATAGGTAGTGCTCGTAGATATACTCAGCAAGTGGATGTGCATAACCCTGTCTTATGATAACACGAGGTTGTATGTCCTTAGACATCTTGTATAATAGCGTCAAAACACTCTTCCAAAGTTGGGTTAACCTCACCCTATTCGGTTCACCAAAATTAAATATCAAATGACGTATACAATACGACACACTTATCTAAAGTTCTCAACAAAATTATTTCCATACTATTTAGGGAGAACCTCAACAGCTATAGACCACCATTCTATTCACCTGTTATCCCTGCTCGACCCGCCAACACTCTTATTACCTGAAAGGAATTGTGAAGTAAAAAGGGTTAGCACAACTAGCCCAGTAAAGAATTTCATGGCTAAAGATAATTTACATCATCAATAGCCTTCATCAGTAATAAATCAGAGATTTAGAACATATGGTAGATGATAAAAATTTTCAACCATAGTTGTAGCGGAACGAGCAATCCATTAGAAGAGTCAAATAGACCATCAGGTCTATAATCTTCTCCATGTTAAAAGTCCACCAATAATGTTTTATCTCTATAACATCAATCAACAATTCATGTCCACAATTATATAAATAACTCGTAATCATAATTGTGATTCTAAATTCCTCTTCGCACCTAGGACGAAGATAATTTTCATCACCTATCTTCACCTGAAACATCAAAAATCATGGTTATACCAAATCACAATTTTTGCTCATAATCATACTAATAAATTCAGCTTTGCACTACGGCCAAAGATATACAACTGTATTTTAGAAGAGTCAAGTAGAGCATGATATCTACTATCTTCTACGAATTAAAAGTGTATAATCAATATTTTATTGCTGAGACTCAACTTAATAAATAATCCACGTCATCGAATCATCCCTGCACTACGACCAAGGATATTCATGTAATCATCAATGGTCATGATTATACCGAATAATCCCTGGTTATAATCATACCAATAACTGTCCATCAATACACTACGGGCCAATGATGACTTTTACAACATAATCTATAACATAATAGGTCATGATTATACCAAATGATCCTTAATCATAATCATACCAATAAACAGTTCATCTATGCACATAAGCCAAAGATACTCATCAATCAATATTTCATCTTTGCACGTAAGCCGAAGATATACAACTGTAAAACCAATAATCAACAGTCCATTTTTGCACGTAAGCCAAAGATATACAACTGTAAAACCAATAATCAACAGTCCATCTTTGCACGTAAGCCAAAGATGACTTTCATCACAATATAAACATGAGGATGATGACAATGACATAATGATTCAATAAAACAAGTTCAAGGATAAATTTTAAAGATTTATAATTTAATTTATCCAGAAATCAATAACGGCCAAATTGTCAACATGATACTGCTTTGTGGAGTAAAATTCAAGAATAATATTCATGTACCAAAAATAATTTGGACATAAAAGAAATATATTTTTCGGATAAATAGTACCCCGTGAATAGTACTTCAGGAATAGTACATCGTGAATAGTACCCCGACATGAAAAGTACCCCAAATACCTGAGTGAATAATATTCGGGTGAATAGTAATTTGGGTGAATAGTAACCCGTGAATAGTAACTCGTGAATAGTACTCTAACACGAAAAGTGCACCGAATACCCGAGTGAATAATACTAGAGTGAATTGTAATTGGGTAAATAGTAACCCTTGAATAGTAAATCATAAATAAAATACCAAATAAAATGATATTTTATGACGATTACAAAAAAAATGATTTCTCATATGAGTATAATAGAATATACGAAACTGTAAATGGATTTTCATCCGTCATGCAATAATCCACGTAGACAGATTATTTTCACAATTTAATAAAGAATGAATATGAAAAATCATTCACCATGTATGCGATAGTCAGCGTAGACAAGTTATTTCAACAAAATAATAAAGAATGGAATAACAGAAGAATTCACCAGACATGTTATTCCAACAGAATAATAAAGAATGGAACCAGGTCATGCGTAATCCGCACAGACATGATATTCCAACAGAATAATAAAGAATGGAACTAGGTAATGCGTAATCCGCACAGACAGTATATTCCAACAGAATAATAAAAAATGGAATAACAACAGAATTCACCAGGCATGCGATAGACCGCACATGCAGGTTATTCCAACAGAATAATAAAGAATGGAATAACAGAAGAATTTTACCATGTATGCGGTACTTCGCATAGACATGTTATTTCAATATAATAATAAAGAATGGAATAACAATCGTTACGAGTATTGAATGAAAATAACTCTCTTCATGAATACGAAAGAATAATACCCCTTACCATAATAATAATATCCCTTACGTCAAAAGAACTGGATACTGGAATAGTGAGTTAGCAGACTTCTCTTATTTTTTCTCTCTATAATTTCTCTCTATAATAATTGCTCTATAGCTTTAGTGAATTGGTGAGAAATGAAGGAAGAATGAGCTTCTATTTATAGAAAAATATAATTTCGATAATTGCACATTTTGGGGCTCGAAATATTACAGTATAATACCTTCCTCTTTTTCTTCATTTTTAATTTAGTCCTTCAAGTATTATCAAACTTGCACCACCTCCCCTAATAGTAAATAATGTGAATCAATAGTTCAATCACATGAATCTGTAGTTATAATCATGTGAAAATATGGATTTCAGTATAGTACCTCCATCTATACCTCCATTTTTAATTTAGTCATGAAAGTATTATCAATCTTGCACTAATTCCCCAAATAGAACAAAAATATGAATCAATAGTACAAACATGTGCATAAATAGTTATAATCATGTGAATTAATAGCAATTAATTGCTCATTTATCTGATTAATTACCCGACTGGTCAGTGTAACTTCCAGACATCAATTATTATCGAAATAAATGTCAATTTTTACTAATACTAATAATTCCAACACAATGAAACTATCCATTTCATCTTTAATCAACACGAAATTATTCATCATTAATATTATAACTCGCAATATTTAACAACCAGGTCGTTCCCAGGAAAGAGGGGGCTTTTCGATAAGGATTTCTCCTTATTGGCACGCAATTAGGTGACCAAACCTCTCCTTAAAAAACTTCTAGACATTGTCAATATTGCAAATAATAATATGAATAACTTTATCGTCTCAATTATTGATTTAATAATATAACATATTATGCAGATGATGCTGTGATAATAATTGAATCAATAATATGAGACATATGATTCAGTAATTACTGTAGCAATAATTGAATATAACTGAGTGACTTCTTACATAAGCATCAATAATCAATACACTGTGGTACTATGCAACCACACGTATTACTGTACTTTTACTACCGGGTAGTTTAACAGTTTTAATTGTAACACTTTCACCGTTATTTTTATAAAAAGATAATTCTGTCATTTTCTAACTAAGACAATACTTCCATTATGGGGTCTACCAATGATTGTGTCGTCGTACGAATATTCTTCGACAAAAAGAATATTTTCTGACCAAACGAATATTTTATAACAACTTCCTTACTTTGCAAAAAATTTCATATATCACCCTTAACTTTAACCTTTTATCAATTTAACCATTTACGAAATAAAATAATAATTATAAGAAAATTGAATACTTTCATTTCATAATTTCGGGATCTCACAATCTCCGCTCCAAATGAAATTTTGCCCTTGAAATTTACGTACATACTTGGTATTCGAAGAGATGAGAATACCTTGTTTTCTTTTCAGATTGTATCTTCCCGGTTATATCCTCTGCATCATGATTTTTCCACTACTCATCTCCTGTATTTCAAATATCATTCTAGAATATATCTTCAAAACAAAGGTCAATTGACATATCACAAATTGTCAACTTATCAAGTAAAAATTTTGTCTTAGGTAAGTCACACACTAGCGAAGTATATAACTCGTCTCTCCCCTCCTAATTCTAGACTCATATCTCCGCCAGCGACCATATCCCTAAGCTCTCATACCATTTGTGACGCCCCCAAAATAGGTCCACACGACCCACTCTGAGTCGCCAGATATCGTACTATAAAAATTAAATATAAACTTCATTTATACAACTGTTGAACTATCGTGCATATTACGACAATAGATAACATGTGAGTTTTAATACAAATACATATAACTCTCGTGGTACCTTGACCACAAGACCTTACAATGGTACCTTACATAAAGGTACAATCAATAATTGTTTTAGAAATTAAAATCTTTGGAAAATACTAAAGGAAACCTTCGTATATGGGAGGCCATGCGTCTAGGTTATAATAGATATCATATGTCCACAGAATTATCCTTGGTTGACCCAAAAGTCCCCAAAGAAAAACAAGAAGATTACTATCATCTTCTTTCCAATGGCGAGTCTTCTCTTGACATATAATTATCTTCGTTGTCTCAAAGTGAAAATTATATTTCAAATAAACTATAATATCATATAGGCAGTGCTCGTAGATATAATCAGCCAGTGGATGTTCACAACCCTATCTTATTATAACACGAGGTTGTATGTCATTAGACATCTTGTATGATAGCGGCAAAACACTCTTCCAAAGTTGGGTTCACCTCACCCTATTCGGTTCACCAAAATTAAATATCAAATGACGTATACAATACGACACACTTATCTAAAGTTCTCAACAAAATTATTTCCATACTATTTAGGGAGAACCTCAACTACTATAGACCACCGTTCTATTCCCCTGTTATCCCCGCTCGACCCAACAACACTCTTATTACTTGAAAGGAATTGTGAAGCAAAAAGGGTGAGCACGACTAGCCTAGTAAAGAATATCATGACTAAAGATAATTTACATCATCAATAGCCTTCATCAGTAATAAATCAGAGATTTAGAACATATGATAGATGATAAAACTTTTCAACCATAGTTGCAGCGGAACGAGCAATCCATTAGAAGAGTCAAATAGACCATCAGGTCTATTATCTTCTCCATTTTAAAAGGCCACCAATAATGTTTTATCCCTATAACATCAATCAAAAATTCCTATCCACAATCCTATGAATAACTCGTAATCATAATTATGATTCTAAATTCCTCTTCGCACCTAGGACGAAGATAATTTTCATCACCCATCTTCACCTGAAATATCAAAAATCATGGTTATACCAAATCACAATTCCTGCTCATAATCATACTAATAAATTCATCTTTGCACTACGGCCAAAGATATACAACTGTATTTTAGAAGAGTCAAGTAGAGCATGATATCTACTATCTTCTACGAATTAAAAGTGTATAATCAATATTTTATCCCTGAGACTCAACTTAATAAATAATCCACATCATCGAATCATCCCTGCACTACGGCCAAGGATATTCATGTAATCATCAATGGTCATGATTATACAGAATAATCCCTGGTTATAATCATACCAATAACTGTCCATCAATGCACTACGGGCCAATGAGGACTTTTACCACATCATCTATAACATTACGGGTCATGATTATACCGAATGATCCCTGGTCATAATCATACCAATAAATAGTTCATCTATGCACAAAAGCCAAAGATACTCATCAATCAATATTTCATCTTTGCACGTAAGCCAAAGATATACAACTGTAAAACCAATAATCAACAGTCCATCTTTGCACGTAAGTCAAAGATGACTTTTATCACAATATAAGCATGAGGATGATGACAATGACATAATAATTCAATAAAACAAGTTCAAGGATAAATTTTAAAGATTTATAATTTAATTTATCCAGAAATCAATAACGTCCAAATTGTTAACATGATACTACTTTGTAGAGTAAAATTTAAGAATAATATTCATGTACTAAAAACAATTTGGACAGAAAAGAAATATATTTTTTGGGTGAATAGTACCTTGTGAATAGTACTTTGGGAATAGTACCTCGTAAATAGTAACCTGACATGAAAAGTACCCCAAATACCTGAGTGAATAATATTCGGGTGAATAGTAATTTAGGTGTATAGTAACTCGTGAATAGTACTCTGACACGAAAAGTGCCCCGAATACCCCAGTGAATAATACTAGAGTGAATAGTAACCGGGTGAATAGTTGCTAGTGAATAGTAACTCGTAAGTAAAATTCCAAATAAAATAATATTTCATGACGATTACAAAAGAAATGATATCGCATACGAGTATAATAGAATATACGAAACTGCAAATGGATTTTCATCCGCCATGCGGTAATCCACGTAATAAGATCATTTCCACAATTTAATAAAGAATGAATACGAAAGGTCATTCATCATGCATGCAGTAGTCCGTGTAGACAGGTTATTCCAACAGAATAATAAAGAATGAAATAACAGAAGAATTCATCATGCATGCGATAGACTGCACAGGCAGGTTATTCCAACATAATAATAAAGAATGGAACCAAGTCATGCGTAATCTGCACAGACAGGATATTCCAACAGAATAATAAAGAATGGAACCAGGTCATGCGTAATCCGTACAGACAGGATATTCCAACAGAATAATAAAGAATGTAATAACAATAGAATTCACCAGGCATGCGATAGACCGCACAAACAGGTTATTCCAACAAAATAATAAATAATGAAATAATAGAAGAATTTCACCATGTATACGGTACTTCGAATAGACATATTATTCCAACATAATAATAAAAAACGGATTAACAACCCTTACGAGTATTGAAAAAAAATAACTCTCTTCGTGAATACGAAAGAATAATACCCCTTATCATAATAATAATAATATCCATTACCTCAGAAGAAACTAGATACTGGAATAGTGATGTAGCAGACTTTTCTTCTTCTTTCTCTCTATAATTTTTCTCTATAATAATTGCTCTATATCTTTAGTGAATTGGTGAGAAATGAAGGAAGAATGAGCTTCTATTTATAGGAAAATATAGTTTCGATAATTGCACGTTTTGGGGCTCAAAATTTTACAGTATAATACCTTCCTCTTTTTCTTCATTTTTAATGTAGTCGTGCAAGTATTATCAAACTTGCACCACCTCACCTAATAGTAAATAATGTGAATCTGTGACAACCCGAGAAATTAGACAATTTATTAAAATCTTAAATGATTGATTTAAGGTCAAATGATAGATCTAGACAGAAAATGAGTGTATGCGTTTGATGTTATTGGGATGAAATTTTGATGATTTCAAAATTTTGTGAAGGATATAGGTGAATTATTCAGGATTAAGGATTTATGTGAATATGTATGTGTACTAAATGTGGTTAAGGGTCAAGGGTTGACCAGATTAATTATATATGTGTCACACCCTAAGTATATATTAAGAACGTCAACGTTCTGTTAGAAAACCCTAGCAATGGATAAGAAATCGTAGAAATCGGTTCTGAAACCCTAGTTTCAATTCCGGGAATCCGAAACAATAAATTCATGATAAGAATATGGTGATTAAGTTAGAAAACCCTAACGATATGTTCAGAAACCCTAATTTCAGTATCGAGAATTTAAACCCTAATTTGGGAATCCTAATGCGAAGTATTAAACCCTAAGGGTCAAAAAGTTGTGTGTAAGGAATATGAACATTATGTGATGGTTTATATTTGTTTATTATATAAACAAACAAAAGAAACTAGTGTAACCCTAATTATATATATTAGGAATGAAGGATTTAATAACTTAAGGGTTAAGAAAAAAGAGAATTGTGGTATTTAGAATACTTACTAATTCTAGGAGATTTATTTTATATATCTCAAATGATTAATTTTATAACCTAATTATAGCAAGTTTAATTGGGTTAAGGAAATAAGTGGGCATGAGTAAGGATTTGTGTTATAATTGAGGAAGTAAAAACCCTAATTAAATGAATTGGGTTGGATAAGAATTAAGGTATTGGATTATGTATATTTATAGCCCAAGTGTTCGCCAATGAAATTAGTTAGAGGCCCAAGCAATACATTAATTGAGTGACTCAAGTATTTTTATTGATAAGCCCAATTGAAGGAAGGGCATGATGGACATTTGTTATTATTAGAAGTGTTGGACTATGATTGATTTACATGGCCGGTGGATAGAGAACGAAAAAGGAGGAGAGAATGAGCATGTGACTAAGATTTATTTTGGTCTCTTATTTGTCTAAAGTTGGTCACCAACTCTCCACCAACTCTCCTACCAACTCTCCACCAACTATCTACCAACTCCCACCTACTCCTCTTATGTGTCATTGTTTTATTTATCCAACATCTTTGTTCATGCTTGTAAGTAAAGCTTTGGTAGTTTAGTGGGAGAAAAGGAGAGAATTATATGCAAAAACATCTCCCACTTTAAGCACCATACATGTGGTAAAAGGATAGTTCATTAATACAAGCTAGGTGTCCAATGGTTTAAGGAGCCACATGATATACTAATCTCCCACATGTTTATGATTAAGAAAGAGAAAGATAGAGTGAGTGGGGAGATGATTATTAGATATACAATTATATCTATTCATTTTTACAAAGTCACCAAAGTTATTTCATCTCTCTCATGATATCACTTGCTTTTTGGCCGATCAATAATTTAATTAAAGCCCAAAAATTTGATCCAAGTGAGGAGGGACATTTTTGAAAAAAGAGATTTAATCAAACTTGGTAGATATTGGCCACATGGCCGGGTAATGGAAGAGGTGAAAGGAGAGGGAGATGTGCATGCACATCATCCATTTATACACTACACAATTAGCAAAAGATAATTCACCCTATTAGGCTAGGTGTCACATTTTTTTTAATAAGGTAGCTTGCATATCTAACCTTGATATTGGTTTGGTGACCAACCCTAAACCCTAAATGCTCCAAACCGTAAAGCCTAAGGGTTTCATCAAATGGCAAATTTGAGAAATATATGGAAATGTCCAAAATACCCGTTTTACATTTTTTTTATTATGTAACTTGTGAATCTTGCCTTATCTTTGGTTGTTCACCAACCCTAACCCTAACCTAGCATAGCATGTAACTAAAAGCCATACAAATCAGCCACTCTTTCCATCTTGCAAACTTAGATGCATTGAATCAAAGTTTTATAACTTAAAACTTAAGTAAAGTAACTTACTTTACTTACAAAACCAACCTAGACCTTCTCTCTCTTCATGTTTTGAAATTTAGAGTGAGAGAGGAGAGGAGTATGTTCGGGAGCTCCTAGGGAGGAGAAAGAGAGAAGATTTTGATCTTTCTTTCCATTCAAGATCCATCTCATATCTTAGAAGAAGAAGAAGAAAAGGAGCATGAAAAATCAAAGGTATAAACCCTTTTTGTTCATGTAATTTTTGGTTGAAGATCAAACCTTGAATCTATAGTTCTAATCTCAAAAACCTTAGATCTATGTGTTAATGAGTGTTTCATGTTTAGATCTAACCATATTGAGTGTTTATTTGGTTGAAATCAAAAGGAATTGAAAAATAGAATTTTTCCGGAAAAGTTTAAAACTAGAAAGTATGATCTAGCTTTTGATTCTTGAAATCTATGATGGATATTTGTGATTTATGTTCTTGGGATGCTAGATCTATGTGTGTAGGATAAAACCCCTCTGGAATCTCTCAAATAGGTTGAAAAATGAGCAAGTTATGGAATTTTTCCCAAACTACTCAAAGATAAGAAAATTGTTAGAAGGAGAGTTTTGAACAGCCACTTCCGGGATAAATTCTGGGAGCTTAACTTGTCCAAATATGGATTTTAATAGATGAAAATTGAATATCGGAAAGATATGAATCCAACAAAATTTACGGATCGTTAATCGGAGTTACAGATCTAGTTTTATATAAGTTTTAGCAAAGGGCTCCAAAACTGTAAAATGGCAAAAAGTTTCTATCCAGATCTGTCCAGGGGCTGTTTTGGCAACTTAAAATGTGAAATAAATTCCGGCCTTTTGGAAAATGAAAATATGTGGTATTATGTAGCTCGTGTCCAAAAATGAGCTAATTTTGAGTTAAAACGACCAAGTTATGACCATTGCAATTGTTATGATTTTCCCGACGGAAATCGCTATAAACGGAGTTCTACAACTTCGATTGCCACAAAATTTAAAATGGAGCATCACGTTAACATATATAAGGTTCCCAAGAGATGGGAATGTTTGGAGTTAAGCACGAGGTAGCTAATTTCTTAAGCTACGCATTAGAATTAATTTTTGAAAAATATCAAAGGAAGTTGGAAAATTATGGAAAAATAATTTTTGTGGATGAAATATGTGTATATATGTTTGGACTAAGGATAGAAAAATAATAAACTGATTTGGTATTTTCGTGATACGAATTTAGAATACAGTTTGCTGGATTATATAATTTGTGATTCCAGTTTGCTGGATTGAGAAATAGTTTACTGAAATTGAAACTATATTAAATCTAGTTTGCTGGATTGCAGTTTAGATTGCTGGATTTGGAATTCAGGTTGCTGGATTTGGAATCCAGATTGCTGAGTTGGTAATTTAGTTGCTAGATTTAGAATCCAGGTTGCTGGATTAGTATTAGACTTATTAGATGTTAATGAATAATTATGAAATGAAAAAGCGAGTGTTAAATCATATAAATGTGACTCTATGGCATGATTAAGCGCTTAAGAAGAGTTTAATTGAACTTAAACTCGATATTTGTCCGACTAGACCGTTGGGATGATAAAATTGTGTCGGTATCAACTCAAACTTAATAGTCTAATTTGATGCTAAGTCTTATGTGTATTATAGACTGATAGGATTATATGTTATGTGTTTAGATTATTCTGTGGACATAAATATAATAGTATTATACTGTGATGATATTATTCTAATATTGGAGATCTATATTACTAATATTAGGTCTTCGGGTAAAGCGTTATTAATTGCGTTGCGGTAATCAACGGTTCAGGCAAGTTTCTTTGTACTGAACTCTAATAAGAGTGTTTTATTCAAGCTTATGGTTAATCATTGCTGATTGTCACAAAAATTGTACTCTGTACATCTTGCATGTATAAGTCAGGTATGAAAGACTGATCACCATCATTACCAGTAGGTTCAAAAATGTTTGTTCATGTTTAAAACTTGTTCAGGCAAAAGTTTGTTCATGCTAGTTCTCAATTATATTGATGAATTATAGCCAGCTTATTATTCATACTCTTCAATCATGATATATCTTTATATTATTGTATTTAAACTTGCTGGGCAACTTTCATGCCCACCTTTGCTATATCATGATAAAATATTGCAGATAAGGCGAACGTGTTCGGATACAGAAAAAAGATAATGCCAAGTTTAGCTTGAGATATAAAGTGCGGCTAGTTTGTAATTTCGTATTTTGATAAATGTGCTGTATTTTAGATAGTTTATGAATTGTGTAAAAGTTAAGGTTAATTGACCTTGGGGATAAGTGTGTAAAGTTTAATGTATAAACAATTTATGTTTATATCTTCCGCAAACAGTTATAGAATGATTAGTGTACTGAATCCGCGGTGATTTGGGGCCCGGATTCGGGGCTATCACAGAATCAATAGTTCAATCATGTGAATCAATAGTTATAATCATGTGAAAATATGAATTACAGTATAGTACCTCCATCTATACCTCTATTTTTAACTTAGTCATGCAAGTATTATCAATCTTGCATCAACTCTCCTAATAGTACAAGAATGTGAATCAATAGTACACATATTTGAACAAATAGTTATTATAATGTGAATTAATAGCAATTAATTGCTCATTTATCCGATTAATTACACGACTGGTCAATGTAACTTCCAGACATCAATTATTATCGAAATAAATGTCAATTTTTACTAACATTAATAATTCCAACACAATGGAACTATCCATTTCATCATTAATCAACACGAAATTATTCATCATTAATATTATAACTCGCAATATTTAACAATCAGGTCATTCCCAAGAAAGAGGGGGCTTTTCGATAAGGATTTCTCCTTATTGGCACGCAATTAGGTGACCAAACCTCTCCTTGACAGAACTTCTAGACATTGTCAATATTTCAAATAATAATATGAATAACTTTGTCGTCTCAATTATTGATTTAATAATATAACATATTATGCAGATGATGTTGTGATAATAATTGAATCAATAATATGAGAGATATGATGCAGCAATTACTATAACAATAATTGAATATAACTGAGTAACTTCTTACGTAAGCATCAATAATCAATACCGTGTGCTACTATGCAACCACGCATATTACTGTACTTTTACTACCGGGTACTTCAACAGTTTTTACGGTAATACTTTCTCTGTTATTTTTATAAAAAGATAATTCTGTCATTTTATAACTACGACAATATTTCTATTGTGGGGTCCACCCATGATTGTGTCGTCGTACGAATATTCCCCGGCCAAACGAATATTTTATAACAACTTGTTTACTTTGCAAAATTTTTCACATATCACCCTTTACTTTAACCTTTTATCAATTTAACCATTTAAAAAATAAAATAATAATTATAAGAAAATTGAATACTTTCATTTCATAATTTTGGGTTCTCACATAACCCTAATTGAATTAGAAAACCCTAATTTATAATTAGGGGAAACCTAATTGTTAATTTAATAATTGTAATGTTAATTAGGAAACATTATTCCAAAATTTCAAGATATAAGTAATTAGAAAATCCTAATCTAATTAGGAAACCTAATTTCTAAATTAGAAAATTTATTTTTCTATTTAAAACCCTAATTCGTGGGTTATAAACCCTAATGTACTATTTTGACCCTAATTGCTAAATTAGAAATTTTAATTAGGAAATAATAATCCTAATTAAAAAGATTGAATTTATGATTATGAAATCTTAAATATAATTATAGAATCCTAATTATAATTTAGAAATATTAATTTTATTTTGAAAACCTAATTTGGAAATTCTAGAATTTATTTTTAAAACCTAAGGGTTCAACCCCTAAACCCTAAGGGTTCAAACCCTAAGGGTTATGACAAAAGACAAGTATGCTCTTAAAATTATGTGCAAAATGTCCAAAGTAACCTTTTTAGCATTCTTTATTAATTGGAGTGTAGATCTATCCAAGGCTTGAGTTGGTGAACAACTCTAACAACTACATGTGCTGATAACCTCCAGCAATAAGTCAATTGTGATAAGCCGTTATGTGACGCCCCCAAAATAGGTATACAACACCCATTCTGAGTCACCAAATACATGATACATAAAGCAAACTACAACTTCAATAATACAAATGTCGTGTGAAATACGACAATACATACTGTGAGTTTAAATACAAATATTGTCTCCTAGACAATATCCACACGTAAATAAATCCTCATTACAATTATTCAAATACTATTTTACAGAAATAGTGAGGACTGCTAAAACATCTTTCTAGAAACCTCATTCCATACCTTGACTCAATCCTGCTATGTTCTCACCTCTTGAGAAGAAAAATGGAACAAAAAGAAAAATGGTGAGCTCAACTAGCCCAGTAAGGAATATTATGACTAAGATAATATACAACAAATTATCGTTAGTCTTCAACAGGGAAAAATCTGATACAATACAATAGACAACAAGTTTTAGATCAACAAGTACAGCGGAAACAACAATCCATTAGAAGAGTCACGTAGAGGATGAATTCTACTATCTTCTAATATTTAAGAGTCCATCATCATTATTTTATACATGTAACAACAATCAATATACATCTTTAATTATCTTTGCACTACAGGCCAAAGATATGGTCATGTTCATCTCAACACATGTTCATCTTTGCACTACGGGCCAAAGATATTCATCAGTAATCATTTATCTTTGCACTACAGGCCAAAGATATTCAATAGTATCATCATTTAGGACTGAGGATGATGAAAAATATTTTTTAAAGAAACGAATCCAGTGAAACAAAATGACAAGGATTAAGGATTCGTACTTTAGTTTGTCCAAATTTAAAAATACTCCATAATAAACAATTATGAGCCAAACTTCAAGAATGAAGATTAAAACATGGATACAATCAAAGCTAGTAACCATAACAGACATTTTCGACAAAAAGGAGAATTTTCATTTTTTGGTGAATAGTGCCGTATTCGTGAATAGTGCCGTATACGTGAATAATGCCGTATATATGAATAGTAACCCCGACACAACAAGTTCCAAATTTGATTAAAAAGTTCACCAATATTTCGGCATAATGATATTGAAGAAAATAATATCATTTAAGAAGAAAATAACATCCCTTACCTCAAAATAACCATACTTCTGACTGAATTTCGGTATAGTGCTGACAGAAACTCGCACTGTATAGCAACACTCAAAGTATACTCACAAGAATACGCTCGATAATATAGAGAGAGAAAGAGAGAAAACTTGTTTCTGGTGTGATTTTCAATTCTAACTTAGCCCTCTATTTATAGAAAAATGCTAGAACGCCAAAGGAGACTAAAATAATAAAATATTAATATTTTTATTCAAACTTCCTACGCATGCTTTGTTAGGCCAAGCCCAGCCACCACCTTGGAAAATTTCCAACAGCCCACATGTGTAATCACACCAACCAAAGTGGGTCCCACCCATAAATTTAATAAAAATTATTTTATTTTCCGAAACTTCAACAATTCATAGAAAATAGACCGTTTATCAGAAAAATACGAATTTTATGTCCATTCTGCCTGAAATCGAATTCTCTACAACTTTGTAAAAGAAAGTTTTTCCAAATTTCCAACAGAAAATATCCGAAATCCACAAACAGATGATTTTTAATTCTTCTAGTCCGACAAAATATTGATAAAACACATCATCATTAATTCCTTCAATTATATCCAAATAAAATAATATATTCATCAATTATATCCTCATCAAATAAATATTTCCTTATCATATGAATCAATAATTAATTATTCTTAAATAATATTACAGAATCACAATTATGACAATTAGGCCGTTTCCAGGAAAGAGGGGGCTTTTCAATAAGGATTTCTCCTTACTGGCGCGCAATTCGATGACCAAACCTCTCCTTGACATAACTTTCTAGATATTTCCAATAATGTTATCTAATAATATTATTCAAATAATATGAATTATTGATCTGATAATGGAAAATACTGTGCAGTGACAATTATTGAAACAATAATAATATAAACTAACAACGCAGCAATTATTGAATCAATAAAATAAAATATTGAACAGTAACTACTGTAACCATTATTGAGTAGTGCCTTCTTACGTACGAATCAATAATTCAACAATACTGTGCATTACCGTGTGCTACTTTGCAACCACGCGTATTACTTTATTTTAACCACCAGGTTACCCAACAGTGTTAACGGTAACAATTTACGCCGTTATTTATAAAACTCAATCTTTGTCGTTTTCTTTCATCCAACCGCTTTCCATTATGGGGCCCACAAATGACTGCGCCGTCGTATGAAGATTCTCGACAATAAGAATATTCCACGACCAAACGAATATTCCCCGACAAAATAAATATTTTGTAACCACTTGCTTATTTTGTAAAATTTTCACATTTCACCCATAACCAAAGCATTATATCAAATTAACCCTTATTAATTTAGAATAATGAATAAAGAAAAATTCAATTTTATTTATAATAAGTTGGGGTCTTACAACCTCCCCTTCTTATAAAATTTCGTCCTCAAAATTGACGTACGTACCTGGTGTTTCGAACAGGTGAGGGTACCTCGCTTTCATTTCCGATTCTAACTCCCATGTCATTTCCTCAATTGCATGGTTTCTCTATAAAACCTTTACTTGTGGTATAACCTTCGTGCGTAAGACATGTTCTTTCCTATCCAAAATCTCAACAGGTATCTCCTCGTATGTTAAATCTTTAGCTATCTCGTCTAGTTCTAACGCAATAATGTGGTTCGGGTCTTTCACATATTTACGAAGCATAGATACGTGAAAAACATTATGAACACGAGACATGCTTGGAGGTAATGCGAGTCTATAAGCCACATTTCCTATTCGGTCAAGAATCTCAAATGGACCGACAAATCTTGGATTGAGCTTTCATCTCTTTCCAAATCTTGTAACTCCCTTCCATGGAGCAACACGTACAAGTACCTGATCCCCAATATTAAATTCCACGTCCTTTCAATGAAGATTAGCATAACTCTTTGGTCGATCTTGTGAAGTGTGAATACGTTGTCGAATCATTTTGATCTTTTTTGTAGTCATGCGTACTAACTATGGTCCCAACAACGTTGCTTCTCCCACCTCGTCCCAGCATACTGGAGAATGACATTTTCGTCCATACAACGCCTCAAATGGAGCCATGCCTATACTTGGTTGATAACTGTTGTTGTAGGAGAATTCCACCAGTGGCAAGTACTTATCCCAACTTTCTTTGAAATCTAGAACACAGAGTCTTAATAGATCTTCAAGGGTTTGAATAGTCCTCTATGATTGTCTGTCCGTTTGAGGATGATATGCTGAACTAAATTGTAAGTCCGTGCCCATAGCTTTCTGTAAGCTAACCCAAAATCTTGAAGTGAATCTTGGGTCACGATCCGAAACTATGGATACTGGCATGCCATGCAATCTCACAATCTCATTCACGTACATACGAGCAAGATGTTCAAGTGAATAAGTCTCACGTATCGGTAAAAAATGGGCGGACTTGGGTTAATCTATCAACAATAACCCAAATCGCATCTATACCTTGAGAAACCTTGGGAAGACCCGTAACAAAATCCATAGTAATGTGTTCCCACTTCCATTCCGAAATCTCAAGTGGTTGTAATGGACCTTTTGGTATTTGATGCTCCGCCTTTACACGTTGACAAGTTAAACACCACGAGATAAACTCCGCGATCTCTCTCTTCATATTGTTCCACCAAAATGTGTGTCGAATATCATGATACATTTTAGTACTCCCAGGATGGATTACAAACGGGGTGTTGTGTGCCTCCATCATGATTCTATGCTTCAAGTCAGAATCGTTAGGAACCCAAAGTCTAGAGATGACTCGAAGTATTCCTTCTTCATCGATTCTTGCTTCTGGAATAGCACCTTCTTGCACTTTCTTCTTCATTTGTATCAGCCCCAGGTCCGTAGCTTGAGCAGCTTTAACTTTATCAATTAAAGTCGGTTCTACTCATATATTCGCTATCATCATGTGGGTCCTTGGAGTCTTCAATTCTACCTCCATCCTTTGCAAGTCATACAAAATGGGCCTTTGCGTTGACAATATTTCACTCGTACTCGCATATGATCTTCTACTCAATACGTCAGCTACTACGTTCGCTTTTCCAGGATGATATTGAATAGTGTGATCATAATCTTTCAACAGCTCAAGCCAACATCGTTGCCGCATGTTGAGTTCTTTTTGGGTGAAGAAATATTTGTGGCTTTTATGGTCCGTATAAATCTCCACTTTCTCCCCGTAAAAGTAGTGTCTCCATATCTTCAACGCGAATATGACTGTTGCCAACTCCAGATCATGAGTAGGATAATTCCTCTCATATTCTTTGAGTTGTCGTGAGGCATAGGCTATGACTTTCCCATGTTGCATGAGAACACATCCTAACCCCTTGCCAGAAGCATCACTGTAGATAACAAATCCATCCGAACCATATGGTATTGTCAGAACAGGTGCCGAAATGAGTCTCCTCTTGAGCTCTTGGAAGCTCTTCTCGCATTCCTCGCACCATACAAATTTTGCATCCTTTCGAGTCAGCTGAGTTAACGGAGTAGCGATTCGATAAAATCCGTCCACGAATCTCCGATAATAACCAGCTAAGCCCAGAAAGCTACGCACTTCGGTCACCGACTTTGGCTGCTCCCAACTTTGTATTGCTTCAATCTTCGCCGAGTCCACAGATACTCCATGTTTTGACACCACGTGCCCAAAGAATGCTACTTCCTCAAGCCAGAACTCGCATTTATTTAGCATGGCATAAAGCTTGTGTTGACAAAGTCTTTGAAGTACTAGCTTCAAATGGTGCTCATGATCTTCACGACTTTTGGAATAGATGAGGATGTCATCAATAAAGACAACAACGAATTGATCCAAATATTCCTTGAATACTCGGTTCATCATATCCTTGAAGACAGTAGGGGCATTAGTCAATCCGAAAGACATCACTAAGAATTCATAATGCCCGTACCGAGTTCTGAAGGCAGTCTTTGGAATATCCTCAGGTTTAATCTTCAGCTGATGATATCTAGAACGAAGATCGATCTTTGAAAAGAATTGTGCTCCTTGTAACTAGTCAAACAGGTCATCAATGCGAGGTAGTGGATACCTATTCTTGATGGTGACATGGTTTAATTCTCGGTAGTCAATACAAAGTCGTATACTCCCGTCTTTCTTCTTTACGAATAAAACAGGAGCACCCCAAGGAGATGTACTAGGACGAATGAAACCGATGTCTAACAATTCCTGTAGTTGGACTTTTAACTCCTGAAGTTCAATAGGAGCCATTCAATATGGGGTTTTAGAAATGGGTTTTGTACCCAGTTCAAGATCAATAAAGAATTTAACTTCACGTTCCGGGGGTAGACCGGGAAGCTCTTCAGGAAATACATCAGGAAATTCTCTAACCACAGAAATATTATTCAAATCTGACTTATCTTTATTCAAATCCATAACATGGGCTAAGAAAGCTTGGCATCCGTTTTTCAATAAACGAATAGCTTTGTGGCTTGATATGACATTAACGGATTTTAGTGGTTTAGTAGTTTGAATTCGTATGACAGGTTGGTTAGGAATATGAAAACTAATAACCTTACAAAAACAATCAATTTTGGCATGATGAGTGGTTAACCAATCAATTCCTAAAATCACATCAAAAGCAAGTATCTTTAAAGAGATAAGATCCACAGGTAATGTGATAGTGCCAACTTGGATCATGTAAGATTTATAAACTGTAGATGTAACGAAGGTTTCACCCAATGGAGTTTTAACAGATAAATCAAAATCTAATTTCTCCGGAGTCAAGTTTAAACGTTGAGCACAAGCAGGAGAGATAAAAGAATGGGTAGAACCGGTATCTAGTAAGGTATAAACTTCGCAAGAATTCAAGATTAGCTTACCCGTGATCACTTCGTTTGGGTTCCTCACGTTTTGGCCAGTCACGACGAACGCTCTTCCAGGAACAGCTGATTTTGACTTATCCGGGACAGCCCTTGGAATCACCACTCTCGCTGAACTTGGTTTTGCTATAGTACAATCTCGAGCGATGTGGCCTTCCTTTCCACAGTTGTAGCATACCTTGGATTGTTGTGGACAATTTGGGCTGATATGTCCCTCCTTCCCGCATTTGTAACATCTAACTGGCGGTCGTTCTCCTCCCCTAGAATTTGTTGTTAGTGCTGGTGTTGCTGCTGATGTCTTTCCGTCATTGTTGAATCTTCTCTTTCTGAAATTTCCACTTGAGTCACCTCTTCTATTATTATGGCCATGATTACCACCTGAGTGGTTACCGCCATTGTCCGTATTCTTCCTTCTTCGCTGGTTATCATCGTTCTGATGACTGCTGTCACCTATATGACCCTGGTTGTGGTCCCTCGGTTGAGTATATTCACTATCTCGCTCTAACAATTGAGCCTTGTTTACAACATCTGAATACAGAGAAAATTTATGAGAAATAAGGTATTGACGAATCTCGGGTTTTAGACCTCTCAGAAACATCTGCGTCATACATTCCTCATTTTCCTCCAAATGAGGTGCAAACCTGGACAACTCTGCGAACTTTACCTCGTATTGAGACACCGTCATGTTATTCTGTTCGAGTCTAATAAACTCTACCTCTTTCATATGACGAATACTTTCAGGAAAGTACTTGTCATTGAAAAGTTTCTAAAATCTTTCCCAAGACATGTTGAGTGCATCTGGTTGGGTACGCTTCACAGATTCCCACCAGTAATCTGCTTCACCACAAAACATAAAGGTAGCGAATGGAACTTTCTGTTCCTCCGTGCATCCCAAAATATCGAATATCTTGGTAATTTGCTTGACCCATGTTTCTGCCATGATCGGATCCAGTTTTTCCTTAAATTCTGGTTGTCCCAACTCCTTAAACTTCTTGGTTGTGACAGACCACGTGTTGCCATCATTTCCACCCATATTTTGTACACGAGTCTCCCTCGTCTGATTTTCCATGAACTGCAAAAAGCTCCTAAACATTCCATCGTTCATCGTTTGCTCGGTAGTGTTGTTTACAGGAGGAATATTGCCTTCCTGTTGCACGTTCTCTTGGTTTGTGACTAAAGGTTGCTCCACAGTCTCGTACACTCCATTGTTAACGTTCTCAGCAGCCATTCTTAAATACTGCCATAAAAAAAGGGTTAATTAAACATATCACATAATATCCCTATATTATGACCAACCAACAAATAAGCTTAGTAGGACACACTAGCAAATGATTTACTCATCTCTCCCCTACTAGTTCTATTCTCCGATCTCCGCCAGAGACCATATCCCTAAGCTTTGATACCAACTGTGACGCCCCCAAAATAGGTATATAATACCCATTCTGAGTCGCCAAATACATGGTACATAAAGCAAACTACAACTTCAATAATACAAATATCGTGTGAAATACGACAATACATACTGTGAGTTTAAATACAAATATTGTCTTCTAGACAATATCCACACGCAAATAAGTCCTCATTACAATTATCCAAACACTATTTTACAGAAATAGTTTGAACTGCTAAAACATCTTTCTAGAAACCTCACTCCATACCCCGACTCGATCCTGCTATGTTCTGACCTCCTGAGAAGAAAAATGGAACAAAAAGGAAAAGGGTGAGCTCAACTAGCCCATTAAGGAATATTATGACTAAGATAATATACAACAAATTATCGTTAGTCTTCAACAGGGAAAAATCTGATAGAATACAATAGACAACAAGTTTTAGATCAACAAATACAGCGGAAACAGCAATCCATTAGAAGAGTCACGTAGAGGATGAATTCTACTATCTTCTAATATTTAAGAGTCCATCATCAATATTTTATCCCTGTAACAACAATCAATATACATCTTTAATCATCTTTGCACTACAGGCCAAAGATATTCATTTATATCACTGGTTGGTCATGTTCATCTCAACACCTGTTCATCTTTGCACTACGGGCCAAAGATATTCATCAGTAATCATTTATCTTTGCACTACAGGCTAAAGATATTCAATAGTATCATCATTTAGGACTGAGGATGATGAAAAATATTTTTTTAAAGAAACGAATCCAGTGAAACAAAATCACAAGGATTAAGGATTCGTACTTTAGTTTGTCCAAATTCAAAAATACTGAATAATAAACAATTATGAGCCAAACTTCAATAATGAAGATCAAAACATGGATACAATCAAAGCTGGTAACCATAATAGACATTTTGGACAAAAAGGAGAATTTTCATTTTTTGGTGAATAGTGTCGTATTCGTGAATAGTGCCGTATACGTGAATAGTAACCCCGACACAACAAGTTCCAAATTTGATTAAAAATTCACCAATATTTCGGCATAATGATATTGAAGAAAATAATATCATTTAAGAAGAAAATAACATCCCTTACCTCAAAATAACCGTACTTCTGACTGAATTTCGGTATAGTGCTGATAGAAACTCGCACCGTATAGCAACATTCAAAGTATACTCACAAGAATACGCTCGATAATATAGAGAGAGAAAGAGAGAAAACTTGTTTCTGGTGTGATTTTCAATTCTAACTTAGCCCTCTATTTATAGGAAAATACTAGAACGCCAAAGGAGACTAAAATAATAAAATATTAATATTTTAATTCAAACTTCCTACGCATGCTTTGTTAGGCCAAGACCAGCCACCACCTTGGAAAATTTCCAGCAGCCCACATGTGTAATCACACCAACCAAAGTGGGTCCCACCCATAAATTTAATAAAAATCATTTTATTTTCCGAAACTTCAACAATTCATAGAAAATAGACCGTTTATCAGAAAAATACGAATTTTATGTTCATTCTGCCTGAAATCGAATTCTCTACAACTTTGTAAAAGAAAGTTTTTCCAAATTTCCAACAGAAAATATCCGAAATCCACAAACAGATGATTTTTAATTCTTCCAGTCTGACAAAATATTGATAAAACACCTCAACATTAATTCCTTCAATTATATCCACATAAAATAATATATTCATCAATTATATCCTCATCAAATAAATATTTCCTTATCATATGAATCAATAATTAATTATTCTTAAATAATATTACAGAATCACAATTATGACAATCAGGTCGTTTCCAGGAAAGAGGGGGCTTTCCAATAAGGATTTCTCCTTACTGGCGCGCAATTAGATGACCAAACCTCTCCTTGACAGAACTTTCTAGATATTGCCAATAATGTTATCTAATAATATTATTCAAATAATATGAATTATTGATCTGATAATGGAAAATACTGTGCAGTGACAATTATTGAAACAATAATAATATAAACTAACAACGAAGCAATTATTAAATCAATAAAATAAAATATTGAACAGTAACTACTGTAACCATTATTGAGTAGTGCCTTCTTACGTACGAATCAATAATTCAACAATACTGTGCAATACCGTGTGCTATTGTGCAACCACGCGTATTACTGTATTTTAACCACCAGGTAACCCAACAGTGTTAACGGTAATAATTTACGTCGTTATTTATAAAACTCAATCTTTGTCGTTTTCTTTCATCCAACCGCTTTCCGTTATGGGGCCCACAAATTACTGCGTCGTCGTATTGAGATTCCCGACAATAAGAATATTCCACGACCAAACGAATATTCCTCGACAAAAAGAATATTTTGTAACCACTTGCTTATTTTGTAAAATTTTCACATTTCACCCATAACCAAAGCATTATATCAAATTAACCCTTATTAATTTAGAATAATGAATAAAGGAAAATTCAATTTTATTTATAATAAGTTGGGTTCTTACACATTACATAGCAACATGTTATATATAGAGTTAGAGAGAGAAAACCCACTCACTTTACTTGTAAACTTGTCCAAGACTTTCCTCTCTCTAAAATTTTGAGAGTTGGAGTGAAAGAGGGTCATGTGTAAAGCCATTTTCAGTTCTTAACTTACCAAGAACAAATTCAAAAGCCTGAATCAAAAATCAAACTGTAAAAGAGGTATAAACCCTAATCCTAGAAATCTTTTGATTTGATGTTAAATGTTGTTGTTGATTAGTTAAAGTTATGTTATATGGTGTCATTTGATGATCGGGGTTGCTAAAACTTAGATCCATATCACTTTGATGCTCAAAATTTAAGTTTTTAGAACTAATCTATGAACCCTAAAACATGGTCTGACAGCCGAATGTCAGGGCTCATGGATCCTTTCATGTTACTTGTTTATGTGTTTTAAGAGTTCGTACTTGTAGTATGTTGTAAGGACTTTGATCTAGAACATGAATCAAGTCCAGATCAAGAGTAGATTAAAAGTTACAAGCGGTTAAAAGGCGTTGACCGACCACGAAAGCTGAAATCTAGGCAGCCCAGATTTCCCAAGAAATGCCTGACAAGATTTTCGAAGTGCTTGATCTTGTTGTATGTTAATGTTTTGGCCAAGTTATTGTGTTGTTATTGTAGCCTGACATGAAGACTACATGTTAAAGGCTTTATATCACCCAAATCTTGTACATAATAGTATATAATCATGGTCAAACTAAGTTGACCGATCACAAAATGAGTTTCTGGGCAGCCCAGTTTTGCCTAGAAAATTCTGACAACGTTTTGCAGGGCTTGAATCTTGCAGTGTTTTATGTTATTGGCCAAGTTGTTGATTGAAGATTGTAGACTGGTATATGAACTGCAAATTCATGCTATTAGATCACCCAGAATAAAAGTAGAATCAAAGATATACCACGTCAAATCATCGTTGACCGACTGGCCGGATGAAGATTCTAGAAAACCTAATATCTTCAAGAACAAAGTTTTTGACAGTAGTTTGACCAGCCATGATCTCTTTTATATGTTGTTGTTAGACTAGAATGGTGATATATTATAGAACCCTGGCATGACTATTGCACGATTGAACCTTAATATTATACTAACAAATTCCAGAACGCTAGATTCAAGGCTTGCAAACTTGATACCTGGGTTGTTCTTCATTTCTGGGAAACCCAGAAAATGAAGAACAGGTCTGACAAGAATTTCGAAGGCCAATAACTTTCTGTGGTGTGATAGGATTACTAGGAAACAAGTTGTTGATTGTAGTACTACATTAGTATTACAATTATAATCAAATTACAAGTCCAGAAACCTATTGATCAAAGATTTATCACTGGTCAAACCAAGCCTCTCGAAGTTTGACATGAAGCTCAAGAACAAGCTCAAGAACACATATAGCGACAGTTCTGTCGCTATAGGGCCCTTTATTAATAATTAAATTCCAAAAATTAAATACGTTAATAAATAAATTGAAATAAATAGTTTTTAATTATTAAAAATACAAAATAAATTCCTAAAAATTATTTTAAAGTCTGAAAATTAGTTTTTAATTATTTTGAGAATATTTCATAAATATATAATATTTTTTGAATATAGATGATATATAATTTATTTAATTATAATATTAAATAAATTATTTAAAAATGAGTTTAATATATGAAAAATTATATTATGGTAAAAGAAAATATTTTAAGTTATTTTTAATGACTTTTAATATTTTGTGCTGAATTTTATTAATTAATTAATATTAATGATAATTAATTTATTTAAAAACTATATTAAATAAATTATGGAAAAATAGAATTAATGTTCTAAAAATCATATAAAAATGATTTAAGTGTTATAAAAATATTTGAAATTATAAAATATAACTTTTGATATTTTGTCATGAAAATATTAATATTTTGGATATTAAAAGCAATTATCGGATAATGAATTTAATTATTTAAAAATCATATAAAGGTGATTTTAAAGTATTAAAAATAATTTATGATATTATAAATATATTATAATATTATGACATGTATTTCATTAATATTTGGTAATAAATAGATATTAATGATAATAAAATATTGTGGTATTTATATTATATAAATACGATTTTACTGATTGAAAAATTATGATAAATGATATTAATTATGTGAAAATTATTACGAACTTATGGAAAAAAAAATTGACTGCTATTAAAATTATCTGAGATTATTGTTAAGAGTTAAGCAGAGTTTAATTAAACTTACACTCAAAATTTTGTCTGACTAGACCGTCGGGATGTTAGATTTGTACCGAACTCGACTCAGACTGTAAAAGTTTGACTTGAGGTTTGGTCTTATGTGTGTTTTAGACTGATAGGTTATGTGATAATGTGTTTATGCTATTTTAAATATTGTGATGATATTATTCTAATTAGTATATCGATATTATTTATATATTAGGTTCAAACAAAGCTTATTATTTGCATAGCAATAATCAACTGTTCATGCAAGTTTTACTTAACTCTACTTAGAGTTATTTCATTCAGACATGCTTATGGATAATCATTGCTGATTGCCATTGTAGAATTGTACTATGTATATATTGCATGTATAAGTCAGGTATGAAAGGCTAATCACCTTCATTACCATTCGATCAAGATATATTTTTTCATGTTTAATACTTGTTCAGTCAAAAGTTTGCTCGTGCTAATTCACAATTGTATTGTTGAATTATAGACAGCTTATTATTCAGATTCTTTCAATCATGATATATCGTTAAATTATTGAACTTAAACTTGTCGGGCAAACTTATGCTCACCATTTCTATATCATGATAAAACATTGAAGATTAAGGCGAATGCGTTGGATACAAGGAAAGGTTAAAGACAATTCCAACTTTAAGATAATGTGTGCAGCTAGATTTGTAATAGTATTGTATGATAATAATGTTATATGTTAGACAAGTTATGAATTGTGTATAAGTTAAGGTTACTCGACCTTGGGGAAAAATGTGTAAAGTTATTGTATAAACAATTTATGTTTATATCTTCCTGCAATAGTTGTATAGTGATAGTACCGGATCCGCGGTGATTCGGGACCCGAATTCGGGGCCCTCACAGTTGGTATAAAAGCTGTAGGTTATGAACCTTAGGTAGGAATACTTGAGACTAATAACCACAGTGATTAGGATAAGTACTAACTCAAATAGAGTTAGTTGGCTCGGTAAGATTCAAAGACAAATCTCGGCGAGTTATAAGATACAGAGTTCCCTAACTCTGATAATAAAGTTGAATAGTAGTGGTTAATAGATAGAGTCTAAAAGACTAAAAGTGCAGTGCTAGAAGATAGAAACGCAAAATGGTCATAGTATAGAAATGAAATGTAATATATACGATGAGATCACCCCGTGATCGGATAAGGTTTTAGTATGGAAAAGAATCAATCAAATGATTGAAAAGTTTACGGCAATAATGTTTTGTGAAAATTGTACTATGAATTGGTACAGATTCAGGAAAGGATTATGAATACAAGTTGAATGAAATTCGTATTGAGAAGGGAGTTAAGATTAGGTGGAGATTTCAATTGAGGACTCATCTCAGCAGATGAGTTGTATGATTCCTTGTATGGGCGGGGAATTGTACTTGGTGTAAAAACCACTTAGTTTCTAGCAATGATAATCATTGAAATGTTTGTGTCGCGCTATTTGCTATTTGCATGTTAAGAGGATGATTCCTTTCTCATGTGTATAACAGATATATATGTTATAGGTAGAGAATATAAGGTTAAGTACGAGTTCTTAAAACTCATACTTATGTGACATTCTTGATTCATAGTTATATGAAATATTTATGAACCCCTCTGCGAATGGACGCCAACGGTCTGACTAGGACAACTTCTTAAACTCATATGATTGTGGCAAGTTCATGAACTCACAAGTGTGGTTTGACGAACTGGGTATAGTTGTGTGTAAATGGAGTATTAAAGATAATAGGAATAGATATATTATTGAAGCAAATGATGATTAGTGAAGATTTAAGTTTTCCAAAACTCCTAGCTATGCTAGACTTCGAAATTTTGACATCAACCTAAATACGCACTATGTGCTTTTAAAAATAAAAAAAATGTAGACTCGTAATCATTTTTGGAACGGTTTAAAGTATAGTCTATGCTAATTATTTCGGCTAGATGCAAATGATTTGAAATATCAAAATATATTTTTATTTATCACTCATGTACCCTGTAACCTGGTGCATAGATGATAAAAGTTGATAGAATTATAAATGCAAGAATACTTAGTGTGAATTCGATCTAAAAATCATTGTTCCACTATTGTATGATGTGTTATGACAAAGTCATGCAATGACGGCATCCTCAAACGGAATGTTAATACAGTACGGCAGCATGACATCATTCTAAAAAAAATTCAATAATTTTAATTTGCCAACGGGGTTTGGCTACATTTAACTAATTCGATTGAATTGAAATATTGATATGAGTCTATGCTATTTGTTTCAGCTAGACAAACATTTATAAAACTCTAAGAGTTCTTTGAAAATTTAGCCGAACCAAATTGTTTTGGTGCAGAATCCATTAAGACCGAGGTAAAATTTTTGTGCCTATGGGGGAGACGAGAAACAGATTCGATGAGCAGTACTTAATAAGTATAGGGCATATCGGGCTAATTACCCACTATGTTCGTAAGTTATGACGGGTTGTGGATGAACTTTAATAAAACCTTTGCGAAAACGACAGACAATAGTCTGTATAACTCCTCAACACAATTTCAAAATTTTTATTCTTGTAAGGAATGTATTGGGTAGCATGTGATGATGAGAATGAATGGTGTATGGTGTTAGGTGTAAGGTAAATTTTGGGGATGCAATTTTTAGAAGAAGGGGTGAATGTGACAACCCGAGAATTTAAATTTTTTTAAAATTTTAATTGATTGATTTAAGGTTTAATATTAGAACCTAAACATAAAATAAGTGTATGCATTTGATATTTTTGAGAAGGAATTTTGAGGATTTCAAAATTATGTGAAGGATTTAGGTGAATTATTCAGGATTAAGGGTATAAGAGTATATGTTATGTGTATATGGTTATATATGTGTACAATATGTGGTTAAGGGTCAAGGGTTTCCAGTCAAACCCTAAGTATATATTAAGAACGTCAACGTTCAATTAGAAAACCCTAGCAATGGATAAGAAACCCTAGAAACCGGTTCTGAAACCCTAATTTCAATTCCGAGAATCCGAAACCCTAATTCGGAAATTTAAAACCCTAGTTTAGGAATGCGAATGTTAGTATAAGGTTTAAACGTTGTTAATGATAACATAATTAGGGATAACCCTAATTGAATTGGAAACCCCTAATTTTTGGATTAGAAACCCTAATTTATAATTAGGGAAAACTTAATTGTTAATTTAAGAATTGTAATGTTAATTAGGAAACATTAATCCTAATTTTCAAGATATAAGTAATTATAAAATCCTAATCTAATTAGGAAACCTAATTTCTAAATTAGAAAAATTATTTTTCTATTTAAAACCCTAATTCGTGGGTTATAAACCCTAATGTACTATTTTGACCCTAATTGCTAAATTAGTAATTTTAATTAGGAAATAATAATCCTAATTAGCATGATTGAATTTATGATTAAGAAATCTTAAATATAATTATAGAATCCTAATTATAATTTAGAAATATTAATTTTATTTTGAAAACCTAATTTGGAAATTCTAGAATTTATTTTTAAAACCTAAGGGTTCAAACCCTAAACCCTAAGGGTTATGGCAAAAAACAAGTATGCCCTTAAATTATGTGCAAAATATCCAAAGTAACCTTTTTAGCATTCTTTATTAATTGGAGTGTAAATCTAGCCAAGGCTTGAGTTGGTGAACAACTCTAACAACTACATGTGCTGATAACCTCCAGTAATAAGTCAATTATGATCAGCCATTACATATCAACATGTTATATATAGAGTTCGAGAGAGAAAACCCACTCAATTTACTTGTTAACTTGTCCAAGACTCGCCTCTCTCTAAAATTTTGAGAGTTGGACTGAAAGAGGGTGTGACAATCCCAAAATAGGTCCATTCAATATAACCCATTCTTAGTCGCCAAATACATGGTACAGAAAACAACTACAAATTTATTACAACAATTGTCGTGCAAAATACAACAACACATATGCTGTGAGTGTGGATACAAATATATACCAACTGTGACTCTTATCCTAACCTTGGATATCACGTCACAATGACACTTTACATAAAGGTATAGTCAAAAGCTGTTTTAAAAATTAGAATCTTTGGGAAGTGCTCAAGGAAACCTTCATATATGGGAGGCTATGCTTCTAGGTTATGATAGATATCATATGGCCACATAATTATCCTTGATTGACCCAATAGACCACAAAGAAAAACGAGAAGATTACTATCATATTCTTCCCAATGGTGAGTCTTCTCTTGACATATCATTATCTCCACTGTCTCTAATTGAGAATTGTACTTCAAACAAACACCCAGATTATATAGGTAGTGCTCGTAAATATACTCAGCAAGTGGATGTGCACAACCTTGTCTTATGATGACACGAGGTTGTATGTCATTAGACATCTTGTATGATAGTGGCAAAACACCCTTCCAACGTTGGGTTCGCCTCACCCTATTTGATTCACCAAATATAACTACTAAATGATGACCACCGTTCTATTCCCATGTTACCCCCGCTCTACCCAACTACACTCTTATTACCTGAAAGGAATTGTAAAGAAAAAGGGTGAGCACAACTAGCTCAGTAAAGAATATCATGACAAAAGATAATTAAATTATCAATAGCCTTCATCAATAAAAAATCAGAGATTTAGAACATATGGTAGATGATAAAAATTTCAACCATAGTTACAGCGGAACGAGCAATCCATTAGAAGAGTCAAATAGACTATAAAGTCTATTATATTCTCCATGTTAAAAATCCACCAACAATGTTTTATCCCTGTAACATCAATCAACAATTCTGGTCTCAATCATATGAATAACTCATAATCATAATTGTAGTTCTAAATTCCTCTTCTCATCCAGGACGAAGATAATTTTCATCACCTATCTTTACCTGAAACATCAAAGATCATGGTTACACCAAATCACATTTCCTATTCATAATCATACTAATAACTTCATCTTTGCACTACGGCCAAAGATATTCATTTGTATCACCAGTTGGTCATGTTTATCTCAACACCTGTTCATCTTTGCACTACTGGCCAAAGATATTCAACAACATGTCATATTTGCACTACGGGCCAAAAAATATTCATCAACAATTCATCTTTTTACTACAGGCCAAAGATATTCCTCGACAGTTCATATTTGCACTACAGGCCAAATATGTTCATCAACAGTTCATATTTGCACTACAGGCCAAATATATTATTATCTCAACGAAATATATAATGATTTCAGAATTTATATAAACAATAATTATAACCATGTTGATCATTTCACCTTTGCACTTAAGCTAAAGATATTCAATTATAAATTCAATGGTCATGATCATACCAGTCAACAATTCAACTTTGCATTACTGGCCAAAGAGAACCCATAGTCATGATCATACTAATAATCTACCCATCTTTACACTCAAGTCAAAGAGAAATTAATATCATCATTAGGGTTATAAAAATGTTATATATGATAATAAAAATAATATAATCAACATATAGATTTAATCCCAAGAGTAATATTCATAACTCAACTATAATTTAGTTAGAAAAAAAAAACTAATTTTGTCATGAATAGTAACTCGTGAATAGTAACCCATGAATAATAACTTTGTGAATAGTAACTCATGAATAGTAACTCGTGAATAGTAACTCATGAATAGTAACTTCGTGAATAGTAACTCATGAATAGTAAACCCGACACAAAAAGGTAGAAATTTCACAATAAAATCCATACCAATATTTCGATATAATGATATTGAAATAATATTTCTTAAACTTATAAACAATTTATTTTAATTGTTTACACTTTACTAAATAATTCATTTAATCATCCTAAAATTCCAAACACATAAGATTTCATCACCAGTAACCAAAACCCTCATCAAAAATCTGCATATAACTCATATATGATTCTCAAGCCATAAAATCATATTTTCTAATTTTTTACTTCACATAACATATTTAATTCATTTACTCATAACTAGACCATTTTCATGAAAAATATTAAATCAGTTCCAAAAATATTTCTTTTCTGAGATTTAGCAGAATATATGTGATAACCCGAGAATTTGGGCAATTTATTAAAATCTTAAATGATTGATTTAAGGTCAAATAATAGACCTAGACAAGAAATAAGTGTGTGCGTTTGATGTTATTGGGAAGGAATTTTGAGGGTTTCAAAATTCAGTGAAGGATATAGGTGAATTATTCAGGATTAAGGATTTATGTGAATATGTTTTGTGTTTATGGTTATGTTCTGTGTACAGAATGTGGTTAAGGGTCAAGGGTTGACCAGATAAATTATATCTGTAACAAACCCTAAGAATATATTAAGAACGACAGTGTTCGGTTAGAAAATCCTAGCATTTAACAAGAAACCCTAGAAATCGGTTCTGGAAACCCTAGTTTCAGTTCCGGGAAATCCGAAACCCTAATTCGGTGAATGGAACCCTAGATTGGGAATGAAATGTTATGAATAAGGTTAAACAGTATTAATTATAATTTAATTAGGGAAAACCCTAATGAATCACTTGAAATCTTAATTGATTAAATAAAGGTTAAATAATAAGACCTAGATTGAAAATAGAGTTTGGATTTAAAATTTTTATGAAGAACTTATGTGATTGTTTATACTTGTTTATTATATAAACAAATAAAAGAAAATTATTTAACCTAATGTTATATATTAGGAATGAGAATTAAATAACCTAAGGGTTATAACAAGTGTAAAATACTAGTATTTAAATTTTATACTAGTATACTAACTTAAGAGATTAATTTTATTATCTCAAGTTATTGATTATTTTTAAACCTAGCTTAATTGGGTTACATTATTAAATTATCTATGTATTTTAATTCCATAATGAGTGATTTAGAAACTCTAACTAAATAATTAGGGTAAGATAAAATTAGTGTGTTGGACTATGTTATATTTTTACTCAAACAATTTAATTAGAAAGTCCAAACAAGAAATCAAATGGCCCAAGCTATGGCTCAATTTTTATGGACCTTCTAGATGGTTAAATAACAAATAAATTGATAAATAAAAATTGGCCAAATATGGAGCATTAATCCGGCTATGCAAGTAGGAGAAAGGAGCACATGATTCATTGCATTACTCTTCCATTTTAGTTGGTCAAGAGTTGTTTACCCACTCACCTAAATATAGCCTACTAGCCTTTTTAGCATAATAAATAATTATCAAACAAGGCAAGCAAGCTTAGATGTTGGGAGATTTATATATACAAGTTATATATATGCATTTTTCTCCTACTATAAATACTCCCACATTTCATTTCAATTAAAAAGTTTATTTCATTGTCCAAAAGAGCTAAGAAAAATAGAATAGAAAGAAAAGAAAGGTGAGAGAATCCGTGGATATCAAGGAGGGAGAAAAGAAGAAAATTTCCTTCACATCATCTAGCTTGGTAGGAGAAGGAGAGATCATCCAACCAAAAAGGTATAAAAAATTTCCAAAACTAAAAATCTAGTTAGCTTTAAATGTATTCCCTTGTGGTTATTTTTGAAAAGATCATGAGCTTATAATTCTAAACTCAAAAATCTTAGATCTTCATGTTTAATGATGTGTTATGTGTAGATCTAATCATTTTGGATGCTAACTAGTTTGTTCCAAAGAAAGAAAAGCAAAACAGTTTTCAAACCTTAAAAAAAAATCTAGTGGACTGCCGTCCCTAAAAGGAAAATTCGGGATTAGTTAGGATGTTCAGAAAATTCTGGGCTTTTGATATGTTGTATTACACTGAATAAGCTTTCCATAGACTCCGGAACGGACTAAATCCGACTTCGGAGGAGAGAGTTATGACATTTCAAAGTAGTAGTGTCAAAACTGTCCAACAAGTGCGGTTCTGTTCACTTGAACGGAATTTCTGGTCTGATGTGTTTGGAATTTGGAAACAAGTCAGTAGGGAAGAGTTGTAGTCCCGGAAGTTAGCTTCGCGTGGGATCAAGAATCTCTTAAAAATGTTTTAAAACGAAAACGTTATGACTGTTTTAGCGAGAGAGGGTAAATCTGGCAAAAAGTTGAAAAACTTTGATGAACGCACACTTTTGGCGCTCTGTTTGGGTACCCAGTCCTGATATTTTTTAAAAATACTTGGGTATGCCATGTATAACATATCCAAAAATCAGATTAATCGGAGTTACGAGCAACGCGTACGAAATTCGTAAAATAGCGGATTTGGTATGCGAGCGGCGGAGCGGCAACGCCGCTGGGCAGCAGCGTGCGCGCACTGGGCGTGCGGCGCCGCGCTGCACTGCTGGGCAGCTGCCTGACATGCTTTTCGCGCACCGTTTTGATTAGTTTCCGTGATTCATTATCGCGGTGTGAAATTTTTCTAAAATACTATGTCATGGGGTCTATAATACGCCCGAAATTTCGTTGATATATGACTTATGGTTTGAAAGTTAAAAATGACCAAACAAGCATGTCAGGATTAAAATTTGAGCGAACGCCTAGCGTCGGCGCATCGAGCGATTTTGACGTTCGCCGTTCCGAATCGTGTCCCGGCGTAACAATAAGTCATAATAATTCTAATAAAGTCCTACGGGGCGAGATTTGGCTATATGAAATATTTTACGTCGATAAACTTCTTGTCGGGCATAAATAAAGCAATAAAAATATGTAATAAATATAAATTACATATTTAAGTGAAATAAAAACTACAATTGCCTATAAATTATTTTATGGTGCAACGAAGAACATAAAACCTTTTAAAATTGTATTAATCATAAAAATGATATTTTGAGGTTTTCGGTGTTCAAAATGTGGTTTTTGAGTTGAGATTTACGTAGCGAAATATATATATTTAATATATAAAGTAAAAATGTGAATAATTATAAAACGATAGATAAAGCAAATGTGCTAGCGGAATAAAATATATATATATGAGAGAAATGGTCTGTGTTGACTCATGAATGGACAAAATAATATATAAAAAAAAATTATTAAAGAAATATTATAGTAAATTGATTTCTAGTATAAAAGCTATGTGATACCTGTTTCAACTCCGAAATTTTGAGTTAAGGTAAAAGATATTTCTAAAAAGGAAATAAGCTTCAAGGTGTAAAATATTTATATTGTGTGAGACCTTTATTATTTATGAAATAAATAAATATTATTAAATGATTAATAATATTAGTAAATAATTTGAATATTATTAAATGATTAATAATATTAGATAATGAATAAAAAATTCACGATAATAATATTAATTATCTGAAAATTTTTATAAGTCTTTGAAAATTATTTTGACTGATAAGAAATTATATGTGATAATTGTTAAGTGTTTAGGCAGAGTTTAATTGAACTTAAACTCGAGTATTGTCCGACTAGACTGTCGGGATGATAGAATGGTGTCGATTTCAACTCAGACTTAAATAGTTTGACTTAATATTAGGTCGTATGTGCTGTAAAGACTGGTAGGGTTATGTGGTAATGTGTTTAGGTTATTCTGTGTGTATATATATAACAGTATTATACTGTGATGATATTATTCTAATTATTGGAGATCTATATTATTAATATTAGGTCTTCGGATAAAATGTTATTAATTGCATGCTGTAATCAATGATTCAGGCAAGTTTTCTCATACTTAACTCTAATAAGAGTAGTTTATTCCAGCTTATGGTTAATCATTGCTGATTGCCATGAAAATTGTACTCTGTACATCTTGCATGTATAAGTCAGGTATGAAAGGCTGATCACCTTCAGTACCAGTTCGTTCAGAAATGTTTGTTCATGTAAAATACTTGTTCAGTCAAAATTTTGTTCCTGCTAGTTCACAATCATATTGTTGAATTATAGCCAACCAATTATTCATACTCTTCAATCATGATATATTGTTATGTTATTGTATATAAACTTGCTGGGCAACTTTCATGCTCACCCTTGCTATATCATGATAAAATATTGCAGATAAAGCTATTGCGTTCGGATACAGGAAACGATTAAAGCCAAGTTCAGATTGGGTTATAAAGTGCAGCTAGTTGTAATAGCGTATTGTAATAAATATTATTGTGTAATAGATATTTTAAGAAATGTGTATTAAGTTAAGGTTACTCGACCTTGGGGAATAGTGTGTAATGTAATGTATAAACAATTTATGTTTATATCTTCTGCAAATAGTGATAGAAATAGTGAACCGGATCCGAGGCGATTCGGGGCCCGGATTCGGGGTTGCTACAATATAGTCCCATATTGAACAAATATTTTTCTCAGAATTTTTAAAATTCATTTACTATTTTTCATATGGCCAAAACCGCCGAATATTTAGACATTTATCACAAATTGTAATTTTATCTAAAAATTCCAAAATTCACAGAGTATACTGATATTATATAGATGTACTCCCAATAAAAAATTCATCAATTTTGGAGTTAACCACAAGGAGTTATAAGCGGTTACTTTTAAAATAGTCTTTTCCCGTAAAATTCATAACTCTTAATCTATACATCCAAAAATTGTTATTTTTAGACACAATTAATAAAACTCATCAAATTATCATTTCAAATTTTTCCAGAATTTTCTGAAGTACGGAAGAAATATGAACTGAAAAACATAATAACCCTTAAAATCCCTTATTATCTCTTACCTCAAAAGAGCAGTACTTCTGACTGGATATCGGATATGACTGTGACGCCCCCAAAATAGGTATACAACACCCATTCTGAGTCGTCAAATACATGGTACAGAAACAACTACAACTTTATTAATACAACATAAAAATTGTGAGTTTAAATACAAATATTGTCATTTAGACAATATCCACACTCAAATAAGTCCTCATTACAATTATTAATACACTATTTTACAGAATAGTGAGGACTACTAGAACAACTTCTAGAACCATCAGTCCACACCCCGACTAGTACTCGTTACATTCTCACCTCCTGAGAAGAAAAATGGAACAACGAGGAAAAGGGTGAGCTCAACTAGCCTAGTAAAGAACATTATGACTAAGATAATATAGAACAAATTATCGTTAGTCCTCAACAGGGAAAAATCTAATAGAATACAATAGACAACCAGTTTTAAATCAATCTTCGCAGCGAAAATAATAATACATTAGAAGAGTTAAGTAGAGAATGCAAACTACTATCTTCTATATATGAATTTAAAAGTTCATCATCGATATTTTATCTTTGTAACATCAATCAATATATATCTGGAATAAAATATTCATCTTTTCACTATAGGCCAAAGATATTCATCAGTTGGTCATGTTCATCTAAACACCTGATCATCTTTGCACTACGGGCCAAAGATAATCATCAATTGGTCATGTTCATCTCAACACTATGGGCGAAAGATATTTATCAGTTGGTCATGTTCATCTCAACACCTGTTCATCTTTGCACTACGGGCCAAAGATATTCATCAAGAAATAATTCATCTTTGCACTATGGGCCAAAGATATTTAGTTATATCATCATTTAGGACTGAGGATGATGAAAAATATTTTAAAGAAAATGAATCCAGTCACGTTATGGGTAGCACCGGTAACTAGTCATGTATAAACTTTGCATGAATTTATGATTAGCTTACCTGTGATCACCTCGTTTGGGTTTCTCGCATGTTAACCAGTCACAACAAACACTCTTCTAGGAACCGTTGACTTTGACTTTTCTGGGACAGCCTTTTGAGTCACCATCCCCACTGGGCTTGGTTTCGCTACCGTACAATCTTGAGCGATATGTCCTTCCTTTCCACAATTATAGCATATCTTGAACTGTTGTGGACAGTTTGGGATGATGTGTCCCTCTTTTCCACATTTATAACATACGACCGGTGGTCGTTCTCCTTCCTTAAAACCAGTTGTTGCTGGTGCTGACGTCTTCACAGTGTCATTGTTGAATCTCCTTTTTTTAAAATCTCCCCCCGACTCGCTTCTTCTATTTTCATGGCCACGATTACCACCAGAGTGGTTGTCGCTCTTGTCCGTATTTTTCTTTCTCCCCTGGTTATCGTTGTTCTGATGACTGATGTCACCGGTATGATCCTGGTTGCGGTCTCTTGGTTGAACGTACTCGCTATCTCGCTCTAATAATTGAGCACTGTTGACAACATTTAAATATAAAGAAAATTTATGAGAGATACGATATTTTTGAATCGCGGGTTTTAAACCTCTCAGAAACATCCTCGTCATTCGTTCCTCATTCTCTACCAAATGAGGTGCAAACCAGGATAACTCTTCGAACTTCACCTCTTATTGGGACACCGTCATGTTGTTTTGTTCTAGTCTAATATACTCTACCTCTTTCATATGGCGAATACTTTCAAGAAAGTATTTTTCGTTAAAAAGTTTCTAAAACGTTTCCCAAGACATGCGGAGTGCGGCAGGCTCGGTACGTTTCATAGACTCCCACCAGTAATCTGCCTCGCCACGGAATATAAAGGTGGCAAATGGATCATTTTGTTCCTCCGTGCATCCCAAGACATCAAATATCTTGGTAATTTTCTTGACCCATGTTTTTGCCATGATCGGATCCTGCTTTCCCTTAAATTCTGGTGGTCCCAACTCTTTGAACTTCTTGGCCGTGACAAGCCGCGCGTTGCTATCATTTCCACCCGTATTTTGTACACGAGTCTCCCTCGTCTGGTTTTGCATGAACTGCAAAAAGCTCCAAAACATCCCGTCGTTCATCGTCTGCTCAGTGGTGTTGTTTACATTAGAAATATTTCCTTCCTTTTGCACGTTCCCCTGGGTGGTGATTAAAGGTATTTCCACGGTCTCATTAACTCCACCGTTAATATTCTCAGCTGCCATTCTTAAATACTGTCATAAAATAAGGGTTAATTAAACAAATTAACCATTCACATAATACCCTTATATTATGACCGACCAACAAATAAGCTTAGGTAGGACACACTAGCGAAGGATTTACTCGTCTCTTCCCTCCTAATTCTATTCTCCGATCTCCGCCAGATATCATATCCCTAAGCTCTGATACCAACTGTGACGCCCCCAAAATAGGTATACAACACCCATTCTGAGTCGCCAAATACATGGTACAGAAATAACTACAACTTTATTAATACAACATAAAAAACTGTGAGTTTAAATACAAATATTATCATTTAGACAATATCCACACTCAAATAAGTTCTCATTACAATTATTAATACACTATTTTACAGAATAGTGAGGACTACTAGAATAACTTCTAGAACCATCATTCCACACCCCGACTAGTACTCGTTACATTCTCGCCTCCTGAGAAGAAAAATGGAACAACGAGGAAAAGGGTGAGCTCAACTAGCCTAGTAAAGAACATTATGACTAAGATAATATAGAACAAATTATCGTTAGTCCTCAACAGGGAAAAATCTAATAGAATACAATAGACAACCAGTTTTAAATCAATCTTCGCAGCGAAAATAATAATTCATTAGAAGAGTTAAGTAGAGAATGCAAACTACTATCTTCTATATATGAATTTAAAAGTTCATCATCGATATTTTATCTTTGTAACATCAATCAATATATATCTGGAATAAAATATTCATCTTTTCACTATAGGCCAAAGATATTCATCAGTTGGTCATGTTCATCTAAACACCTGATCATCTTTGCACTACGGGCCAAAGATAATCATCAGTTGGTCATGTTCATCTCAACACTATGGGCCAAAGATATTTATCAGTTGGTCATGTTCATCTCAACACCTGTTCATCTTTGCACTACGGGCCAAAGATATTCATCAAGAAATAATTCATCTTTGCACTATGGGCCAAAGATATTCAGTTATATCATCATTTAGGACTGAGGATGATGAAAAATATTTTAAAGAAAATGAATCCAGTCACGTTATGGGTAGCACCGGTAACTAGTCATGTATAAACTTCGCATGAATTTATGATTAGCTTACCTGTGATCACCTCGTTTGGGTTTCTCGCATGTTAACCAGTCACAACAAACACTCTTCCAGGAACCGTTGACTTTGACTTTTCTGGGACAGCCTTTTGAGTCACCATCCCCACTGGGCTTGGTTTCGCTACCGTACAATCTTGAGCGATATGTCCTTCCTTTCCACAATTATAGCATATCTTGAACTGTTGTGGACAGTTTGGGATGATGTGTCCCTCTTTTCCACATTTATAACATACGACCGGTGGTCGTTCTCCTTCCTTAAAACCAGTTGTTGCTGGTGCTGACGTCTTCACAGTGTCATTGTTGAATATCCTTTTTTTAAAATCTCCCCCCGACTCGCTTCTTCTATTTTCATGGCCACGATTACCACCAGAGTGGTTGTCGCTCTTGTCCGTATTTTTCTTTCTCCCCTGGTTATCGTTGTTCTGATGACTGATATCACCGGTATGATCCTGGTTGCGGTCTCTTGGTTGAACGTACTCGCTATCTCGCTCTAATAATTGAGCCCTGTTGACAACATTTAAATATAAAGAAAATTTATGAGAGATACGATATTTTTGAATCGCGGGTTTTAAACCTCTCAGAAACATCCTCGTCATTCGTTCCTCATTCTCTACCAAATGAGGTGCAAACCAGGATAACTCTTCGAACTTCACCTCTTATTGGGACACCGTCATGTTGTTTTGTTCTAGTCTAATAAACTCTACCTCTTTCATATGGCGAATACTTTCAAGAAAGTATTTTTCGTTAAAAAGTTTCTAAAACGTTTCCCAAGACATGCGGAGTGCGGCAGGCTTGGTACGTTTCACAGACTCCCACCAGTAATCTGCCTCGCCACGGAATATAAAGGTGGCAAATGGATCATTTTGTTCCTCCGTGCATCCCAAGACATCAAATATCTTGGTAATTTTCTTGACCCATGTTTCTGCCATGATCGGATCCTGCTTTCCCTTAAATTCTGGTGGTCCCAACTCTTTGAACTTCTTGGCCGTGACAAGCCGCGCGTTGCTATCATTTCCACCCGTATTTTGTACACGAGTCTCCCTCGTCTGGTTTTGCATGAACTGTAAAAAGCTCCTAAACATCCCGTCGTTCATCGTCTGCTCAGTGGTGTTGTTTACATGAGAAATATTTCCTTCCTGTTGCACGTTCCCCTGGGTGGTGATTAAAGTTATTTCCACGGTCTCATTAACTCCACCGTTAATATTCTCAGCTGCCATTCTTAAATACTGTCATAAAATAAGGGTTAATTAAACAAATTAACAATTCACATAATACCCTTATATTATGACCGACCAACAAATAAGCTTAGGTAGGACACACTAGCGAAGGATTTACTCGTCTCTTCCCTCCTAATTCTATTCTCCGATCTCCGCCAGATATCATATCCCTAAGCTCTGATACCAACTGTGACGCCCCCAAAATAGGTATACAACACCCATTCCGAGTCGCCAAATACATGGTACAGAAATAACTACAACTTTATTAATACAACATAAAAAACTGTGAGTTTAAATACAAATATTATCATTTAGACAATATCCACACTCAAATAAGTTCTCATTATAATTATTAATACACTATTTTACAGAATAGTGAGGACTACTAGAATAACTTCTAGAACCATCATCCCACACCCCGACTAGTACTCGTTACATTCTCGCCTCCTGAGAAGAAAAATGGAACAACAAGGAAAATGGTGAGCTCAACTAGCCCAGTAAAGAACATTATGACTAAGATAATATAGAACAAATTATCATTAGTCCTCAACAGGGAAAAATCTAATAGAATACAATAGACAACCAGTTTTAAATCAATCTTCGTAGCGGAAAATAATAATTTATTAGAAGAGTTAAGTAGAGAATGTAAACTACTATCTTCTATATATGAATTTAAAAGTTCATCGTCGATATTTTATCCCTGTAACATCAATCAATATATATCTGGAATAAAATATTCATCTTTGCACGACAGGCCAAAGATATTCATCAGTTGGTCATGTTCATCTAAACACCTATTCATCTCTGCACTACGGGCCAAAGATATTCATTAGTTGGTCATGTTCATCTCAACACCTGTTCATCTTTGCACTACGGGCCAAAGATATTCATCAAGAAATTATTCATCTTTGCACTATGGGCCAAAAATATTCAGTTATTTCATCATTTAGGACTGAGGATGATGAAAAATATTTTAAAGAAAACGAATCAAGTGAAACAAAAAAACAAGTATTAAGGATTCGTACTTTAAATAATCCAAGTTCAAAAATACTTCATAAATAACCAGATTGGTGTAATATTCAAGAATGAAGTTCAAAACATAGATCCAATCAATGATAGGAATCATAACAGACAATCGTGGACACAGAAAAGAAAATTTAATTTTTTTATGAATAGTGTCGTATTCGTGAATAGTGCCGTATACGTGAATAGTGTCGTATATGTGAATTGTAACTCCGATGCCAAAAGATAGAAATTTCACAAAAAACATCATCACGTTTCATGAATAGTACTCGTGAATAGTAACTTATGAATAGTAACTCGTGAATAGTAACTCATGAATATTAACCCCGACATGAAAAAATTCCAAATTTGATAAAAAGTTCAAACCAATATTTTGGCATAATGATATTGAAGAAATAGTATCATTTGAGAAGAAAATAACATCCATTACCTCAGAAAGAATAGTACTTCTGACTGGAATACTGGATATAGTGCTGAAAGAACTTGCACCGTATAGTAATACTCAAAGTACTAAAATACTCACAAAAGTACGCTCGATATATAGAGAGAGAAAAGAGAGAAATCTTTAGTTTCTGGTGTGATTTTTAATTCTAACCTAAGCACCCTATTTATAGGAAAATGCTAAGAACACCAAAGCAGAAAATTTAATAAAATATTAATATATATATTAAAATTTCTACGCCAACCTTTCTTGATCTGAATTCAGCAATTGACATCACATGCAAGACCCACAATTAATGACAAAAACATTTTTTATATTAAAAATAATTAAAACTTCCAAAAATCAATTATTTCGGAACTTCAAAACTTCAATAATTCATAATAAATAGCCCTTTATCAGAAAATTTGAATCTCGCATCTTTTTATAGGAAATTCAATTCACTACAACTTTACAGAAGAAAGTTTTTCCAAATTCCAAATAGAAATTGCACGAAATCCATAAACGAACGATTTTACAAGCTATAATCAAATTTCAGTCAAGAAATGGGGTCCACCGACACACAAAATATGTGTTAATCATTTAATGCAACAAAAATACTCTTCCTCCTCATATACTCATATATCCCATATTTATTAGAAAAGTATCATCATTAATATATTATTAAAATAATATATTTAAATAAATTATTTTATCAGAAAAAGATAAAATATTAATTTTTAACAATTGTCACTTTAAAAATTTTCTTCATCTATATCCACATAAAATCAATATTTCCCTCATCATATAAATCAATAATTAATTATTCACAAATAATATTACAGAATCACAGTACTGACAACCACGCCGTTCCCAGGAAAGAGGGGGCTTTCCAATAAGAATTTCTCCTTACTGGCGCGCAATTAGGTGACCAAACCTCTCCTTAGACAGAACTTTCTAGACATTGTCAATAATGTTTTCTAATAATATTATCCAGATAATATGAATTATTGCTTCGATAATGGAAAATACTTTGTAGTGACAATTATTGAAATAACAGTAATATAAAAAAAATCAACACAACAATTATTGAATCAATAAAATAAAATACTGAACAGTAATTACTGTAACAATTATTGAGTAGTGTCTTCTTACGTAAGAATCAATAATTGGTGCAATACTGTGTGCTACTGTGCAACAACGCGTATTACTGTGTTTTAACCACTGGGTATTCCAACAGTATTAATGGTAACAACTGCGCTGTTATTTATAAACAACTTATACTTGTAATTTTCTTCATCCAATCGCTTTCCATTATGAGGCCCACAAAAGTCTGCGTCGTCGTACGAATATTCCCCAACAGCAAGAATATTCCACGACCAAATGAATATTCCCCGACAACAATGAATATTTTATAACCACCAGCTTATTTAAAATATTTGCGCATTTTAACCATAACTAACCACATTAATCAAATCAACCCTTACTATTTCAAAATGATAAATAGAGGAAACTAAATTTCATTTATTAATAATTTGGGGTCTTACCCATCCTTAACTTGTGGTATGACCTTCGTGCGTAAGACATGCTCTTTCTTATCCAAGATCTTGACAGGTACCTCTTCGTACGTTAAGTCTTCGGCTATCTCGTCCGATTCTAACTCAATAACGTGGTTCGGGTCGTCTACATATTTATGTAACATTGATACGTGAAAAACATTATGAACACACGTCATACTTGGCGGTAAAACGAGCCACAGTTCCTATTCGATCTAGGATTTTAAATGGACTAATAAATTGAAGGGTTGAGCTTTCCTCACCTCGCCAATTCTCGCTTTTAGAATAACAACTTCTTGTACCTCCTTCTTCATATTCATCAGCTCCGGTGTGTAGCTTGAACGTTTTTAACTTTATCGATTAAAATCGGTTCTACTTGTAAATCATCACGTGAGTCTCTAGAGTCTTTAACTCTATATTTATCATTTATAAATTATATGAAATGGGTCTTTGATAATATCACATTCATACTCGTATACGATCTTTTACTCAACACGTCAGCTACCACGTTCGCTTTTCCAGATTGGTATGGTCAAAAAATGTGCCAAAATGAGTCTCCTATTGAGTTCTTCAAAGAACTTCCCACATTCCTTACTCCATTCGAATTTTGTATCTCTACGAGTCAGCTGCGTTAATGGAGTAGCGATTCGAAAAAATCTTTCTACAAAATCTTCGATAATAATCAGCTAAGCATAAAAAGCTACGTATTTCGATTACTGACTTAGGTTGCTCTCAACTGTTACTCATATCCTAATCTTGGATAACACGTCACAATGACACCTATCAGTTTACCACCGCACGAATATGGCGTCCCCTATAGAGAGTCTGGCTTCGGTGCATTCCACAAAGGATGTCACCAGATAAAGGCTCGGGTACCAAATTCTATAGTTGAATTTTTAACTCATGAAGTTCAATAGGAGCCATGAGATTTTAGAAATGGGTTTTGTACCGGGTTCAAAGTTGATACAAAATTCAATATCACACTTTGGGAGTAAGCCACGAAATTCTTCAGAAAATACATCAGGAAAGTCAATAACAACAGGAATAGTATTCAAATCTGACGTGTCTTTATTCAAATCCATAACATGGGCTAAGCAAGCTTGACATCCGTTTTTTAATAAACGAATAGCTTTATGACTTGATATGAAAGTGTTTGACTTCAATGGTTTGGTTGCTTGAATTCGAATAACAGGTTGCTTAGGATATGAAAACTAACAACCTTACGAAAGCAATCAATTTTGGCATGATGAGTAGTTAATCAATCAATCCCCAAAATCACATCAAAAGCAAGTATCTTTAAAGAAATAAGGTCAACAGGTAATGAGATGGTGCCAACTTGGATCAAACAAGATTTATAAATAGTGGATGTGATGAAAGTTTCTCCTAACGGAGTTTCCACAGATAGGTCAAAGTCTAACTTCTCCGGAATCAAGTTTAAACGCTGTGCACAAGTAGAGGAGAAATAAATGAATGGGTAGCACCAGTATCTAGTAATGTATAAACTTCACATGAATTTATGATTAGCTTACCCGTGATCACCTCATTTGGGTTCCTCGCATGTTAACCAGTCACAACAAACACTCTTCTAGGAACCGTTGACTTTGACTTTTCTGGGACAGCCTTTTGAGTCACCATCCCCACTGAGCTTGGTTTCGCTACCGTACAATCTTGAGCGATATGTCCTTCCTTTCCACAATTATAGCATACCTTGAACTGTTGTGGACAGTTTGGGCTGATGTGTCCCTCTTTTCCACATTTATAGCATACGACTGGTGGTCGTTCTCCTCCCTTAAAACCAGTTGCTGCTGGTGCTGACGTCTTCACAGTGTCATTATTGAATCTCCTTTTTTTTTAAATCTCCCCCCGACTCGCTTCTTCTATTTTCATGGCCACGATTACCACCAAAGTGGTTGTCGCTCTTGTCCGTATTTTTCTTTCTTCGCTGGTTATCGTTGTTCTGATGACTGCTGTCACCGGTATAATCCTGGTTGCGGTCTCTTGGTTGAACGTACTCGCTATCTCGCACTAATAATTGAGCCCTGTTGACAACATCTGAATATAAAGAAAATTTATGATAGATAAGATATTGTCGAATCTCGGGTTTTAAACCTCTCAGAAACATCCTCGTCATTCGTTCCTCATTCTCTACCAAATGAGGTGCAAACCTAGATAACTCTTCGAACTTCACCTCTTATTGGGACACCGTCATGTTGTTTTGTTCTAGTATAATAAACTTTACCTCTTTCATATGGCGAATACTTTCAGGAAAGTATTTTTCGTTAAAAAGTTTCTAAAACATTTCCCAAGACATACGGAGTGCGGCAGGCTGGGTACGTTTCACAGACTCCCACCAGTAATCTTCCTCAGAATGGAACATAAAGGTGAAGAATGGAACTTTCTGTTCCTCCGTGCATCCCAAGACATCGAATATCTTGGTAATTTTCTTGACCCATGTTTCTGCCATGATCGGATCCGGCTTTCCCTTAAATTCTGGTGGTCCCAACTCTTTGAACTGCTTGGTCGTGACAAGCCGCGTGTTGCTATCATTTCCACCCGTATTCTGTACACGAGTCTCTCTCGTCTGGTTTTGCATGAACTGCAAAAAGTTCCTAAACATCCCGTCGTTCATCTTCTGCTCAGCGGTGTTGTTTACAGGAGGAATATTTCCTTACTGTTGAACGTTCCCCTGGGTGGTGATTAAAGGTGTTTCCACGGTCTCATTAACTCCACCGTTAATATTCTCAGCTGCCATTCTTAAATACTGTTATAAAACAAGGGTTAATAAAACAAATTAATAATTCACATAATACCCCTATATTATGACCGACCAACAAATAAGCTTAGGTAGGACACACTAGCGAAGGATTTACTCGTCTCTCCCCTCCTAATTCTATTCCCCGATCTCCGCCAGAGACCATATCCCTAAGCTCTGATACCAACTGTGACGCCCCCAAAATACGTATACAACACCCATTCTGAGTCGCCAAATACATGGTACAGAAACAACTACAACTGTATTAATACAACATAAAAACTGTGAGTTTAAATACAAATATTATTATTTAGACAATATCCACACTCAAATAAGTCCTCATTACAATTATTAATACACTATTTTACAGAATAGTGAGGACTACTAGAACAACTTCTAGAACCATCAGTCCACACCCCGACTAGTACTCGTTACATTCTCGCCTCTTGAGAAGAAAAATGGAACAACAAAGAAAAGGGTGAGCTCAACTAGCCCAGTAAAGAACATTATGACTAAGATAATATAGAACAAATTATCGTTAGTCCTCAATAGGGAAAAATCTAATAGAATACAATAGACAACCAGTTTTAAATCAATCTTCGCAGCGGAAATAATAATTCATTAGAAGAGTTAAGTAGAGAATGCAAACTACTATCTTCTATATATGAATTTGAAAGTTCATCGTTGATATTTTATCCATGTAACATCAATCAATATATATCTGGAATAAAATATTCATCTTTGCACGACAGGCCAAAGATATTCATCAGTTGGTCATGTTCATCTAAACACCTGTTCATCTTTGCACTACGGGCCAAAGATATTCATTAGTTGGTCATGTTCATCTCAACACCTGTTCATCTTTGCACTACGGGCCAAAGATATTCATCAAAAAATCATTCATCTTTGCACCATGGTCCAAAGATATTCAGTTATATCATCATTTAGAACTGAGGATGATGAAAAATATTTTAAAGAAAACGAATCCAATGAAACAAAAGAACAAGTATTAAGGATTCGTACTTTAAATAACCCAAGTTCAAAAATACTTCATAAATAACCAGATTAGAGTAAAATCCAAGAATGAAGTTCAAAACATAGATCCAATCAAAGATAGGAATCATAACAGACAATCTTGGACATAGAAAAGAAAATTTAATTTTTCTGTGAATAGTGTCGTATTCGTGAATAGTGCCGTATACGTGAATAGTGTCGTATACGTGAATAGTAACTCCGACACCAAAAGATAGAAATTTCACAAAAAGCATCATCACGCTTCATGAATAGTACTCGTGAATAGTAACTCGTGAATAATAACTCATGAATATTAACCCCGACATGAAAAAATTCCAAATTTGATAAAAAGTTCAAACCAATATTTCGGCATAATGATAGTGAAGAAATAATATCATTTGAGAAGTAAATAACATCCCTTACCTCAGAATGAATAATACTTCTGACTGGAATACTGGATATAGTGCTGAAAGAACTTGCACCGTATAGTAACACTCAAAGTACTAAAATACTCACAAAAATACGCTCGATATATAGAGAGAGAAAAGAGAGAAATTTTTAGTTTCTGATGTGATTTTTAATTCTAACCTAAGCACCCTATTTATAAGAAAATGCTTAAAACACCAAAGCAGAAAATTTAATAAAATATTAATATATATATTAAAATTTCTACGCCAACCTTCCTTGATCTGAATTCAGTAATTGACATCACATGCAAGACCCACAATTAATGACAAAAATGTTTTTTATATTAAAAATAATTAAAACTTCCAAAAATCAATTATTTCGGAACTTCAGAACTTCAATAATTCATAATAAATAGCCCTTTTATTAGAAAATTCGAATCTCGCGACTTTTTATAGGAAATTTAATTCTCTACAACTTTACAGAATAAAGTTTTTCCAAATTCTAAACAGAAATTGACCAAAATCCATAAACGAACGATTTTATAGGTTATAATCAAATTTCAGTCAAGAAATGGGGTCCACCGACACACAAAATATATGTGTTAATCATTTAATGCAACAAAAATACTCTTCCTCCTCATATACTCATGTATCCCATATTTATTGTAAAAATATCATCATTAATATATTATTAAAATAATATATTTAAATAAATTATTTTATCAGAAAAAGATAAAATATTAATTTTTAACAATTGTCACTTTAAAAATTTTCTTCATCTATATCCACATAAAATCAATATTTCCCTCATCATATAAATCAATAATTAATTATTTACAAATAATATTACAGAATCACAGTACTGACAATCAGGCCGTTCCTAGGAAAGAGGGGGCTTTCCAATAAGAATTTCTCCTTACTTGCGCGCAATTAGGTGACCAAACCTCTCCTTAGACAGAACTTTCTAGACATTGCCAATAATATTTTCTAATAATATTATCCAGATAATATGAATTATTGCTTCGATAATAGAAAATACTATGTAGTGACAATTATTGAAACAACAGTAATATAAAAAAATCAACGCAACAATTATTGAATCAATAAAATAAAATACTGAACAGTAATTACTGTAACAATTATTGAGTAGTACTTTCTTACGTAAGAATCAATAAATGGTGCAATACCGTGTGCTACTGTGCAACAACGCGTATTACTGTGTTTTAACCACCGGGTATTCAAACAGTATTAACGGTAACAACTGCGTTGTTATTTATAAACAACTTATACTTGTCATTTTCTTCATCCAATCATTTTTTGTTATGGGGCCCACAAAAGACTGCGTCGTCATACGAATATTCCCCGACAGCAAGAATATTCCACGACCAAACGAATATTTCCCGACAACAATGAATATTTTATAACCACCTGCTTATTTAAAATATTTGCGCATTTTACCCATAACTAACCACATTAATCAAATCAACCCTTACTATTTCAAAATGATAAATAGAGGAAACTAAGTTTCATTTATTAATAATTTGGGGTCTTACAATGACGCTGAAGGAAACTTGCGCTGATGAATAGCAACTCACCAAGTATCTAAATACTCACAAAATACACTCGATAATCTAGAGAGAAAGAGAGAGAAAACTTATGAATTCTGGTGTGATTTTCAATTCTAACTTAGCCCTCTATTTATAGGAAAATATTAGCACGCCGAAGCAGTCTTAACCTGCTACCTGATGGCTTTACCTACTACTATTCCACCCACAAAAAATCAGCCATCTTTCCCAACAACCAAAAGTGGGGCCCACCCATTTCTAGAATTTTTCACCAAAATCATTTATAAACCTAATTTCTGAATCAGTCACCTCTTTAAATTCATAACAAATCATTCGTTAATTTTTAACGGTTCAAAAATTGTGAACATATTCTCAACTTATATATGTATAACATATTAAAAAATCACAACGATCCAACGGTCAGATTAAAAATTATAACTCACACAATAAAGCTTTAAGAACACTGATTTGATCTTTTAATACCTCCAATCCGACAAAATATTGATAAAACACCTCAACATTAATTCTTTCATTTATAACCACATAAATAAATCCATCATTTATATCCACATTAAATAAATATTTCAATATCATATAAATCAATAATTAATTATTCACAAATAATATTACAGAATCATAATAATAACAACAAGGCAGTTCCCAGGAAAGAGAGGGCTTTCCAATAAGAATTTCTCTTTACTGGCGCGCAATTAGGTGACCAAACCTCTCCTTGACAAAACTTTCTAGACATTGCTAATAATGTTATCTAATAATATTATTCAAATAATATGAATTATTGATCTGATAATGGGAAATACTGTGCAGTGATAATTATTGAAACAACAATAATATAAAATATTAACGCAACAATTATTGAATCAATAAAATAAAATATTGAACAGTAATTACTGTAACAATTATTGAGTAGTGCCTTCTTACGTAAGAATCAATAATTCAAAAATATTGTGCATCCACGCGAATTACTGTATTTTAACCACCGGATATTTCAACAGTGTTAACGGTAACAACTACGTCGTTATTTATAAAACTCAATTTTTGTCGTTTTCTTCATCCGACAGTTATTCGTTTTTGGGTCACAAATGGCTGCGCCGTCGTACGAATATTCCACGACCAAACGAATATTCCACGACCAAACGAATATTCCCCGACAATTGAATATTTTATAACCACTTGCGTATTTTGAAAAAAAATTCATATCTCACCCTTAACTTTAAACTTTTATCGATTTAATTCTTTACTGAATTGTAACTATAAGAAAAATTGAATACTTTTATTTCATAAAATTTGGGGCTTACAATCTCCCCTCCTTATTAAATTTCGTCCTCGAAATTTACGTACCTGGTATTTCGAAAAGTTGAGAATACCTTGCTTCCATTTCAGATTCTATCTTCCCGGTCACCATGATTTCTCCATTGCTCATCTCCCGTGATAACTTCATTTGGGTTCTTCACTTGTTGGGAAGTCATGACAACTGCTATCCCTTGAACTACTCGGCTTTGACTTGTCTGGGGCAGCATTTGGCGTCATCACTACCGTTGGAATATACTTTTCTATAGGGCATATTCCTCCCTCAACTGCCTCATCGTACACCCTATTCATGATCTGAATCATCAATCTTTGATCCATATCGAATTTAGGTTGACCGCTATATACATGGTAATTCAAAACTTGATGTTGGGTTCTCCCAATTGCCGTCCAAAAAGAGAAATACATATAATCTATTTTAGCCTTCTTAGATCTGACATCTCTTTCCATAATATCAACGCGTCGTTTGGCTTTTACCCATGGATCACTCATTCTTACTCGTTCAGTTTTTTCTTCTTTTAGCTCAGATTACATCTTTATCATCTTATACTCTGCCAAAGAATGCTTCTGTTTAAGCATTACATATCGGGTAACACAAGGTTGAATTGTTGCATCCTTTTGCTCCACGACCGCCTGTCGTTCTTCAGCCTGCTCTTCTAACTCATGAATACGATTTTGCAATTCTACATTTTAATCATATAATACCTCTAATAAATTCTCCTCAGGTACCTCTTCTTCCTCTTCTTCCTCACTCTCAGCTGTTACCTCTACGACTATCTCAGGTGTAACTATCAATTCTTCACTCACCACAAGAATATCTCTAATTCCTTCTTCGTCTGGCATCACATTATCATGGTTAGTGATTAGAGGTACCCCACAGTCTCATTCACTCCATTGTTAACATTCTCAGCAGCCATTCTCAAATACTGCCATAAAACAAAGGTTAATTAAACAAATTAACATATCACATAATATCCCGATATTATGTGTAACACCCCCTTCCCGAAAAGGAAAGGGAGGTCACGTGCAAAGCACAACAAACCTCAAAATAAATAAACAGAGCACTAACAACCTCAAAATATTAATAGTGGTGATCCATCAATAAAGTAATAAGTACAATTCTCTAAACTGAGTCAAAATAATCAAAACTTCAAATTTGAATCAACCTAACCGGTCAAAGGCAAAACTCTCATCACACTAGCCTTGAATCACCCCTGCAAACCTGCCGGAAGAAAAACACAGCATGAGCCAATTGCCCAGTACGAATACATATATACAAAAGATATACAACTGATATACGAAAACAATTGAGACAAATTACTGAACAAGCCTCAAGTGCAAGTACAAACGAAAATATAATATCCAAGGATCTGAATGGAATATACATGAATCAACATAATTGATGAAACCAATAAAAGAATAAAGAAATAACGAACTGAAGTAACTAACTCAATGACTTTAACTGAACAGAAACTAACAAAACTAATCAATTAAAATAATAGGTTGAAACAAATGGCTGGAGTTATTTCATACCGAATGAGCTCAGAAATATACCTTACCACACAGGCAAATCAAAATAATGCCACACAGACAAGTCAAATGATACCACACAGGCAACCAAAATAATGCCACACAGGCAAATCACACATTGGACCGCAAATCCAAATGTATGCAAATCGGATAGGTGTGTTTGGCACAACATCACCAATTCACAGAACAGAAAACTAGGGTTAACCCATACGCCTACCACAACAAAACACCAAATGGCCCACTTCCTCCAGAGTCCAAAATGGAGATGTCGTGGACTAAACACACCGCCACGAAAAGTGTCATATCTTTCGTGCCAAGACGACATGCCTGTGGTACCCCCACGGGTGGTTATAGCTCAGGTATACCCTACGGTATATTCTAACAAAAATATTATGTCACAACACATGCGACAAAAGACCAACAAAAAGGTTCTATAAGTACATGTTGAACCAAAACAAATTATAATCACAAGGTCTCAAAAAGAAGGTAACAACATGTACCGCTCTACAATTATCAAAAATAAATACTAAACATGATATCCTTATTCAAAGAGTATAAATACGAGTCCAATGTGTCAACTCCAAAATGAAACAAATATATATATTTCACAAGAAACAATTATGTGAAATAATAACGAAATTCAAATAAGCGATAAAACGAACAAATCAAATTTAACAAGAGTATCGCAGAAAGAATACGAAATTCGTACCTGATACTTCCAAACCATTTATAGCACACTCCACAAAATTTTACCCTCAAATGCCAACGATATCAAATACGAAACGTTATTCATCACCTAAACATATTCACCTCAAATTAAATATAATCGAATTCAATAATTCCAAACTAATTCATAATCTATTTAATATGCCTTTAATCATCGCCTTATATCAATTATTAATACTCCAAAATTTATATTCCAAATATAACTCTTTAAGTTCCTTCCGTCCGAACTAATTACACAAATTAATAATACTAAATGTAAGTACATTTATAAAAATATGAACACTTCTATTTGGTACGACTATAAAATATAATTACTTATAATATTAAGATTTAATTCATTCCATATAATCTTACATATTTATTTGTATAACATCTCTTGCAAATTATGCAAGTTTTCGTAACTTTAATTACTACTGCTATATATATATTTATTTACAAATCATCAATTTATTATTTTAGGATCTCCAAAATCAATCACAGACTACTCCATCCGTTCAATCTGATTGGAATAAAGTGATAATAATAATAAGTAGATCCGTATAAGTATTACATTAATAAATAAACTCTCCCATCTTTAAAGATCGCTCTTAGTTCTTGAATTACAAAAGTACTTGCTCATGATGGAAAAAAAACAACATACTAAATTTAATAATTTAATATGGAACCACATGATTTATCCCCACTTTATATAATGTATAATATACTTACTTATTACTAATGAAATTTCCCCACTAGTGATCAAAATCTTTAGTCTTTCTTCACCTGAGCCCCCTTTGTAGCTGTTCCCTTTATCTCCAAAGTAGCCACCTCTTCTTATTCAGTTTGTATAATGAAGTAATATTAGGTTTAGCTATTTATTAATTAAGTTGCCCTAATAAACTTCTATTTGGGTTAAATTAATATTAAGGCCCAAATTTTAACCACATAATATTATTTATCTCTTATTAATATTTATTAGCCCACATAATTTAAATAACTAGTTTGACCCAAATAAATGACAAGTTCCAAACAATATGTTTTAAGAATATAAATTTAATATTATTTTTTTTTTCGGGATATTACATTATGACTGTCCAACAAATAAGCTTAGGTAAGACACACTAGCAAAGGATTTACTCATTTTTCCCCTCCTAGTTGTATTCCCTGATCCCGCCAGAGACCATATTCCTAAGCTCTGATACCAAATGTGACAACCCCAAAATAGGTCCATTCCATCCAACCCATTCTGAGTCGCCAAATACATGGTACAGAAAACAACTACAACTTTATTACAACAATTGTCGTGCAAAATACAACAACACATATGCTGTGAGTTTGGATACAAATATATACCAACTGTGACTCTCATCCCAAACTTGGATAGCACGTCACAATGACACCTTACATAAAGGTATAGTCAAAAACTGTTTTAGAAATTAGAATCTTTGGGAAGTGCTCAAGGAAAACTTCGTACATGGAAGGTCATGCTGCTAGGTTATGATAGATATCATATGGCCACATAATTATCCTTGGTTGACCAAATAGACCCCAAAGAAAAACGAGAAGATTACTATCATATTCTTCCCAATGGTGAGTCTTCTCTTGACATATCATTATCTCCATTGTCTCTAATTGAGAATTATACTTCAAACAAACACCCAGATTATATAGATAGTGCTCGTAAATATACTCAGCAAGTGGATGTGCACAACCTTGTCTTATGATGACACGAGGTTGTATGTCATTAGACATCTTGTATGATAGTGGCAAAAAACCCTTCCAATATTGGGTTTGCCTCACCCTATTTGATTCACCAAATATAACTACTAAATGATGACCACCGTTCTATTCCCCTGTTACCCCCACTAGACCCAGCTACACTCTTATTACCTGAAAGGAATTGTGAAGCAAAAGGGTGAGCACAACTAGCTCAGTAAAGAATATCATGACTAAAGATAATTAAATTATCAATAGCCTTCATCAATAATAAATCAGAGATTTAGAACATATGGTAGATGATAAAAATTTCAACCATAGTTACAGCGGAACGAGCAATCCATTAGAAGAGTCGAATAGACTATAAAGTCTATTATATTCTCCATGTTAAAAATCCACCAACAATGTTTTATCATTGTAACATCAATCAACAATTCTGGTCTCAATCATATGAATAACTCATAATCATAATTGTAGTTCTAAATTCCTCTTCTCATCCAGGACGAATGTAATTTTCATCACCTATCTTTACCTGAAACATCAAAGATCATGGTTACATCAAATCACATTTCCTGTTCATAATCATACTAATAACTTCATCTTTGCACTACGGCCAAAGATATTCATTTGTATCACCAGTTGGTCATGTTCATCTCAACACCTGTTCATCTTTGCACTACTGGCCAAAGATATTCAACAACATGTCATCTTTGCACTACGGGCCAAAGATATTCATCAACAATTCATCTTTGCACTACAAGCCAAAGATATTCCTCGACAGTTCATATTTTCACTACAGGCTAAATATGTTCATCAACAGTTCATATTTGCACTACAGGCCAAATATATTATTATCTCAACGAAATATATAATCATTTCAGAATTTATATAAACAATAATTATAACCATGTTGATCATTTCACCTTTGCACTTAAGCTAAAGATATTCAATTATAAATTCAATGGTCATGATCATACTAGTCAACAATTCAACTTTGCACTACTGGCCAAAGAGAACCCATAGTCATGATCATACCAATAATCTACCCAACTTTACACTCAAGTCAAAGAGAAATTAATATCATCATTAGGGTTATAAAAATGTTATATATGATAATAAAAAAATATAATCAACATATAGATTAAATCTCAAAAGTAATATTCATAACTCAACTATAATTTGGTTAGAAAAAAAAATCAATTTTGTCATGAATAGTAACTCGTGAATAGTAACCCATAAATAGTAACTTCGTGAATAGTAACTCATAAATAGTAACTTGTGAATAGTAACTTCATAAATAGTAACTCATGAATAGTAAACCCGATACAAAAAGGTAGAAATTCCACAATAAAATCTATACCAATATTTTGGTATAATGATATTGAAATAATATTTCTTAAACTTATAAACAATTTATTTTACTTGTTTACACTTTACTAAATAATGCATTTAATCAACCTAAAATTCTAAACTCAAAATATTTCATCACCAATAACCAAAACCCTCATCAAAATTTGCATATAACTCATATATGATTCTCAAGCCATAAAATCACATTTTCCAATTTTCTTACTTCACATAACATATTTAATTCATTTACTCATAACTAGACCATTTTCATGAAAAATACCAAATCAGTTCTAAAAATATTTCTTTTTTGAGATTTAACAGAATATAGTCCCATATTGAACATATATTTTTCTCATAATTTTTAAAATTCATTTACTATTTTTCATATGGCCAAAACTGTCGAATATTTAGACATTTATCACAAATTGTACTTTAATCTAAAAATTTCGAAATTCACAAAGTAAACTGATATTATATAGATGTAATCCCAATAAAAATTTCATCAATTTTGGAGTTAACCACAAGGAGTTATAAGCGGTTACTTTTAAAATAGTCTTTTCACGTAAAATTCATAACTCTTAATCTATACATCCAAAAATCGTCATTTTCGGACACAATCAATAAAACTCATCAAATTATCATTTCAAATTTTTCCAAAATTTTTTTAAGGACGGAAGAAGTACGAACTGAAAAACATAATAACCCTTAAAATCCCTTACTATCCCTTATCTCAAAAGGGCAGTACTTCTGACTGGATATCGGATATGACGCTGAAGGAAACTTGCATTGATGAATAGCAACTCACCAAGTATCTAAATACTCACAAAATACACTCGATAATCTAGAGAGAAAAAGAGAGAAAACTTACGAATTCTGGTGTGATTTTCAATTCTAACTTAGCCCTCTATTTATAGGAAAATGCTAGCACGCCGAAGCAGTCTTAACCTGCTACCTGATGGCTTTACCTGCTACTATTCCACCCACAAAAAATTAGCCATCTTCCCCAACAACCAAAAGTGGGGCCCACCCATTTCTAGAATTTTCCACCAAAATCATTTATAAACCTAATTTCCGAATCAGTCACCTCTTTAAATTCATAACAAATCATTCGTTAATTTTTAACGGTTCAAAAATTGTGAACATATACTCTACTTATATATGTATAACATATCAAAAAAATTACAACGATCCAACGGTCAGATTAAAAATTATAACTCGCACAATAAAGTTGTAAGAACACTAATTTGATCTTTTAATACCTCCAATCCGACAAAATATTGATAAAATACCTCAACATTAATTCCTTTATTTATAACCACATAAATAAATCCATCATTTATATCCACATAAAATAAATATTTCATTATCATATAAATCAATAATTAATTATTCACAAATAATATTATAGAATCATAATAATGACAACCAGACAGTTCTCAAGAAAGAGGGGGCTTTCCATTAAGAATTTCTCCTTACTGGCGCGCAATTAGGTGACAAAACCACTCCTTGACAGAACTTTCTAGACATTGCTAATAATGCTATCTAATAATATTATTCAAATAATATGAATTTTTGATCTTATAATGGGAAATACCATGCAGTGATAATTATTGAAACAACAATAATATAAAATATCAACGCAGCAATTATTGAATCAATAAAATAAAATATTGAACAGTAATTACTGTAACAATTATTGAGTAGTGCCTTCTTACGTAAGAATCAATAATTCAAAAATACTGTGCATCCACGCGAATTACAGTATTTTAACCACTGAGTATTCCAACAGTGTTAACGGTAACAACTACGCCATTATTTGTAAAACTCAATTTTTGTCGTTTTCTTCATCAGACAGTTATTCGTTATGGGGCCCATAAATGGTTGCGCCGTCATACGAATATTCTCCGATAGAAAGAATATTCCACGACCAAACGAATATTCCCCGACAATTGAATATTTTATAACCACTTGCGTATTTTGAAAAAAAGTTCATATCTCTCCCTTAACTTTAAACTTTTATCAATTTAATCATTTAATGAATTATAATTATAAGAAAATTTGAATACTTTTATTTCATAAAATTCGGGGTCTTACAGAGGGTCATGTGTAAAGCCATTTTCAATTCTTAACTTACCAAGAACAGATTCAAAAGTCAGAATCAAAAATCAAAGTATAAAAGAGGTATAAACCCTAATCCTAGAAATCTTTTGATTGGATGTTAAATGTTGTTGTTGATTGGTTAAAGTTATATTAGATGGTGTCATTTGATGATTTGGGTTGCTAAAACTTAGATCCATATCACTTTGGTGCTCGAAATTAATGTTTTTAGAACTGATCTATGAACCCTAAAACATGGCCTAACAGCCGAATGTCAGGGCTTATAGATCCTTTCCTGTTACTTGTTTATATGTTTTAATAGTTTGTACTTGTAGTATGTTGTAAGGACTTTGATCTAGAACTTGAATCCAGTCCAGATCAAGAGTAGATCAAAAGTTACAAGCAGTCAAAAGGCGTTGATCGACCATGAAAACTAAAATCTGGGCAGCCCAGATTTCCCAGGAAATGTCTGACAAGATTTTCGAAGTCCTTGATCTTGCTGTATGTTAATGTTTTGGCCAAGTTATTGTGTTGTTGTTGTAGCCTAATATGAAGACTACATATTAAAGGCTTTATATCACCAGATCATGAACATAATAGTATATAATCATGGTCAAACTAAGTTGACGATCACGAAATGAGTTTCTGGGCAGCCCAGTTTTGCCTAGAAAATTCTGACAACGTTTTGCAGGGCTTGAATCTTGCAGTGTTTTATGTTATTGGTCAAGTTGTTGATTGAAGATTGTAGACTGGTATATGAACTGCAAATTCATGCTATTAGATCACCCAGAATAAAAGTAGAATCAAAGATATACCACGTCAAATCATCGTTGACCGACTGGTCGGATGAAGATTCTAGAAAACCCAATATCTTTAAGAACAAAGTTTTTGACAGTCGTTTGACCAGCCATGATCTCTTTTATATGTTGTTGTTAGACTAGATTGGTGATATATTATAGAACCCTGGCATGACTATTACACGATTGAACCTTAATATTATACTAACAAATTCCAGAATGCTAGATTCAAGGCTTGCAAACTTGATACCTTGGTTGTTCTTCATTTCTGGGAAACCCAGAAAATGAAGAACAGGTCTAACAAGAATTTCGAAGGCCAATAACTTTCTGTGGTGTGATAGGATTACTAGGGAACAAGTTGTTGATTGTAGTACTACATTAGTATTACAATTATAATCAAATTACAAGTCCAGAAATCTATTGATCAAAGATTTATCACTGGTCAAACCAAGCCTCTCGAAGTATGACATGAAGCTCAAGAACAAGCTCAAGAACACCTATAGTGAAGGTTCTGTCGCTATAGGGCCCTTTATTAATACTTAAATTCTGAAAATTAATTACTTTAATAAATAACTTGAAATAAATAGTTTTTAATTATTAAAAATATAAAATAAATTGCTAAAAATTATTTTAAAGTCTGAAAATTAGTTTTTAATTATTTTGATTTTTTCATAAATATTTTAATATTTTTCGAATATAAATGGTATTTAATTTATTTAATTATAATATTAAATAAATTATTTAAAAATGAGTTTAATACTTGAAAAATTATATTATGATAAAAGAAAATATTTTAAGTTATTTTTAATGACTTTATATATTTTGTGATGAATTTTATTAATTAATTAATATTAATGATAATTAATTTATTTAATAACTATATTAAATAAATTATGGAAAAATATAATTAATGTTCTAAAAATCATATAAAAATGAGTGTTACAAAAATATTTGAAGTTATAAAATATAACTTTTGATATTTTATTATGAAAATATTAATATTTTGGATATTAAATGTGAGATTCCGAAATTATGAAATGAAAGTATTCAATTTTTTTATAATTATTATTTTATTTAGTAAATGGTTAAATTGATAAAAGGTTAAAGTTATGGGTGATATTTGAATTTTTTTGCAAAGTAAGCAAGTTATTATTCGTTGTGCCGGAGAATATTCGATTGGCCAGGAAATATTCATTTTCACAGGGAATATTCGTACGACGGTATAATCATTGGTGGACCCCACAACGGAAGTATTGTCGTATTTAGAAAATGATAGAATTATCTTTTTATAAAAATAACGGCGAAAGTGTTACTGTTAAAACTGTTGAACTACCCGGTAATAAAAGTACAATAATATGTGTGGTTGCATAGTAGCACACGGTATTGATTATTGATGCTTACGTGAGAAGTCACTCAGTTATACTCAATTATTGCTACAGTAATTATTGCATCATATCTCTCATATTATTGATTCAATTATTGTCACAGTATCATCTGTAAGACCCCAACTTATTATATATAAAATCGAATTTCCTCTAATTATATTTGTGAATAATAAGGTATTAATTTGATATAAATCTCTGGTTATGGGTGAAATGTGTAAATTTTGCAAAATATGCAAGTGGTTATAAAATAATCATTGTTGTCGGGGAATATTCGTTTGGTCGTGGAATATTCTTGTTGTCGGGGAATATTCGTACGACGGCGCAGTCATTTGTGGGCCCCATAACAGAATAACTGTCGGATGAAGAAAATGACAAGTTTAAGTTTTTATAAATAACGGCGTAGTTGTTACCGTTAACACTGTTGGAATAACCGGTGGTTAAAATACAGTAATACGCGTGGATGTACAGTATTGATGAATTATTGATCCTTAAGTAAGAAGGCACTACTTAATAATTGTTACAGTAGTTACTGTTCAATATTTTATTTTATTGATTCAATAATTGCTGCGTTGAAATTTTATATTATTTTTGTTTCACTAATTGTCACTGCACAGTATTTCCCATTATCAGATCAATAATTCATATTATTTGAATAATATTATTAGATAGCATTATTGGCAATGTCTAGAAAGTTCTGTCAAGGAGAGGTTTGGTCACCTAATTGCGCGCCAATAAGGAGAAATTCTTATTGGAAAACCCCCTCTTTCCTGGGAACGGTCTGGTTGTCATAAATGTGATTCTGTAATATTATTTGTGAATAATTAATTATTGATTCATATGATAAGGAAATATTTATTTTATGTGGATATAAATGTTGGATATATTTATTGTGGTTAAAAAATGAAGGAGTTAATGTTGAGGTGTTTTATCAGTATTTTTGTCGGAATGGGTGTATTAAAAATTAAATCAGTATTTTTGAGATATATTGCGTGAGTTATAATTTTTAATCCGACCGTTGGATCGTTGTAATTTTTGGATATGTTATACATATATCAGTTAAGTATATGTCCACAAATTTTGAACCGTTAAAAATGAACGTATGATTTGTTATGAATTTTAAGAGGTGACTAATTCAGAAATTAGGTTTATAAATGATTTTGGTGGAAAATTCTAGAATTGAGTGGGCCCCACTTGTGGTTGGTGAAGAAATGTGCTGAATTTATTTCAAGTGTGGTGGGTGGGAATAGTAGCAGGTAAAGCCATCAGGTTGCAGGTCAAGTATGCTAACATTTTCCTATAAATAGAGGGCTAAGTTAGAATTAAAAATCACACCAGAAACAAGTTTTTTCTCTTTTTCTCTCTCTAGATTATTGAGTCTATTTTGTGAGTATTTAGATACTTTGTGAGTTTCTATTCATCAGTGCAAGTTTCCTTCAGCCTTATATAGATATTTCGATCAGAAGTACTGATATTTTGAGGTAAGGGATGTTATTTTCTTCACATATGATAGTATTTCTTCAATATCATTATGCCGAAGTATTGATCTGAATTTTTATCAAATTTGGAACTTTTTGTGTCGGGGTTACTATTCACGTATACAGTACTATTCATCAAAAAATGAAATTTTCTTCTTTTTGTCCAAGATGTATATTATGATTACTATCTTTGATTGTATCCATGTTCTGATCTTTATTTTTGAATTCTGCTTCAAAATTGGTATTTATGAAGTATTATTGATCTTGGATAAACCGTTATACGAATCCCTACTATTTGTCCTTCCGTTTCACTGGATTCGTTTTCTTTAAAATATTTTTTATCATCCTCAATCCTAAATGATGATATTACTAAATATCTTTGGCCTGTAGTGCAAAGATAAATGATTAACTGATTAATATCTTTGGCCCGTAGTGCAAAGATGTACAGGTGTTGAGATGAACATGACCAACTGGTGATATAAATGAATATCTTTGGCATATAGTGCACAGATGAATATTTGATTAAAGATGTATATTGATTGTTGTTACAGGGATAAAATATTGATGATGGACTTTTAAATCTTAGAAGATAGTAGAACTCATTCTCTACTTGACTCTTCTAATGGATTGCTGTTTCCGCTGCAGTTGTTGATCTAAAACTTGTTGGCTATTATATTTTATCAGATTTTTCCATGTTGAAGACTAACGATAATTTGTTGTATATTATCTTAGTCATAATATTCTTTACTGGGCTAGTTGAGCTCACCCTTTTCCTTTTTGTTCCATTTTTCTCAGGAGGTGAGAACATAGCAGGAACTAGTCGGGGTACGAAGTGATGGTTCTAGAAAGATGTTTTAGTAGTCCTCACTATTACTGTAAAATAGTTTTTGAATAATTGTAACAAGGACTTATTTGAGTGTGGATATTGTCTAGAAGATAATATTTGTATTTAAACTCACAGTATGTGTTGTTGTATTTTGCACGACAATTGTATTATTGAAGTTGTATTTTTGCTTTCTGTACCATGTATTTGGCGACTCAGAATGGGTGTTGTATACCTATTTTGGGGGCATCACAGTTGGTATCAAAGCTTAGGGATATGGTCTCTGGCGGAGATCGGGGAATAGAACTAGGAGGGGAGAGATGAGTAAATCCTTCGCCAGTGTGTCTTATTTAAGCTTATTTGTTGGTCAGTCATAATATTGGGATATTATGTGATATGTTAATTTATTTAATTAACTCTTGTTTTATGGCATTATTTAAGAATGGCCGCTGAGAATGTTAACAATGGAGTGTATGAGACTGTGGAACAACCTTTAGTTACAAACCAGTAGAACGTGCAACAAGAAGGCAATATTCCTCTTGTAAACAACACTACCGAGCAAATGATGAATGATGGAATGTTTAGGAGCTTTTTTCAGTTCATGCAAACCCAGACGAGGGAGACTCGTGCACAAAATACGGGTGGAAATGATAGCAATGCGCGGCTTGTCACAGCCAAGTAGTTCAAGGAGTTGGGACCACCAAAATTTATAGGAAAGTCGAATCCGATCATGGTGGAAACGTGGGTCAAGCAAATTACCAAGATATTCAATGTCTTGGGATGCACGGAGGAATAGAAGGTTCCATTCACCACCTTTATGTTCCGTGGTGAGGCAGACTACTGGTGGGAGTCTGTGAAGCGTACCCAGCCAGCCGCACTCAGCATGTCTTGGGAAACGTTTCAGAAACTATTCAATGACAAGTGCTTTCCTGAAAGTATTCGTCATATGAAGGAGGTGGACTTTATCAGACTGGAATAAAACAACATGACGATGTCCCAGTACGAGGCGAAGTTTGCAGAGTTATCCAAGTTTGCACCTCATTTGGTTAAAAATGAGGAACGAATGACGAGGATGTTTTTGAGAGGTCTAAAGCCTGAGATTAGGCAATATCTTATATCTCATAAATTTTCTTTATATTCAAATGTTGTAAACAGGGCTCAATTATTAGAGCGAGATAATGAGTATGTTCAACCGAGGGACCACAACCAGGGTCATACCGGTGACAGCAGTCATCAGAGCGATGATAACCAACGAGGAGGGAAAATACGAACAAAGGCGGTAACCACTCGGGTGGTCGTCGTGGCCATGATAATAGGAGAGGTGAGTCAAGTGAAAATTTCAGAAAGAAGAGATTTAAAAATGATGGGAAGACTTCAACACCAGCACCAGCACCAGCACCAACAACAAATTCTAGGGGAGGAGAACGACTGTCAGTTAGATGTTACAAATGCGGGAAAGAGGGTCATATCAGCCCAAACTGTCCACAAAAATCCAAGGTATGTTACAACTGTGGAAAGGAAGGCCACATAGCTCGGGATTGTTCTGTAGTAAAACCAAGTTCAACGGGGATGGTGACTCCAAGGGCTGTCCCGGATAAGTTGAAATCAGCGGTTCCTGGAAGAGCATTTGTCGTCACTAGCCAAAACGCGAGGAACCCGAATGAGGTGATTACGGGTAAGCTAATCTTGAACTCTTGCGAAGTTTATACCTTACTAGATATCGGTTCTACCCATTCTTTTATCTCTCCTGCTTGTGCTCAACGTTTAAACTTGATTCTGGAGAAATTGGACTTTGACTTATCTGTTGAAACTCCGTTGGGTGAAACCTTCGTTACATTTACAATTTATAAATCTTGCATGATCCAAGTTGGCACTATCACATTACCTGTCGATCTTATATCTTTAAAGATACTTGCTTTTGATGTGATTTTAGGAATTGATTGGTTAACCACTCATCATGCCAAAATTGATTGTTTCCATAAGGTTGTTAATTTTCATATTCCTAACCAACCTGTCATACGAATTCAAACAACTAAACCACTAAAATCAGTCACTATCATATCAAGCCATAAAGCTATTCGTTTATTGAAAAATGGATGTCAAGCTTTCTTAGCCCATGTTATGGATTTGAATAAAGACAAGTCAGATTTGAATAATATTTCTGTTGTTAGAGAATTTTCTGATGTATTTCCTGAAGAACTTCTCGGTCTACCCCTAGAACGTGATGTTGAATTCTTTATTGACCTTGAGTCGGGTACAAAACCCATTTCTAAAACCCCATATCAAATGGCTCCTATTAAACTTCAGGAGTTAAAAGTCCAACTACAGGAATTGTTAGACATAGGTTTCATTCGTCCTAGTACATCTCCTTGGGGTGCTCCTGTTTTATTCGTAAAGAAGGAAGACGGGAGTATGCAACTTTTTATTGACTACCGAGAATTAAACCATATCACCATCAAGAATAGGTATCCGCTACCTCGCATTGATGACCTGTTCGACCAGTGGCAAGGAGAACAATTCTTTTCAAAGATCGATCTTCGTTCTGGATATCATCAGCTGAAGATTAAAACTGAGGATATTCCAAAGACTGCCTTCAGAACTTGGTACGGGCATTATTAATTCTTAGTCATGTCTTTTGGATTGACTAATTCTCATGCTGCTTTCATGGATATGATGAACTGTGTATTCAAAGAATATTTGGATCAATTTGTTGTTGTCTTTCTGATGACATCCTCATCTATTCTAAAAGCCGTGAAGATCATGAGCACCATTTGAAGCTGATACTTGAATGGCTTTGTGAAAACAAACTTTATGCCAAGCTGAAGAAATGTGAGTTCTGGCTTGAGGAAGTAGCATTCCTTGGGCACGTGGTGTCAAAACATGGAGTATCTATCGACCCGGCGAAGATTGAAGCAGTACAAAGTTGGGAGCAACAAAAGTCGGTGACCGAAGTGCGTAGCTTTCTGGGCTTAGCTGGTTATTATCGGAGATTCGTGGAAGGATTTTCTCGAATCGCTACTCTGTTAACTCAGTTGACTCAGAAAGATACAAAATTTGTATGGAGCGAGGAATGCGAGAAGAGTTTCCAAGAGCTCAAGAGGAGACTCATTTCGGCACCTGTTCTGGCAATACCATCTGGTACGGATGGATTTGTTATATACAACGATGCTTCAGGCAAAGGGGTATGATGCGTTCTCATGCAACATGAGAAAGTCATAGCCTATGCCTCAAGACAACTCAAAGAATATGAGAGGAATTATCCTACTCATGATCTAGAGTTGGCAGCAGTCGTATTCGTGTTGAAAATTTGGAGACACTGCTTGTATGGGGAGAAAGTGGAGATTTATACGGACCATAAAAGCCTCAAATATTTCTTCACCCAAAAAGAACTCAACATGCGGCAACGATGTTGGCTTGAACTATTGAAAGATTATGATCACACTATTCAATATCATCCTGGAAAAGTGAACGTAATAGCTGACGCATTGAGTAGAAGATCATATGCGAGTACGAGTGCGATATTGTTAATGCAAAGGCTAATTCTGTATGACTTGCAAAGGATGGAGGTAGAATTAAAGACTCCAGGGACCCACATGATAATGGCGAATATACAAGTAGAACCGACTTTAATTGATAAAGTTAAAGTTGCTCAAGCTACGGACCTGGACCTGGACTAGAAGCGAGAATTGATGACGAAGGAATACTTAGATTCAACTCCAGACTTTGTGTTCCTAACGATTCTGACTTGAAGCATAGAATCACGATGGAGGCACACAACACCCCGTTTGCAATCCATCCTGGGAGTACCAAAATGTATCATGATATTCGACATACATTTTGGTGGAACAATATGAAGAAAGAGATCGCGGAGTTTATCTCGAGGTGTTTAACTTGTCAATGTGTAAAGGCGGAGCATCAAGTGCCAAAGGGTCCATTACAACCACTTGAGATTCTGATATAATAGAAGTGGGAACACATTACTATGGATTTCGTTACATGTCTTCCCAAAGTTTCTCAAGGCATAGATGCGATTTGGGTTATTGTTGATAGATTAATCAAGTCTGCCCATTTCTTACCGATACGTGAGACTTATTCCCTTGAAGGTCTTGCTCGCATGTACGTGAATGAGATTGTGAGATTGCATGGCATGCCAGTATCCATAGTTTCGGATCGTGACCCAAGATTCACTTCACGATTTTGGGTTAGCTTGTAGAAAGCTATGGGCACAGATTTACAATTCAGTTCGGCATACCATCCTCAAACGGACGGACAATCAGAGAGGACTATTCAAACCCTTGAAGATCTATTAAGACTTTGTGTCCTATATTTTAAAGGAAGTTGGGATAAGTACTTGTCATTGGTGGAATTCTCCTACAACAACAGTTATCAAGCAAGTATAGGCATGGCTCTATTTGAGGCGTTGTATGGACGAAAGTGTCGTTCTCCAGTATGCTGGGACGAGGTGGGAGAAGCAACGTTGTTGGGACCAAAATTAGTACGCATGACTACAGAAAAAATCCAAATGATTCGACAACGTATACAAACGGCACAAGATCGACAAAAGAGTTATGCAGATCTTCATCGAAAAGACGTGGAATTTAATATTGGGGATCATGTATTGTTACGTGGTGCACCATGGAAGGGAGTTACAAGATTTGGGAAGAGAGGAAAGCTCAATCCGCGATTTGTTGGTCCATTTGAGATTCTTGACCGAATAGGAAATGTGGCCTATAGACTCGCATTACCTCCAAGTATGTCTCGTGTTCATAATATTTTTAACATATCCATGTTTCTTAAATATGTGAAAGACCCGAACCATATTATTTCTTTAGAACCAGACGAGATAGCCGAAGATTTAACGTACGAAGAAGTATATGTTAAGATCTTGGATAGGAAAGAGCATGTCCTACGCACCAAGGTTATACCACAAGTTAAGGTTTTGTGGAGAAACCATGCTATTGAAGAAATGACCTGGTAGTTGGAATCAAAAATAAAAGCGATGTATCCTCACCTTTTCGAAACACCAGGTACGTATGTCAATTTTGAGGACGAAATTTTATAAGGAGGGGAGGTTGTAAGACCCCAACTTAATATAAATAAAATCGAATTTTCTCTAATTATATTTGTGAATAATAAGGTATTAATTTGATATAATTCTCTGGTTATGGATGAAATGTGTAAATTTTGCAAAATATACAAGTGGTTGTAAAATAATCATTGTTGTCGGAGAATATTCGTTTGGTCGTGGAATATTCTTGTTGTCGGAGAATATTCGTACGACGGCGCAGTCATTTGTGGGCCCCATAACAGAATAACTGTCGGATGAAGAAAATGACAAGTTTAAGTTTTTATAAATAACGGCGTAGTTGTTACCGTTAACACTGTTGGAATACCCGGTGGTTAAAATACAGTAATACGCGTGGATGTACAGTATAGATGAATTATTGATCCTTACGTAAGAAGGCACTACTCAATAATTGTTACAGTAGTTACTGTTCAATATTTTATTTTATTGATTCAATAATTGCTGCGTTGATATTTTATATTATTTTTGTTTCAATAATTGTCACTGCACAGTATTTCCCATTATCAGATCAATAATTCATATTATTTGAATAATATTATTAGATAGCATTATTGGCAATGTCTAGAAAGTTCTGTCAAGGAGAGGTTTGGTCACCTAATTGCGCGCCAGTAAGGAAAAATTCTTATTGGAAAACCCTCTCTTTCCTGGGAACGGCCTGGTTGTCATAAATGTGATTCTGTAATATTATTTGTGAATAATTAATTATTGATTCATATGATAAGGAAATATTTATTTTATGTGGATATAAATGTTGGATATATTTATTGTGGTTAAAAAATGAAGGAGTTAATGTTGAAGTGTTTTATCAGTATTTTTGTCGGAATGGGGGTATTAAAAATTAAATCAGTATTTTTGAGATATATTGCGTGAGTTATAATTTTTAATCCGACCGTTGGATCGTTGTAATTTTTGGATATGTTATACATATATAAGTTAAGTATATGTCCACAAATTTTGAACCGTTAAAAATGAACGTATGATTTGTTATGAATTTTAAGAGGTGACTGATTCAGAAATTAGGTTTATAAATGATTTTGGTGGAAAATTCTAGAATTGAGTGGGCCCCACTTGTGGTTGGTGAAGAAATGTGCTGAATTTATTTCAAGTGTGGTGGGTGGGAATAGTAGCAGGTAAAGCCATCAGGCTGCAGGTCAAGTCTGCTAACATTTTCCTATAAATAGAGGGCTAAGTTAGAATTAAAAAATCACACCAGAAACAAGTTTTCTCTCTTTCTCTCTCTAGATTATTGAGTCTATTTTGTGAGTATTTAGATACTTTATGAGTTTCTATTCATCAGTACATGTTTCCTTCAGCCTTATACAAATATTTCGATCAGAAGTACTGATATTTTGAGGTAAGGGATGTTATTTTCTTCACATATGATAGTATTTCTTCAATATCATTATGCCGAAGTATTGATCTGAATTTTTATCAAATTTGGAACTTTTTGTGTCGGGGTTACTATTCACGTATACGGCACTATTCATCAAAAAATGAAATTTTCTTCTTTTTGTCCAAGATGTATATTATGGTTACTATCTTTGATTGTATCCATGTTCTGATCTTTATTTTTGAATTCTGCTTCAAAATTGGTATTTATGAAGTATTATTGATCTTGGATAAACCATTATACGAATCCTTACTATTTGTCCTTCCGTTTCACTAGATTCATTTTCTTTAAAATATTTTTCATCATCCTCAATCCTAAATGATGATAATACTAAATATCTTCGGCCTATAGTGCAAAGATAAATGATTAACTGATGAATATCTTTGGCCCGTAGTGCAAAGATGAACAGGTGTTGAGATGAACATGACCAACTGGTGATACAAATGAATATCTTTGGCATATAGTGCAAAGATGAATATTTGATTAAAGATGTATATTGATTGTTGTTACAGGGATAAAATATTGATGATGGACTTTTAAATCTTAGAAGATAGTAGAACTCATTCTCTACTTGACTCTTCTAATGGATTGTTGTTTCCGCTGCAGTTGTTGATCTAAAACTTGTTGGCTATTATATTTTATCAGATTTTTCCATGTTGAAGACTAACGATAATTTGTTGTATATTATCTTAGTTATAATATTCTTTACTGGGCTAGTTGAGCTCACCCTTTTCCTTTTTGTTCCATTTTCTCAGGAGGTGAGAACATAGCAGGAACTAGTCGGGGTACGGAGTGATGGTTCTAGAAAGATGTTTTAGCAGTCCTCACTATTACTGTAAAATAGTGTTTAAATAATTGTAACGAGGACTTATTTGAGTGTGGATATTGTCTAGATGGCAATATTTGTATTTAAACTCATAGTATGTGTTGTCATATTTTACACGACAATTGTATTATTAAAGTTGTAGTTTGCTTTCTGTACCATGTATTTGGCGACTCAGAATGGGTGTTGTATACCTATTTTGGGGGCGTCACAGTATAATCATGACCCGTAATGTTATAGATGATGTGGTAAAAGTCCTCATTGGCCCGTAGTGCATTGATGGACAGTTATTGGTATGATTATAACCAAGGATTATTCGGTATAATCATGACCATTGATGATTACATAAATATCCTTGGCCGTAGTGCAGGGATGATTCGATGATGTGAATTATTTAATAAGCTGGGTCTCAGCGATAAAATATTGATTAACACTTTTAATTCGTAGAAGATAGTAGATATCATGCTCTACTTGAGTCTTCTAAAATATAAATGCATGTCTTTGGCCTGTAGTGAAAAGATGAATTATTAATGAATATCTTTGGTCAGTAGTGTAAAGATGAATTTATTTGTATGATTATGAACAGGAACTTTGATTTGGTATAACCATGATTTTTGATGTTTCATGTAAAGATAGGTGATGAAGATTATCTTCGTCCTGGGTGCGAAGAGGAATTTAGAATCACAATTATGATTACGAGTTATTCATATGATTGTGGACAGGAATTATTGATTGATGTTACATGTGACAACCCCAAAATAGGTCCATACCATCCAACCTATTCTGAGTCGCCAAATACATGGTACAGAAAACAACTAAAACTTTATTACAACAATTGTCGTACAAAATACAACAACACATATGTTGTGAGTTTGGATACAAATATATACAAAATGTGACACATGTCCCAACCATGGACAGCACCTCACAGTGACACCTTATATAAAGGTATAGTCAAAAAATGTTTTAGAAATTAAAATCTTTGGGAAGTGCTCTTGGAAACCTTCGTACATGGGAGGCCATGCGTCTAGGTTATGATAGATATCATATGGCCACAGAATTATCCTTGGTTGACCCAATAGACCCCAAAGAAAAACAAGAAGATTACTATCATATTCTTCCCAATGTTAAGTCTTCTCTTGACATATCATTATCTCCACTGGCTCTAATTGAGAATTATATTTCAAACAAACAGCAAGATTATATAGGTAGTGCTCGTATATATACTCTTCAAGTGGATGAGCACATCCCTGTCTTATGATGATACGAGGTTGTATGTCATTAGACATCTTGTATGATAGTGACAAAACACCCTTCCAACGTTGGCTTCGCCTCACCCTCAACAGCTATAGACCACCGTTCTATTCCCATGTTATCCCCCACTCGACCCAGCTACACTTTTATTACCTGAAAGGAATTGTGAAGCAAAAGGGTGAGCACAACTAGCTCAGTAAAGAATATCATGACTAAAGATAATTAAATTATCAATAGCCTTCATCAGTAATAAATCAGAGATTTAGAACATATGGTAGATGATAAAAAATTTCAACCATAGTTCCAGCAGAACGTGCAATCCATTAGAAGAGTCAAATAGACCATAAATTCTATTATCTTCTCCATGTTAAAAATCCACCAACAATGTTTTATCCCTGTAACATCACTCAACGGTTCCTTTCCACAATCATATGAATAACTCATAATCATAATTGTGGTTCTAAATTCTTCTTTTCATCCAGGACGAAGATAATTTTCATAACTTATCTTCACCTGAAACATCAAAGATCATGGATATACCAAATCACATTTCATGTTCATAATCATACTGATAAATTCATCTTTGCACTGCGGGCCAAAGATATTCGTCAACAGACCATCTTTGCACTACGGCCAAAGATATTCAACAACATGTCATCTTTGCACTACGGGCCAAAGATATTCATCAACAAACCATCTTTGGACTACAAGCCAAAGATATTTCTCAACAGTTCATATTTGCACTACAGGCCAAATATATTCATCAACAGTCCATATTTGCACTACAGGCCAAATATATTCATCAACAGTTCATATTTGCACTACAGGCCAAATATATTAATATCTCAAAGAAATATATAATTATTTCAGAATTTATATAAACAATAAATATAACCATGTTGATTATTTCACCTTTGCACTTAAGCTAAAGATATTCAATTATAAATTCAATGGTCATAATCATACCAGTCACAATTCAACTTTTCACTACTGGCCAAAGAGAACCCTAGTCATGATCATACCAATATTCTACCCATCTTTATACTCGAGTGAAAGAGAATTTCAACATCAGGGTTATAAAAATGTTATATATGATAATAAAAATAATATGATCAACAACTGCACTTAATCTCAAGAGCAATATTCATAAATCAACGATAATTTGGTCAGAAAAAGAAACCAACTTTGTCGTGAATAGTACCCATAAATAGTAACTCGTGAATGGTAACTCATGAATAATAACTCGTGAATAGTAACTCATGAATAGTAACTTGTGAATAGTAACCCTGACTCAAAAAGGTAGAAATTCCACAATAAAATCTATACCAATATTTCAGTATAATGATATTGAAAGAATAACATTTCTTAAACTTATAAATAATTTATTTTAATTGTTTATACTTTATTAAATAATGCATTTAATCAACCTAAAATGCCAAACTCATAAGTTTTATTACCAATAACCAAAACCCTCATCAAAAATCTGCATATACTTCATATAGGATTATCAAGCCATAAAATCTTATTTTCTAATTTTCTTCCTTCACATAACATATTTAATTCATCTATTCATAACTAGTCCATTTTCATGAAAAATGCCAAATCAGTTCAAAAAATATTTCTTTTATGAGATTTAGCATAATATAGTCCCATAGTGAACATATATTTTTCTCAGAATTTTTAAAATTCATTTACTATTTTTCATATGGCCAAAACTGTCGAATATTAAGACATTTATCATAAATTGTATTTTTATCCAAAAATTCTGAAATTCACAGAGTATACTGATATTATATAGATGTACTCCCAATAAAAATTTCATTAATTTTGGAGTTAACCACAAGGAGTTATAAGCGGCTATTTATAAAATAGTCTTTTCCTGTAAAATTCATAACTCTTAATCTATACATCCAAAAATCGCCATTTTTGGACACAATCAATAAAACTCATCAAAATATCATTTCAAATGTTTCCAGAATTTTCTGAAGGCTGGAAGAAGTATGAACTGAAAAAATATAATAACCCTTAAAATCTCTTACCTCAAGAGAGCAGTACTTCGGATGAAAAACCAGAGAAAAATTCTATTAAATAGCAACTCTCAAAGTATCTAAATACTCTCAAAAATATGTTTGATAATATAGAGAGAAAGAAAACTTATTTCTGGTGTGATTTTCAATTCTAACTTATGCTTCTATTTATAGGAAAATGCTAGAACGCCAAAGGAGACTAAATTAATAAAAATATATTATTTTATTTTTTCCTCTTCATTCCACGCACCAACCTTCAGCAGCCAGCCATCTTGGAATAAAAGGATAGCAGCCCACATGTTGATAACTCAAGTGGGTCCCACCCATAAATTAATAAAAATTATTTTATTTTCCGAAACTTCAATAATTCATAGAAAATAGCTTGGTTATCAGAAAAATACGAATTTTATGTCCATTCTGACTAAAATTGAATTCTCTTCAACTTTCTAGCTTTGAGTTTTTCCAAATTCCAAACCAAAAATATCCAAAATCCACAAACGAATGATTTTTAATACCTTTACACCGACAAAATACTAATAAAACACCCCAGCATTGATTCCTTCATTTTTATCCAAAAAAAAATAAATCTATCCATAATTTATATCCACATAAAATAAATATTTCTTTATCATATGAATCAATAATTAATTATTCACAAATAATATTACAGAATCACAGTTATGACAACCAGGCATTTCCTAAGAAAGAGGGGGCTTTCCGATAAGGATTTCTCCTTACTGGCGAGCAATTAGGTGACCAAACCTCTCCTTGGCAGAACTTTCTAGACATTGCCAATAATGATATCTAATAATATTATTCAAATAATATGAATTATTGATCTGATAATGGAGATACTGTGTAGTGACGATTATTGAAACAACAATAATATAAAATATCAACGCATCAATTATTAAATAAATAAAATAAAATATTGAACAGTAATTACTGTAACAATTATTGAGTAGTGCCTTCTCACGTAAGAATCAATAATTCAAAAATACTGTGCAATACCGTGTGCTACTGTGCAATGACGCGTATTATTGTATTTTAACAACTGGGTATTCCAACAGTGTTAATGGTAACAATTACGTCGTTATTTATAAAAACTTAAATTTGTCGTTTTCTTCATCCGACAGTTATTCTGTTATGGGGCCCACAACTGGCTACGCCGTCGTACAAATATTCTCTGACAGAAAGAACATTCCACGACCAAACGAATATTCCCCGACAACAATGAGTATTTTATAACCACTTGCGTACTTTGAAAAATTTTCATATATCACCCTTAACTTTAACCTTTTATCAATTTAACCATTTACTGAATAGTTATTATAAGAAAAATTGAATACTTTTATTTCATAAAATTCGGGGTCTTACATTACAGGGATAAAACATTATTAGTGGACTTTTAACTTGGAGAAGATAATAGACCTGATGGTCTATTTGACTCTTCTAATGGATTGCTCGTTCCGCTGCAACTATGGTTGAAAAGTTTTATCATCTACCATATGTCCTAAATCTCTGATTTATTACTAATGAAGGCTATTGATGATGTAAATTATCTTTAGTCATGATATTCTGTGTTGGGCTAGTTGTGATCACCCTTTTTGCTTCACAATTCCTTTCAAGTAATTAAACTGTAGCTGGGTCGAGCGGGGATAACAGTGGAATAGAACGGTGGTCTATAGCTGTTGAGGTTCTCCCTAAATAGTATGGAAATAATTTTGTTGAGAACTTTAGATAAGTGTGTCGTATTGTATACGTCATTTGATATTTAATTTTGGTGAACCAAATAGGGTGAGGTGAACCCAACTTTGTAAGGGTGTTTTGCCACTATCATACAAGATGTCTAATGACATACAACCTCGTGTTATCATAAGACAGGATTGTGCACATCCACTTGCTGAGTATATCTACGAGCACAATCTATACGATCTAGGAGTTTATTTGAAATATAATTTTCACTTGGAGACAACGAAGATAATTATATGTCAAGAGAAGACTCACCATTGGAAAGAAGATGATAGTAATCTTCTCGTTTTTCTTTAGGGTCTATTGAGTCAACCAAGGTTAATTTTGTGGACATATGATATCTATCATAACCTAAACGCATGGTCTCCCATGTACGAAGGTTTCCTTGAGCACTTCCTAAAGATTTTAATTTCTAAATCAGTTTTTGACTGAACTTTTATGTAATGTACCATTATAAGGTTGTGGTCGAGGCACCATGAGAGTTACATACATTTGTATTAAAACTCACAGTTTAACTGTGGTCGTATTCTGCACGACAGTTCAACAGTTGTATAAATTAAGTTTATATTTAATTTTTATAGTATGATATCTGGCGACTCAGAATGGGTCGTGTGAACCTATTTTGGGGGCTTCACATTAAAAGCAATTATCAGATAATGAATTTAATTGTTTAAAAATTATATAAAGGTGATTTAAAAGTATTAAAAATACTTTATGATATTATAAATATATTATAATATTATGACATGTATTTCATTAATATTTGGTAATAAATAGATATTAATGATAATAGAATATTGTGGTATTTATATTATATAAATATGATTTTAATGATTGAAAAATTATGATAAATGATAATAATTATGTGAAAATTATTACGAACTTATGGAAAACAAATTTGACTGATATTAAAATTATCTGAGATTATTGTTAAGTGTTAGGCAGAGTTTAATTTAACTTAAACTCGAAATTTTGTCCTAGTAGACCGTCGGGATGTTAGATTTGTACCGAACTTTACTCAAACTGTAAAAGTTTAACTTGAGGTTAGGTCTTATGTGTGTTTTAGACTGATAGGTTATGTGATAATGTGTTTAGGTTATTTTAAATACTGTGATGATATTATTCTAATTTGTATATCAATATTATTTATATATTAGGTTCAGACAAAGCGTATTATTTGCATAGCGGTAATCAACGGTTCATGCAAGTTTTACTTAACTCTACTTAGAGTTATTTCATTCAGATATGCTTATGGATAATCATTGTTGATTGCCTTTGTAGAATTGTACTATATACATATTGCATGTATAAGTTAGGTATGAAAGGCTAATAACCTTTGTTGGGAGAGTGCATATTTTGATTTGATGTTTAAATATAAATGCTCATGATTCTTTGTAAGTCCTTCAAAGAATGTTTGTATAAGGACTTGGTGATAGATCAAATTTGTTAGGTTGATCTAAGCTTTTAATGTATATCATTCTGTAAATGAATGTATAGAAAAGAAGATCAACTTGTTAGGTTGATCTTGAGATGTAATAGATAGGCTTCGAAGAGATCGTAGTGTATCAAGCTGATCAAGATTACAGAAGCCAAGGCAGAATGTAGAGCTTCGAGGATCGTAGTGTGCATGCCTTAAGGGACTCTTCAGAAATCGTAAAGTGGTCCCAATGTTTGTCGAGCTAACTCAGAGATCGTAGTGTGCTCTCGAAAATGTAGAGCTTGAAAAGCAAGCAAGTGAAGATCGTAGTGTGCAAGTCTTTAAGAGAAATTGTACTGCTCTTGTTTGATGGAATCAGACAAAGCACCAAGGTAACAAGACACCGCGATCTGGAACGTAGAGTATCATCTGTCGTGTGTCAGAAGCATCGAGCCCTACCTTTTGTTTGAAGATATATCTCCAACAAATGTGGAATGAGTTTCAAACGTTGAAGTCCTCACCAGTTCCAATGGTACAAAAGATATCCTTAGTATGCAACAAAGAAGCGTATTAAAGAAGCTAAGGAAAGTACCACTGGTAAGAGAAAAACACCTTTTCAGGTGTTAGGTGAGAAAGCAGTCTGATGTGTCAGTGGGCCAGAATGCAATTCAGAAGTTGTGGAGAAAAGTCTCCATCAAAGTACAGAAATGTCAAACGCATTTAATGCTTAAACGGATGGATCAAACGGATAGATTTCAAGATCACATATATGCAAAACATATGCAGATGAAGAAAGAAGCTAAGCAAGTATTGAACAAAGTGCACAAGAACACTAAACGCTCAACTCTACGATCTGAGAAAAAGAAAAGCTTGCTTAGCTACTGTGTTCTTTCGAACAAGTGCTTAACACCAAATGAGTAACAACCATCAAGAACTCAACAACTACCAATCAACTGAAGCAAGAGTTCCAAGTCAGAAGGACTTGAAGAGTTCTAAGTGAACTGTGAAGAACCAAGTCTGCTGGACTTGAAGAGTTCAAGAGTGAAATAAGAAGTTCCTAGACTGCTGGTCTAGAAGGAATCTGTGTGATTCAGAAAGTGTAAAAGACATCCTTAGTGGATTTCCCACTCGAGGAGTAGAAGAGTGGACTAGGAGCTTTAAGTGCTCTAGACCACTTAAAACGACTGTGTCGATTACATTCTTGCTATAACTGCCATAACTGCTATAATTGTCTCACTCTCGTAAACTCACTATCTTAAGGGAGATTAAAATAAATATTAAATCCGCTAAGTTTTAATCATTATCAACTAACAAGTTAAAACGAAAAGATTTTTTAAATATCTATTCAACCCCCCCCCCCCCTTCTAGATAACTATTGTCCCTCCGAGAACTAACAATTGGTATCAAAGCAGGTTCTATTATACAGTCTACAAAGCTTAAGTAGATCCAATAGCACACTTACCAAGCGAATCAAGGACTGGAGGAGGCAGCAAGCCACCAATGTGCAACAAAGATAAATTTGCAAATTGGAAAGTTAGGATGCAAGCATACATGAACTCAATAGATGAAGATCTATTTGAGACTGTTCAGAATGGTCCCTATGTTCCAACAAAGTTTGCACCAACTACAGACGATCCAAATAGAATACAAATCAAAGTCAAAGAGGAGTGAACAGACAACGAGAAGAGAGTTGTTCAACTTGACAAGAAGGCTAAGAACATTTTGTTTCAATCATTAGAAGATGATTTATTCGAAAATGTGGTCAACAGCAAAACAGCAAAGGAGGTTTGGGAAGCATTACTCATCATGCATGATGAAACAGAAGAAGTAAGAGAAAATAAACAATCTCTCCTAACACATCAATATGAAATGTTTGCATACATTCAAGGAGAGAACGTCAGTACCACCTATTAGAGATTCAATGTTCTACTCAACTCTCTACGAGCATATGGAAAGATCTATCCAAACAAATATCTAATCATAAAGTTCATGAGAGCCTTACCAAGAAGATGGGAAGCCAAAACCACTACTATTAGAGAGTCAAAGAATCTCCATGAGATGACTGTCCAACAGTTATATGGAAACCTTCTGACATACGAATTAGAGCTGACTCAATGAGCAGAAACTATATCAGAAGGAAGAAAGAAGGATAAGGGTGTTTCTCTCAAAGAAACCGAAAGTACCTTAAAGGTAAACACTGAAATTAACTCTTACTATGATGAAGACGATGATGAGGACTTTGCAATGTTGGTAAAAAGACTAAGAAGGTGCATACGTCAAGGCAAAACCAGCAAGCCAAAGAAGGTCAGCAACTATAGCAGCCAGGAGCAAATGAATGATCTATGCTACAATTGCAAAAAGCCTGGTCATTTCATTGCCAACTGCAACATACCTCGCAGAAAAGAACTAAAGAAGAATTCACATGCAAAGAATGAATACAAAGGCAACAAAAGGCCTCAGAAGAGAGACAAAGGCCTTTTAGCTGGAGTGTAAGACCCCAAATAATTAATAAATGAAATTTAATTTCCTTTAATTATTATTTTGAATAGTAAGGGTTGATTTGAATAATGTGGATAGTTATGGGTAAAATACGCAAACATTTCAAAATAAGCAAGTGGTTATAAAATATTCATTGTTGTCGGGGAATATTCGTTTGGTCGTGGAATATTCGTACTGTCGGGGAATATTCGTACGACGGCGCAGCCATGTGTGGGCCCCATAACGGAAAGCGATTGGAGGAAGAAAACGACAAATATAAGCTATTTAAAAATAACGGCGTAGTTGTTACCGTTTACACTGTTGGAATACCCGGTGGTTAAAATACAGTAATAAGCGTTGTTGCACAGTGGCACACGGTATTGCACAGTATTTTGAATTATTGATCCTTACGTAAGAAGGCACTACTCAATAATTGCTACAGGAGTTACTGTTCATTACTTTATTGATTCAATAATTGCTGCGTTGATATTTATATTTTTATTGTTTGTCATTGCACAGTATTTTCCATTATCAGATCAATAATTCATATTATTTGAATAATATTATCAGATAACATTATTGGCAATGTCTAGAAAGTTCTGTCAAGGAGAGGTTTGGTCATCTAATTGCGCGCCAGTAAGGAGAAATCCTTATTGGAAAGCCCCCTCTATCCTGGGAACAGCCTGGTTGTCAGTACTGTGATTCTGTAATATTATTTTTAATAATTAATTATTGATTATTATGATAAAGAAAATATTTATTTATGTGGATATAGATGGAGAAAAAAATTTAATGTAACAATTGTTGAAAATTAATATTTTATCTTTTTCTGATAAAATAATTCATTTAAATATATTATTTTAATAATATATTAACGGTGATATTTTATAATGAATGTGGGATATATGAGTATATGAGGAGGTAGAGTATTTTTGTGGCATTAAATGTTTAACACATGTTTTGTGTGTCGGTGGACAGAATTTTTGACCGAAAATTGAGTATAGACTGTAAAATCGCCCGTTTGTGAATTTCGGTCAATTTCTATTTGGAATTTAGAAAAATTTTCTTCTTCAAAGTTGTAGAGAATGGAATTTCCCATGGAAAGTCGCGAGATTCGAATTTTCTGACAAAGGAGCTATTTATTGTGAATTATTGAAGTTCCGGAGTTCCGAAATAATTGATTTTTGGAAGTTTTAATTATTATTATCAACAAAAACGTTTTTCAAAGGTTGGTGGGCATCTTTAACATGTGTTTGATGGCTAAAATCAGATTCTTTGGTGGTTGGCTTGAATGTTTTGTAAATATTAATATTATATTAATTTAGTCTCCTTTGGCGTTCTAACATTTTCCTATAAATAGAGGGCTAGGTTAGAATTGAAAATCACACCAGAAACAAAGTTTTCTCTCTTTCTCTCTCTATATTATTGAGCGTATTCTTGTGAGTATACTTTGAGTGTTGCTATACGGTGCGAGTTTCTGTCAGCACTATACCGAAATTCAGTCAGAAGTACGGCTATTTTGAGGTAAGGGATGTTATTTTCTTCTCAAATGATATTTTTTCTTCAATATCATTATGCCGGAATATTGGTGAACTTTTTTATCAAATTTGGAACTTTTTGTGCCGGAGTTACTATTCACGTATACGGTACTATTCACGTATACGGCACTATTCACGAATACGGCACTATTCACAGAAATTTTTTTTTCTTTTCGTCCAAAATATCTATTGTGGATACTAGCTTTGATTGTATCCATGTTTTGATCATTCTTGAATTTTACACCACTATGATTATTTTTGAGGTATTTTTAGACATGGATAAAACAAAGTACGAATCCTTAATCCTTAATCCTTGTCATTTTGTTTCACTGGATTCGCTTCTTTAAAAATATTTTTTATCATCTTCAGTCTTAAAGGAGGTTATTATTGAATATCTTTGGCCTGTAGTGCAAAGATGAATAATTTCTGATGAATATCTTTGGCCCGTAGTGCAAAGATGAACAGGTGTTTAGATGAACATGACCAACAGATGAATATCCTTGGCCTGTAGTGCAAGGATGAATATATGATTCAAGATGTGCATTGATTGATGTTACAGGGATAAAAAAATACTGTTGATGGACTGTTAAATTCATAGACATTAGTAGATTTCATCCTCTACGTAACTCTTCTATGAATTAATATTTTCCGCTGCGAATATTGATTTAAAACTTGTTGTCTATTGTATTCTATCAGATTTTTCCCTGTTGAAGACTAATGATAATTTGTTGTATATTATCTTAGTCATAATATTCTTTACTGAGCTAGTTGAGCTCACCCTTTTCCTTTTTGTTCCATTTTTCTTCTCAGGAGACGAGAATATAACGGGTACGAGTCGGGGTATGAATTGATGGTCCTTGAGAGAGTTGTTTAGTAGTCCTCACCATTTTTTTGTAAAATAATATATCAATAATTGTATTGAGGACATAGTTGGGTATGTATATTGTCTAGATGACAATGTTTGTATTCAAACTCACAGTTTATTGGTTGTAAAAGTTGTAGTTGTTTCTGTACCATGTATTTGGCGACTCAAAATGGGTTGGATGGAATGGACCTATTTTGGGGGCGTCACATGGAGGATCTTGGAGTGATTCAGAAAATAACTCAAATCCTGAATCTGGAGATGATGAAGACCCTCAAATGGCTAATTTGTGCCTAATGGACAAACATGCAAAGGACAAACTAAACTCCAACATACATGAAGTAAGTATCGATGAGGTATTTGACTTCAACTCTCCTAATGTAGACATTAATGACTTAAGAACTACACTACATGGAATAACAACTAATCTACATCAATACATGAAGTGGTTCAGAGTTCTGTCAAAGGATTATTCATTTCTTCAAGATGAGAAAAAGAAAGTTCAAGAAGAGCTATAAATAGCTCTTCTAAGTACAAACTTTCTCTCCAAGCTTGAGGCTGAGAATGAAATCTTAAAATAGACTAATGAGCTCAATGCACAAAAGGAGTCCAATCTAACCTCTAAAGTTGAGGAGCTAGAAAAGACTATCTCTACATAGAACAAATCCTCATCATCCATGGACTCCTTGGTCTCTAGTCAGAGAAGTCGTTTGACAGAACATGCTTAGGCTTTGGGGAATCCACCTCAGAGTTATGTGTGGAAAAGATAAAGGAAACCAGCACTAGTAATGCTTCAAGTTTTAGTAGAGGCATTACATTTGTGAAATACTCACAAAAGGAAGAACCAGCCCAACCCTGTTCTACTATTACCATCCATACTCAAACGAGTAAAAGATCTCATGTTGGCATGGGCTTCAAAAAAAAGAAGAGTAACCCATCCTCTACTCACCAACCTCTAAGGATCGTAGAGTTAAATAAAACCAACTCTACGAACCAACTGGGAAGGTACAGTAGAGGTAAGATACACTCCTTACATTTCATAAAACCCAAGGACATGTGGAAGAAGGAAAATCAGTTTAACAGAAGAATGACTAAACAACCACAAAAGTCCAAATGGAGGATGAACTCTCATACACACACAGACATGCACCATACTAAGTGTTTTGTGTGCAATAGAGTTGGTCACAAGGCTGCAAAATGCTATTATAATTCCATGCAAGTAAGACCCAAGATCAAACAGATTTGGGTCCCCAAGGTTACTAATAAAATAGGACCCATGCAAATATGGGTACCAAAATGAAGGTTTGATGTTACCACAGGAAAAGAGCTCCACGATCACTACCTGGTATCTGGACAATGGATGCTCAAGGCACATGACTGGGAAAAAAAAGTCCTTTTGTCTAACTACATAGAAAAGGAAGGTCCCTCAGTCATCTTTGGAGACAATGGCTCTAGAAAGACAAGAGGATATGGCTCAGCTGGAAATAGAGCAGTGTCCTTCAGTAGAGTGGCCTATGTGGAAGGATTATAACACAATCTTCTAAGCATTAGCCAACTCTACGACAATGGTCATCAAGTAACATTCCTCAACAATCAGTGTCAAGTCAGAGATTTGAAGACATCTGCTATAAAGCTAACCAGAACAAGAGAAGGAAATGTCTATACAGTGAATCCTGGACAGCTAAGCTCATATTAAACAATATTCTTTTTGGCTAAAGCATCTGAAGAAATGAGCTGGCTATGGCATAAATGATTGTCTCATTTAAACTTCAAAAGCATGTCCAAGCTAGACTCAAAAGATCTTGTTGCAGGCCTACCCAAGTTCAACTTCGTGAAAGAAAGGTCATGCAATGCCTGTCAACTTGGAAAGCAAACCAGAAGCTCATTCAAGAGCAAAACTGCCAACTCAATCGACAAACCTCTGCAACTGCTCCACATGGACCTATTCGGGCCAATTCCAACAACAAGTCTTGGAGGGAAGAGATACTCACTGGTCAAAGTCGACGACTACACCAGGTTCACATGGGTGTTCTTTCTAACCTCTAAGGATGAAACTAGCTCCCAACTGATCAAGATGTTCAGGCTGGTGATGAATTAGAAATGAGAGAAAATCAAGGCTATAAGGAATGATCATGGCAAAGAATTTGACTTCTCAGAAATGGACCAGTTCTGCACAGAAAATGGCATCAGTCATAACTTCTCAGATCCACGAACTCCTCAATAAAATGGAGTAGCTGAAAGAAAGAACGGAACTTTGATAGAGGCTGGAAGTACTCTAGTAGTAGCAGCCTATCTGTTAGTTCCTAGTTGGCACAATAGTTATCTAGAAGGGGGGTTGAATAGATATTTAAAAATCTTTTCGTTTTAAACTAGTTCTTTGATAATGATTAAAACTTAGCAGAATTAATATTTGTTTTAATCTTCTTTACTAAGCAATGGAGTTATGAGAGTTAGTCAGTTATAGCAGTTATGGAAGATATAGCAGTTATAGTTATGAATATAAAAGACACTGTCATTTTTAAGTGGTTCAGAGCACTTAAAGCTCCTAGTCCACTCGTCTACTAAACGAGTAGGATATCCACTAAGGATGTCTTTTACAACTTCTGAATCACATAGATTACTTCTAGACCAGCAGTCTAGGAACTTCTTAGTTAACTCTTGAACTCTTCAAGTCCAGCAGACTTGGCTTTCTTATAGTTCACTACGAACTCTTTAAGTCCAGCAGACTTGGTAATCTTCTTCAGTGGTTGATAATGTTGAGTTCTTGATGGTTGCTACTCAGTTGTTGTGTAAGCACTTATTATTAAGAACTGAGTAGCTGAGCAAGCTTTTCAATATCTCAGATCGTAGAGTTGAGCTTAGAGAGTTCTTCACGTTTTTTGTTCAATGCTTGCTTAGTTCTCTCTCATCTGTCTGATCTGCATATATGTGATCTTGAAAACTATCTGTTGGATCCATCCGTTGAGGCATTAAATTCATTTGACTTTTCTGATCTTTGATGGAGACATTTCTACACATCTTCTGAAACTATATTCTGGCCCACTAACACAGCATACTGCTTTCTCACCTAACACCTGAAAAGGTGTTTTTCCCCCTTACCAATGGTACTTCCCTTAGCTTCTTCAATACGCTTCTTTGTTGCATACTAAGGATATTTCATATTACTCTGGGATTGATGAGTGTTGCAACGTCTAGAATCCATTTCTCATATATTGGAATCTGTCTTCACACAAATCATGAGGCTCGACATTTTTTGACATAAGACAGATGCTCTACGATTCAGATCGTAGTGACTTGTCGCCTTGGTGCTTGATCTGATGCTATCAGCTGAGAGCACTACAATTTCTCTTAAACCCTTGCACACTACAATCTTTCTTGCTAGGTTCTAACTCTACGTTTCCGAGAGAACACTACGATCGTTGACTTGTAAACTCCATGTTTCCTTCAGCACACTACGATCGGTTAGATGGCTCGGTAAACGTTGGGACCACTCTACGATTTTCGAAGAGTCCCTTCAAGGCAGGCACATTACGATCTTCGAAGCTCTACGTTTTCTACCTTGACTCCTGCAATGTTGATCAAATGATACACTATGATTTCTTCGAAGCCTATCTATTACATCTTAAGATCAACCCAACAGCTTTGATCTTTCTATCTATACAATCCATTATAGAATGATATACTTTAAGAGCTTAGATCAACCTAACAAATTTGATCTATCACTAAGTCCTTGTATATATATTACTTGGAAGGACTTTACAAATAATCATGAGAATATACATTAGAACATCAAATCATAATATGCATTTTCCCAATAATCTCCCCCTATTTGATGTTGACATAACCAATGAGATTTGTTGTCATGATTTATTAGTGTCTAGATGCATTTGCAGGAAATTTAAACATGACTTAGTATTTCAGTGAGTAGCTAAAATTTCTAGAAAATAAGTATTAATTTATTGATGTTAAAGAGATTTTGCAGTTTTAGCTTTACATCAATAAGAATTGAAGTTTACACTTATCTCTATTTCTTTGTCCTTTTTCGTGAAGGTGGGTTGGCATACTCCTCAGCCCTTCTTTTTCTGCAAGCTTCCTCGTTTCTGGCTAACTCTTCCAGCTCGCTTGGACTTAGTCTTGGATTTTCCTCATGCCTGTACATGAATTCAGGATCTCCAGTTGGCATTCTTATACGTACGGTAGACACATCTTGTGAGCTGGGAGTTGACTCCTGACGCCTTAAAGGTATAGCCGTTAAAATTCCCTTCTGATCAGATCGTTGAGTCTGATGGTGGAATTATCTCGCAGGAGGGCTTCTTGACGCTTGAGCATGAAATTGTCCTTTTCCCCTTTCTTGGTTTTCTTGACCCCCTCTGCCCTGATCTCCCTGTGCTCCTTGAACTCCTTTCCTTTTATTCTCCCCCTTTATGTCAGCATCAAGGGTTCGAATGTTTGCAGAAAGTCGATTGACTCCTTGGACAAGCTCATTCAGTTGGCTTTCTGTCTGAGCAATGTCCTCTCGACTTTCCTTGATCTGTTTTTCCGATCTAGCTTCTTTGTTTTGGAGGGAAGTGGGAACAATGTCATTCAGACGTTCCTGATTGACATAGGATTTCTGGAATTCTTGGACTGAGGCTTTCAAGTTGATGAAGTTCTCCATCATAAGTTTATTTTGAACTTCTTGATTTTTCTGCATTTTAAGAACAGCCTCTCTTTTCTTGGTGGCTACCTAGAAATGAATCTCATCTCTGTCCTTCATGCTCTTAAGAATTTCTTGGATAATTTCCCTCAGCTTCTTTGTAAGCTCAGCATTCATAGTACCAGGAAAGTTATTTGTAGCTGTGATCATTTGATTCAGCCAGATATGAATGAGGCCGGAGTGAGATTCCAGGCTTTCTTCTATAATCTTGACCATGTCCTTGGTTGCTTCCTTCAAGTCATCCTTTTTGGGCAGATTTGGGAGAGTATCATTGGCTTAAGGATTGTTGAATGGATGGGATTCTTTCTGAGACTGATCGTGCATGGAGTAGAGAGTAAGATCAAGGCTAAAATAGTCATTTGAGGAGAAGGATGGTATGTCTGATGGAGGGGCCTGAGTTTCTATGTTTGGAATATGGGGCTCTACGGTTTCTATTTGGGACTCTACGATTGGGATAGAGTCAGGAATCATAGAGACAGTGGTTTGTGGGAGAAAAATGAAGTTTGTTATATTTGGTTCTTCAGTTACAGAATTTTGGGATTCTTTAACTGGGAATTGATTTTTCGGATTGAGAATTAATTCCAACCATCATGGGAATTCATAGAATTGACTAAATGATGATGATGGAAAGTGATTAACTCTGAAGTGAGTAGAGATAGATAATAACTCAAGTTTATCCTTTGAGGAAGAGGTGTTGGTAATCAACTTCTTTGCAAAGTGGAATCTCCCTGGGAATCCATGAGCTAGCACTGAGATGGCCGGATATTCTTTGAAACTCCAGAACATGTGATCCCAAGAGTTGTTGATTTGGGCTTGATGGTATGGCATCATGGGTAGGTATGAGAACATCTGATTGTATAGGTAGCTTTTATACCCATCTCTGCCTACACCAGTGATCTGAAGATCATCTTCTTCTTCTTCCTCTTCTCTTTCTTCGTTGGAGGACTCCATTATCTTAATGGGCTCTTGATGATCTTTTACTGGTTCCTCTTCATTTCTGGCAGGGACATCCTCTTCTGCCATGGAGATATCTTCATTTCATCGGAACTCCGATTTGAATGATTCAAGATGTTCCGGAAAGCTAAGAAAACGCTCTACAATATAGTCCAAGCTCCAAGCCAAGAACATGAAATGAACATAAAAGCATAAACGATGTCCGGATTGCTTTTTCCTTGCATTTTCCGTGCTTTTCCTTACCAATAATCGCTCACATCGCTTTCAAACGTATAACCTACAAAATGAACACAAAATACATGAAAAGTAATTAAGACACATGAATAAAAACAACTAATTCAAGTAAAAGATACCGGATAAGTAGGTATAAAATCTACTTATCAAATACCCCCAAACTTAAACATTTGCTTGTCCTCAAGCAAAAACAAAACAAAAATGCAATGCAATGCAATGGAATGGAATGGAACTAATCTACATGCCTACGAATCTAGCAGTATTGATAAACACAAATCTATTCAACCGACCTTAGAGCAATCAAGTAAACATGATAATACTTCATATCAAAACCAATCAACAATTTCCTAGTCAATCATCAAATCTTAAACTGTTATTACTGGTATAGTGCGTGTGTGCTCCACAACAATGTTAACTGATATAAAATCAAATTTAACACATAACAAGTCTCTTCAAAGGCATCATACAGTGTAAACTCAAAAAATTCACGAACAAGCTAGATCCAACTAAATTCAAACATCCACCAAGTTCAAGAGTCCAATCCGAGATACTTATGCTTTACTTTTCATTATGGGGGCTTTTTGCTCTTTTCCCGTTTTATTATTTTTTTTCTTTTTTTTTTACTTTTTAACCATGACTGTGCAATGTCTCATTCCATTAGGCTAACAGTGCTACCCCTTAGCGAGCTTTCGACCAACGACTCCCAGACCATATAAGACCTTAGGGCGCTAGGTTTTAAGATACCCCTTCAGGCGTACTTGCTCAAGTAACAAAGGCCCCGAAACAAAACTAGCCACGGTATATTTTTGTTTTCATTTTTTTTTCTTTTTTTTGAAGCTTATATATCCCAAATTTTTTCCCAAACTTAAGTTTTTATCGAACTTTAGTCATCACTACTTATTCTTCTCATTCTTTCATTCAAACTAGCATTATCCTTTAGAGTCCCATTATGTATCAATTTAAATTCAATCAATCAACAAGTTGTTTTTATTGTGCTATCCTTATTATACCAGTTTCAAACAGAAAAAAAATTCAATTCATAACAAGAAATCACATCAAAGCTCTAATAGTCAGTACGCTACTTGTCTACTCGATCCCAATCTCATCATTGGCCAAAACAAACTGTAAATATCAAACAGCTGGACTCATGCAAGATAAGCATAGTAACTAACTATTATTTTTGAAATTTTTGATTTTTTTTGATTTTTTTTATAATGAACCTAAATTAAATTAACAACATATGCAAAATAACATAACATAAACTAAACATGCGATAATGAATTAAACAAAACTCCCCCAAACTTAGCAATTATAATGTCCTCATTATAAGAATATAACGATAAATAGAAGAGAATTTCCCTGTAATCAGCTAAGCGTGAGTTGATGTTGGCGATGGCGGCGACGATCATTTTGCTATCCATTGGACCTCCAATACCTGCAATGAAAAGAGACAACATGGATTAGATTATAAGAGAACTTAATAAGCAACTTAATTCCTATCTACTAAATAAACTAGTAAAGCATATAAATATAAAAAATTCCTGGGTTGCCTCCCAGTCAGCGCTTGATTTATAGTCTTTCAGCTTGACTTTTTCTGGTCAATGCTATCCAATTCCTCTTCGAAAGTTGAGGAACCCTCCATCCATCAGAAATAATATAGCTTTTGGTAGGTTCCCATTTGTGATAGCCATCGAGTTAAAGTCACCTAGCATGCTTTGTTTAGATAAGATTACATTGAAGAACGTCCAACATCTAGGCATTTTCTCCATTGTGTCTACGAATAGATTCTGGCATTGAGGCTTGTCAGACATAACAGTCTCTTCTTGTATCTTCTCCAGCTCATCACACCATGGCTTCACATTTGTAGTAGCTCTCATGTCATAAAGAGCCTTGCCGATGACATGACTACCAAGCAGGCACGGTTTTGCAAATCTAACTGGACCCTTGATATTTGGCGGAGAAGGAACTTGGGGCACTAATAACATCGTCTCATCCTCGTTAGTACTCATAGTTAGTTCTTCACCGACCTTATTTTCATTATCCCTACTTGTCTCCTCTTTTTCAACATCTCGTGTCTCATCCAGTTGTAGATTTGGCTCGGGCACTTCATCAATCTCGGAATCCTCATCATAACACCAATTGTTTTGAGGACAGTTGTTCAAGGCTTTGAGTATTTGATCCACATGGTTCTGCAAATTTTGCATTGATATCTCTTGATCAATCCTCCTCTCCTCATTTGATGCTATGAACTTGGACAACAATTCCTCCAACTTTGACTTTTCTTCTTTTAATGGAGGTTGATATGAGAATTCCGGTGTGTATGTTGGATTTAGAGTAGAGTATTGGTCTTGATAGTTGTAACTCCATGAAGAATCCGGGTGATACCCCCAAACTTGATGATAATTATCATATACATACTGATTGAGGTAGTTACCACCATACTGTTCCGGCCCAAGATTGATGGTGCATTGATTACTCGGGTGATTGCCAGCACAATAGCCGCAGGTAACTGCCATCCTTCGACTCTGTTGGGCTACGATAACGTCCAACTTCCTCGAAAGTTCTTCAATTTGTGCTGACATTGCGGAGAGTGTCGTGAGTCTGTCAATCTCCGCTTCCTTTGGTTGAGTCATGTTCGTGTATGGCCATTGATACGCAAAGTCATCCATGGTACCTGAAAAGAGAGAAATATAGGAAGAGAATTAAAAATAAAAATAAAAATGTTTAAATTAAAACTAATTTGATTGAAGCTAATATTGGTAAAACTGTATTAAACTAATTCCCCGACAACAGCGCCAAAAACTTGTTGGGTAAAATTTAGTTACGCACAACACGCAAGTATACGTGGTCAACAAGTAATAAAGTGATAAGTTGAGTATCGTTCCCACAGAGAATTATTTAATAAAAATCACTAAGTACTAACCCGTAACCAACTCAATCTTATTTAAACAAATGAATTTAATGTTATAAATTAAAATATTTAACTAAATTAATTCTAATTACCACTAATTAAAAATCAGATTATGGAGATTTAAGATCACAACTTCACTTATTGCTTCATTTAGGTTAACACACTTCTCATCAATTATTCTTTATCCCGAATTGTTAATCAAGAACACGAAAGTAGTATTAACCATCTCTCGATGCACTAATACCGTATTAACGTCAATCCACAATTAAGATAGAAATCTGTTAAACACCTTAATCAACTAACCCACTATATCTCTATGTGAATTACAATTGAAGAAGGTTAAAGAATAAGTTCTCTATCCGATTACATGCGATGTCAAGCATATCTCTACCTTAACACTCATCAAGTTTAAGCTACTAACAAAATCCTGAACACATGCTATCATGATTAGATCTAAATCTATACTTCATCTCTCGAGTTCATATAGATTATCACGGTAATTGATGGCCAAGCAATTAAACAATTAAGTCCAAATCACAATAGACAATCCTCTCAATAGAACATAATAATTGATAACGAAGTATATTAAAATAAACTACACAATAAGATCCATTGTAATCTCAAACAAAGAATTAGTTCATGATTATTGAATTAAAACTAAGAATCCACAATTGAATAATCATTAAAAGATAAAGATAGAAGAAGATGAGAAGAAATAATCTATTGTGTGTAGATTTGACGCTCCCTTCTTGCTCCTACTTTGAATCTTCAATGGTCTCCAAGTTGCATCAATCTCCAAATCTAATTAGAACTACTATTTTTCTCTAATTTACTCTAATCTAATTTAATAGAATGCTCTCTAATCTCCTAATAATCTCCTTTAATCTATGTTATTCCCCTCCTTTTATAAGCCTTTATAGATGTCTTTAAGTCCTCTTGGAAGTCCTTGAATCAAACAACTCGAAACAATCCTTTTTGGACTCAAATTCGGACAAAATCTCCTCTTTTTCGCATAGGCCAGCCCCGGCTGGGTATTTCCTTTGCAAAAGCCCAGCCCCAGCTGAGTAGTAAGCTGCTAAAACGCCCAGGACCCCAGCCCCGGCTGGGTCCTAAGGCTAAAAACGCCCAGCCCTGGCTGGGCACCAATCTGTCAACACAATTTTCTGCTGGAACCTCCTCTGCTAAAACTGTCATAACGTTTGAACCGGGAGGAGTTACGGGTCCCGAAACCTATCAAATCGAAGCTATCGACGAGATATACAACTTTCATTCTTTGAGTTTTCAGAAATAACAAACACATGATGGTCGAAATTGGACTGGAAGTGACTGCTATGCAAATCACCACCCAAAACGGTGAAGTTCAACGTCCGTCGGTAGAAATGTCATAACTCTTTCATCCGAACTCCGATTTGAATGATTCAAGATGTTCCGGAAAGCTAAGAAAATGCTCTACAATATAGTCCAAGCTCTAAGCCAAGAGCATGAAATGAACATAAAAGCATAAACGATGTCCGGATTGCTTTTTTCTTGCATTTTCCGTGCTTTTCCTTACCAATAATCGCTCACATCGCTTCCAAACGTATAACCTACAAAACGAACACAAAATACATGAAAAGTAATTAAGACACATGAATAAAAACAACTAATTCAAGTAAAAGATATCGGATAAGTAGGTATAAAATCTACTTATCAGGCTCCCCCTCAACTTGATCATCTTCTTGTAAGATCAAAAGCTACCCCTCAAGTGGAGCATTTTCTTGAGCTTCAGCCATCTCCCCCTCAGCTGGTGTATTCTCTATCATGAGAATTTCAGGGATCTCCCCCTCAGCTGGAGCACTATCCTCTTGACTTGCTCTGGACAGTTCTTTCTTAGCAGCCATGCTCTTTGCTTCATTTTTCAGCACCTTTTCATTTTTAAGAATGTACTTCTTAACCAGCTTTCTCCTTTTTTTGTTGGGTTTAGTCACAACTTCAGAACTCTCTTGAATCTCAGCTTTGTCCTGTTCAATAGCCACTATGCTTGAAACAGCTACCTCCTTGTCTGCTATACTTGGTCTGGTCTCCATGAACAGTAGAGACTCTACGATTGAGGTGACTGATGGCCTTTTGGACTTATGACCAGCCTTGTTCTTCTTCAGGATCTGGGATATGGTAGCCTTATCCTCATCTGCTTCATCTTGCTACTACTTTCTCCTTAGCATCCTCAGAGTCTCTATATCAGAGGACTCTACTGGTATATCAGTGGTAGATCCTTGAGGCTCTTCTACCAGTCTGACCCTTAGCTTCCTCTTGCCCTTGCTTTTCCTGGTAAGGACAAAGGGTTCTTCTTTGTTGATTTCTTCTTCTTCTTCTTCCTCCTCCCTGACAGCAGACATGTTTCCTAGAATGCCTGAGTTCTTCAGATCCCCAGTTCTTCCACTAGACTCAGTCATCATTCGTACATACTCAGCAAGGTTCCTCTTCTAGTTTTTAAACAACTGTTGGATCATTCTTCGATTTCGGTTGATGGCTTCTCCCTATTCATCCCCAATTTTGTTATCCAGTGCAGATTACTGAATGATACTCAAGAAACGCCCCTATAGCATCTTCTGAGGGCCTTTTGATTTCTTCGAGTTTACTATCCACTTACCAATCCACTCAAGCAATATAGTTCCATAGTTGAGTTATATAACATAATACATGGCAGTCATGAGCTTAAGTTGAGCTTCATTCACCGAGTCATGACCTGACCTCTTGCAGAATATACATTTCCCAATAATATCAGCTAAAAATTCGTACCTCTGAGAGAACTCCTTCTTCTTGTACCCTTTCACGGAAGGGTTTTTCTTGTGATGCATTTTTCTTAGTCCCTCTTGGAAGTCTACGGTATCTAAGTATGGATGCCCTTCATTTTTGAGACCTAGGGTAAGATTGAAGTCCTCTGCCTTCAGTCTGATTTCTATTCCCCTTACTTTTATAGTGATGGTGTTGCTTTCAAACACACCATTCTTATAGAATTCTTGTACCAGTTTGGGATATATTAGTGTGTCTTCGCCCAGAGCCTCTTCGAGACCCGCCTTCTTCAGTAGCGCCAGGGTCTTGTGAAATTTTGGTGGAGCTGTCTTGAACTTGTCAAAGCAAAGTCTGTAGCCTGAGATAACATTGGATGACGCCATTGATTTTCTGACTAGAAGTGAGATTCGACTGAGCTTTCTTATGAGTTAGGGCTTTTTCTTTGAGAGAGAGAGAGAGATAATCTTTTGAACTTCAGATTTCAAAAATACGATTTCAATTTGTACTTGTAACTTCCATCTCTTCTTTTTCGCTTAGTGGGATAGGTGTCAACTTTTGCTTGGCTCTACGATTTTAACAGTTCAGGAATGTACTGATTTGCCCTTGGCTTCTTCAGAGTTAAGGTGTCCTTAGAGAGAACTACGATCGTTGAGGTAGTCTTATGACCGTTAAGTCTATCCTACGATCGTCGAGTCTGTCCGGATCCTTGTGATGAGTTTTTAACTAAGCATTCTTTTAAGGTAACTTAGGAAGGGCCAACCTCTTGAAGAGATTCAAGGGTTAGGTTTGTTCCTGAGGCACCTCTTAGAGAGATTGCTTTGTTATGAAGCTTGTCATCTTGGGATGCATTTTACTTTGTTGATGGGGCTTGTGTCATCATTGAGTCTGCACTCCGATGGTTGAATTTTTGCTACGATCGTTTAGGTAGTTATCTTTTCAGCTCTATTATCGTGAACTTTCCTATATCATGTCTACGATTTTGAGTTCAGCCTTTGTATCTGTCATGATTAGCACAATCTAGAGCATATATCTCATGGTTGTAGATTTAGCATACCTAGCTCACTTATTAGCTTATTAAATCTAGATTCATCTAGTGGTTTTGTACAAACATCAGCAAGTTGATTTTCAGTAGGGATATATTGTAAAGATATAGTTCCATTTTGCACATGATCCCTAATGAAGTGATACCTTATTTCTATATGCTTAGTCCTAGAATGCATAACAGGATTATGAGTTATTGCTATGGCACTTGTGTTATAATAATGTATGGGAATAGATTTGAAATCAAACCCATAGTCAGCTAGCTGATTTCTCATCCATAGAATCTGAGCACAGCAGCTGCCAGTAATAATGTATTCAGCTTTTGCAGTTGAAGTAGACATTGAGTTTTGCTTTTTTCTAAACCAGGACACAAGTCTGTTTCCCAGCAGTTGACAAGTGCCACTGGTACATTTTCTATCTATTTTTCATCCTAAAAAATCAACATCTGTGTATCCTGTTAGTTTAAATGAGGATTCCTTGGGATACCAAAGCCCCAGGTAAGGTGTACCCTTGAGATACCTGAAGATCCTCTTTACAGCAGACAAATGTGACTCTTTAGGGTTAGCCTAAAATCTAGCACATATGCATGTTGCAAAAATTATGTCTAGTCTACTGGCAGTTAGGTAAAGAAGAGAACCTATCATACCTCTATATTGAGTTATATCAATTCTTTTACCTTTCTCATCCTTGTCAAGCTTGGTTGCAGGAGCAATTGGTGTTTTCATGGGAGATGCTGATTCCATGCCATACTTTTTTAGTAAGTCTTTGATGTACTTGGTTTGGTTTATAAAAATTCCTTCATCAGTCTGCTTTACTTGCAGTCCAAGGAAGAAATTCAGCTCACCCATCATGCTCATTTCAAACTTGCTCTGCATTAGCTTAGAGAATTTCTTGCATAACTTTTCATCAGTAGAACCAAAAATAATATCATCAACATATATTTGAACTAGTAAGACTTTATCTCTATTCTTTCTAAGAAACAGTGTGGTATCTACTCTACCTCTAGTGAACCTATTTTCAATTAAGAAGTTAGTAAGTGTCTCATACCATGCTCTAGGTGCTTGTTTAAGACCATATAAAGCTTTATTTAATCTATAGACATAATTGGAAAGAGATGGATTGATGAAACTTGGAGGTTGCTCTATATAGACTTCTTCTTGGAGTTCTCCATTTAGAAATGCACTCTTGACATCCATCTGAAAGACTTTGAACTTCATGTGGGCAGCAAAGGCAAGAAAGATTCAGATGGCTTCTAGTCTGGCAACAGGTACAAATGTCTCATCGTAGTCGATACCTTCTTCTTGAGAATAGCCCTTTGCCACTAATCTTGCCTTGTTTCTGGTTATAACCCCATCTTCATCCATTTTGTTTCTGAAGACCCACTTAGTTCCTATCACAGGATGACTCTTTTGTCTTGGTACTTATCTCCATACATTTCTTCGTTCGAATTGGTTGAGTTCTTCCTGCATGGTTTCTATCCAACTGGAGTCTTCCATAGCATCCTCTATCTTCTTTGGCTCTATTTGTGACAGGAAGCTTAGATAAAAGCAGTTATTCTGAGTAGCAGCTCTTTTTTTGACTCTAGCACTCAGATCTCCAATGATTAGATCCTGAGTGTGATCTCTTGCCCATCTGTTACCGGTTGGGACATCTATCCTGATGCCTTCCTGTCTTAAGTCTTCAAGGTCTATCTTTTCTTCTTGGAGTGGAGCCTCGCTGTCTTGCATTGACCTCTCTACGATCACATTCTCATGCTCTACGATTTCACTATCTGGCACTACTTCGTAGTGTTGAGCTCGACGACTTCATTCGTAGTGTCTGCACTATCAGTCGTAGTGTCTTGAGGGACTATTTTGTCTAAGTCAGTTTCATCAAAGATGATGTGTATCGAGACTTCAACATTCAGTGTCTTCTTGTTGAACACTCTGTAAGCCTTGCTGTCTGTGGCATATCCAAGAAAGATTCCTTCGTTTGACTTGGGCTGGAATTTTGTCATATACTACTTTCCATTGTTGAGAATGTAGCATGCACAGCCAAAGACATGGAAGTAGCTGACACTTGGCTTCCTTCCTTTCCACAATTCGTAGGGCGTCTTCTTGATCGTAGAGTGAATTAATGATCTTTTCTACGTGTAGCATGCAGTGTTGACAGATTCTGCCCAGAAGTATTCAGGCAAACGAGTTGCTGCTAGTAGAGTCCTACCAGCCTCTATCAAGGTTCTGTTCTTTCTTTCAGCAACTCCATTTTGTTGAGGAGTTCGTGGAGATGAAAAGTTATGACTGATGCCATTGTCTGTGCAGAACTGGTCTATTTCTTAGAAATTGAATTCTCTTCCATGATCACTCCTTATGGCCTTAATTTTCTCTCCTTTTTTGTTCATCACCAGTCTAAACATCTTGATTAATTCGGAGCTCGTTTCATCTTTTGAAGTTAAGAAGAATACCCATGTGAATCTGGTGTAGTCGTCGACTATGACTAAAGATTACCTTTTTTCATCCAAGACTAGTTGTTGGGATTGGTCCAAAGAGATCCATGTGAAGCAACTGCAGGGGCTTGTCAATAGAGTTTTCAGTCTTGCTCTTGAATGAGCTTCTAGTTTGCTTTCCAAGCTAACAGGCATTGCATGGCCTTTCCTTCACGAAGTTGAACTTGGGTAGGCCAGTTACTAGGTCTTTTGGTGCCAGTTTGGACATGCTTTTGAAGTTTAAGTGAGACAACCGTCTATGCCATAGCCAGCTCATTTCTTCATATGCTTTTTCCAGAAAACATATTGTCGCATCTGAGCTTAGTTGACCAAGATCCACTGTGTAGACATTTCCCTCTCTTATCCTAGTTAGCTTTACAGCAGATGTCTTCAAATCTCTGACTTGACATTGATTGTTGAGGAATGTCACTTGATGAACCTTGTCGCAGAGTTGACAGATACTTAGAAGGTTGTGTTGGAGACCTTCCACATAAGCTACTTTGCTGAAAGATACTGCACCGTTGCCAGCAGAGCCGTAACCTCTTGTCTTGCCCAAGCCATTGTCTCCAAAGATGACAGAGGGACCCTCCTTTTCTATGTAATTAGATAGTAGGGCTTTGTTCCCTGTCATATGCCTTGAGCATCCACTGTCCAGATACCATGTTGAGATTGTGGATCTCCTTTCCTTTCAAAACATTTGAACCTTCATTTTGGTACCCATATTTGCATGGGTCCTTCTTTGTTAGTACCTTTGGGGACCCAAATCTGTCTAATCTTGGGTCTCACATGCATGGAGTTATAATAACATTTTGTAGCCTTATGACCATATTTAATGCATATAAAACATCTATTATAATGCATGCCTATGTGTGTATGATGATTCATTCTCCACTTGGACTTGTATGGTTCCTTAAGTATCCTTTTGTTAAACTGATTCTCTTTCTTCCATATGTCCTTGGGTTTCATAGGCAGAGATGGGTGTCCCTTACCTTTACTGTTTCTTCCCATTTGATTCGCAGAGTTAGTCTCACTTGACTCTACGATTCTTCGAGGTTGGTGAGTAGAGGTTGGGTTACTCTTCTCTTTTATGAATCCCAAACCAGCATGAGATCCTTTACTCCTTTGAGTATAAATGGAAACATTAGAACAAGGTTGAATTGGTTCTTCCAATTGTGAAGTATTATTAGTGCTAGCTTCCTTTGTCTTTTCCACACGAGGCTCTGAGATGGATTCCCCAAAGCCTAAACATGTTCTGTCGAATGTGCTTCTCTGACTAGAGAGCAGGCAGTCCATGGATGATGAGGATTTGTTCCATGCAGAGATAGTCTTTTCTAGATCCTCAATTTTAGAGGTTAGAATAGACTCTCTTTGTGTATTGAGTGTGTTTGTCTGTTTTAAAGTCTCATTCTCAGCCTCAAGCTTGGAAAGAAGATTAGTACTTAGAAGGGCTATTTCAAGTTCTTCTTGAACTTTCTTCTTCTCCTCTTGAAGGAGTGAATGATCTTTAGACAAGACTCTGAACCACTTCATGTATTGATATAGATCAGTGGTTATGCCATGCAAGGCAGTTCTTAAATCACTCATATCTACATCAGGAGAGTTGAAGTCAAATACCTCATCGAGACTTACATCATGTATGTTGAGGTTTTGTTTGTCCTTTGCATGTTTGGCCATTAAGCACAGATTGGCCATTTGTGGTTCTTCTTCATCTCCGGAGTTAGTATTGGAGTCATTATCTGAATCACTCCACGATCCTCCAGCTACCAGACCTTTGTCTCTTCTCTGAGGCCTCTTTTTTCCTTTGTATTCCTTCTTTGCATGTGTTTTCTTCTTTAGTTCTTCTTTGATAGGTTTGTTGCAGTTTGAGATGAAGTTTCCAGGCTTTTTACAGTTGTAGCATAGATCATTCATTTGCTCATGGCTGCTGTAATTGCTGACCTTCTTTGTCTTGTTGATTCTGCCTTTGTCGCATGAACCTTCTTAGTCTCTTTACCAGCATAGAAAAGTCTTCATCATCGTCTTCATCATAATAAGAGTCAATCTCAGTGATGACTTTTGATGCACCTTCATTTGCCTTTAGAGCAACACCCTTATCCTTCCTTCTTCCTTCTGATAAGGTTTCAGCATGTTGGGTCAGCTCTAGTTCGTATGTCAGGAGATTTCCATATAGTTGTTGAACTGTCATCTCATTAAGATTCTTTGATTCTCTTATTGCAATGGTCTTGGCATTCCATCTGCTTGGTAGGGCTCTCATGAACTTTATGGTCAGATCTTTGTTAGGATAGACCTTTCCATACGCTCGTAGAGAGATGAGCAGAACGTTGAATCTTTCATAGGTGGCAGTTACGTTTTCTCCTTGGACATGAGCAAACATTTCATACTGCTGTGTCAGAAGAGATTGTTTGTTCTCTCTAACATCTTCAGTTCCTTCGTGCATGATCAGCAGTGCTTCCCAAACTTCCTTAGTTGTTTTGCTGTTGACAACGTTTTCAAACAAATCACCTTCTAAGGATTGGAACAGGATGTTCTTGGCCTTCTTATCAAGTTGGACAGCTCTCTTCTCGTTGTCTGTCCATTCTTCTTTAACTTTGATTTGTATTCGGTTTGGATCGTCAGTGGTTGGTGCAAGCTTTGTTGGAATATAGGGCCCATTTTGAACGGTCTCAAATAAATCTTCATCTATTGAGTCCATATACGCTTGTATCCTGACTTTCCAGTTAGCAAATTTATCCTTGTTGCACATTGGTGGCTTGTTGCCTCCCCCGGTCCTGGATTCGCTTGGTACGAGTGCCATTGGATCTACTAAAGCTTGTAAGCTATAAAATAGAACCTGCTCTTATACCAATTGTTAGTTCCTAGTTGGCACAATAGTTATCTAGAAGGGAGGGGGGTTTAATAGATATTTAAAAATCTTTTCATTTTAAACTGGTTCTATGATAATGATTAAAACTAAGCGGAATTAATATTTGTTTTAATCTTCTTTACCAAGCAGTGGAGTTATGAGAGTGAGGCAGTTATAGCAGTTATGGAAGATATAGCAGTTATATTTACGAATGTAAAAGACACAGTCGTTTTTAAGTGGTTCAGAGCACATAAAGCTCCTAGTCCACTCTTCTACTCAACGAGTAGGTATCCACTAAGGATGTCTTTTACAACTTCTGAATCACACAGATTCCTTCTAGACCAGTAGTCTAGGAACTTCTTAGTTCACTCTTGAACTCTTCAAGTCCAGCAGACTTGGCTTTCTTACAGTTCACTACGAACTCTTCAAGTCCAGCAGACTTGGTACTCTTCTTCAGTTGGTTGATAATGTTGAGTTCTTAATGGTTGCTACTCAGTTGATGTGTAAGCAATTGTTCTTAAGAACTGAGTAGCTGAGCAAGCTTTGCAATATCTCAAATTGTAGAGTTGAGCTTAGAGAGTTCTTCACGTTGTTTGTTCAATGTTTGCTTACTTCTCTCTCATCTGTCTGATCTGCATATATGTGATCTTGAAAACTATCCGTTGGACCCATCCGTTGAGACATTAAATGCATTTGACTTTTCTGATCTTTGATGGAGACATTTCTGCACATCTTCTGAAACTGCATTCTGGCCCACTGACACAGCAGCCTGCTTTCTTACCTAACACCTGAAAATGTGTTTTGCCCCTTACCAATGGTACTTCCCTTAGCTTCTTCAATACGCTTCTTTGTTGCATACTAAGGATATTTCATATTACTATGGGACTAATGAGTGCTGCAACGTCTAGAATCCATTTCTCATATGTTGGAATCTGTCTTCACACAAATCACGAGGCTCAACGTTTTCTGACATAAGACAGATGCTCTACGATTCAGATTGTAGTGACTTGTCGCCTTAGTGCTTGATCTGATGCTATTAGCTGAGAGCACTACGATTTCTCTTAAACCCTTGAACACTACGATCTTTGCTTTCCAGGTTTTAACTCTACGTTTTTGAGAGAAAACTACGATCGTTGACTTGTAAACTCCATGTTTCCTTCAGTACACTATGATCGTTGAGACCACTCTACGATTTCTGAAGAGCCCCTTCAAGGCAGGCACACTACGATCTTCGAAGCTCTACATTTTCTGCCTTGACTTCTGCAATGTTGATCAGATGATACACTACGATTTCTTCGAAGCCTATCTATTACATCTCAAGATCAACCTAACAGCTTTTATTTTTCTATCTATACATTCCATTACAGAATGATATACTTTAAGAGCTTAGATCAACCTAACAAATTTGATCTATCACTAAGTCCTTGTACATATATTACTTGGAAGGACTTTACAAATAATCATGAGCATAAACATTAGAACATCAAATCATAATATGCATTCTCCCAATACCATCTACCTGAATACTTCTAGGCAGAAGCCGTCAACACTACATGTTACACGCAGAATAGATCACCGATACACTCTACGATCAAGAAGACACCCTACGATCTATGGAAAGGAAGAAAGCCAAGTGTCAGCTACTTTTATGTATTTGGTTGTGCATACTACATTCTCAACAATGGAAAGCAGTACTAGAAAAAATTTCAGCCCAAGTCAGACGAATGAATCTTTCTTGGATATGCCACAGACAGCAAGGCCTACAGAGTGTTCAACAAAAATACACTGAGTGTTGAAGTCTCGATTCACATCATTTTTGATGAAACAGACTTGGGCAAAACGAAGCTTCTAGACACTACGACTGACAACTCAAACACTACGAATGAGGCCGTCGAGCTCAACACTACGATCGTAGTGCCAGATAGTGAAATCATTGAGCAAATAAATGAGATCGTAGAGAGGCCTATGCCAGACAATGAACCTCCACACCAAGAAGAAGAAATAAATCTTGAAGGCCTAAGACAAGAAGGTATAAGGGCAGATGTCCCAATAGGAAATTGATGGGCAAGAGATCACACTCAAGATCTAATCATTGGAGATCCGAGTGCAAGAGTAAAAACAAGAGCTACCACCCCAGAATGAATACTTCTATCTAAACTTCCTGTCATAAATGGAACCTAAGAAGATAGAGAATGTTATGGAAGACTCCAGCTGGATAGAAGTCATGCAGGAAGAACTCAACCAATTTGAAAGAAGCAAAGTATGGAGATTGGTACCAAGACCAAAGAGTCATCCTGTCATTAGAACCAAGTGGGTCTTCAGAAACAAGAAGGATGAAGATGGAGTAATAACCAGGAACAAGGCAAGATTAGTGGCCAAGGGCTACTCTCAAGAAGAAGGCATTGAATACGATGAGACATTTGCACCTGTTGCCAGACTTGAAGCCATTAGAATCTTTCTTGCCTTTGCTACTAACATGAAATTCAAGATCTTTTAGATGGATGTCAAAAGTGCATTCCTGAATGGTGAACTTCAAGGAGAAGTCTATGTAAAGCAACCTCCAGGTTTCATCAATCCATCTCTTTCTAATTGTGTTTATAGATTAGACAAAGCCTTATATGGTCTTAAACAAGCACCTAGAGCATGGTATGAAACACTAACTAACTTTCTTATTGAAAATGGATTCACTAGAGGTAGAGTAGATACCACATTATTCCTTAGAAAGCATAAAGATAAAGTCTTATTGGTTCAAATATATGTTGATGATATTATTTTTGGTTCTACTTATGAAAAGATATGTAAGAGATTCTCCAAGTTTATGCATAGCAAGTTTGAAATGAGCATGATGGGTGAGCTGAACTTCTTCCTTGGACTGCAAGTAAAGCAGACTGATGAAGGAATATTCATAAACTAAGCCAAGTACATCAAAGATTTACTTAAGAAATATGGCATGGAATCAACCTCTCTAATGAAAACCCCAATTTCTCCTGCAACTAAGCTTGACAAAGATGAAAAAGGTAAAGGTATTGATATAACTCAATACAGATGTATGATAGGCTATCTTCTAGCTATATCTAACTGCTAGTATACCAGATATAATGTTTGCAACATACATATGTGCTAGATTTTAGGCTAATCCTAAAGAATCACATTGAATTACTGTAAAGAGGATTTTCAGATATCGCAAGGGTACACCTCACTTGGGGCTTTAGTACCCCAAGGAGTCCTCTTTTGAACTAGCAAGATACACAGATGCTGATTTTGCAGGCTGCAAAATAGATAGAAAGAGTACCAGTGGCACCTGTCAATTGCTATGAAACAGACTTATGCCCTGGTTTAGCAAGAAGCAAAACTCAGTATCTACTTCTACTGCAGAAGCTGAATACATTGTTGTTGGCAGCTGTTGTGCTCAGATCCTATGGATGAAAAATTAGCTAGCTGATTATGGGTTTCATCTCAAATCTATTCCCATTCATTGTGATAACACAAGTGCCATAACAATAACTCATAATTCTGTCATGAATTTTAGGACTAAGCATATAGAAATAATTTATCACTTCATTAGGGATCATGTGCAAAATGGAACTATATCTTTATAATATATCCCTACTGAAAATCAACTTGCTGATATCTTTACAAAACCTCTAGATGAATCTAGGTTTAACAAATTAATAAGTGAGCTAGGAATGCTTAATTTATAACTATGAAATATATGCTCTAATATGTGTTAACCATACAAAGGCTATGGTTGAAATCGTAGACATGATCAAAGGAAGTCCACGATCGTAGAGCTTAAGTGACATGAAAGACAACGATCGTAGTGTAGACTCAACGATAGTAGAACCCTATCATCAAAACAAAAGGAGCATCCTGTGATGATAAGTTTCAAAACAAAGCAATCTCTCCTATAAGCGCCTCAGGAATAAACCTAACCCTTGACTCACTCCAAGAGGTTGGCCCTTCCTAAGCTACCTTAAATTTGCTAAGTCAAAAACTCATCACAAGGATCCGATCAGACTCGATGATCGTAGTTCAGACACGACGACTGCTGGACAGACTCGACGATTGTAGTTCAGACACGACGATTGCTGGAAAGACTCGACTATCATAGTTCAGACTCGATGAATGCAAAGAAGACTCAACGATCACAAAGGCTACCTCAACGATCGTAGTCCTCTCTAAGGACACATCATCTCTGAAGGAGCTAAGGGCAAATCAGTATAATCCTCATCAGTCAAATTCGTAGAGCCAAGCAGAATTTGACACCTGCCCCACTAAACAAAAATGGAGAGAGGGAAACTACAAGTACAGTTCGTAAACGCCTTTTCAAAATCAAAAGTTCAAAAGGCCTATCTCTCTTCTCTCTCTACAAGCAGAAACCCTAACCCCAAAGAAAGCTCAAACAACAATACTCCCTTCAACGATAGAAATGGAAGCCTCCAACGTCATCTCTGGCTACAGACTATGCTTCGATGAGTTCAAAACTGCTGAACCCAAATTTCACAAGATTCTGACATTGTTGAAGAAGGCCGGTCTCGATGACGCTCTGGGTGCGAGCACATGGATCTACCCAAAGTTAATAAAGGAGTTTTACAAAAATGGAGTATACAAAAATGAAGTCCTCACGATGAGAGTCAAGGACGTGGAAATCAATCTAATGGCTGAGAACGTCAATCTAGCCCTAGGCTTCAAATCTGAAGGTTTTTGGTTTTTAGATGGTATCGATTTCCATGTAGGGCTTAAAAAGATGCATCACAAGAAATCCCCCACTGTCAAAGGATACAAGAAGAATGAGTTTCCTCAGAGGTACGAATTTCTGGCTGACATTATTGAGAAGTGTATATGATGCAAAAGCACTGGGCACGATTATGTAAATGAGGTGCAGCTAAAGCTCATGACTGCCATAAGTTGTGGGATACAACTTAACTACGGAGCTCTACTGCTAGAATGGATTGGAAAATGGATTCTCAACTTGAAGAAGACAAAGGGATCTCAAAAGATGCTCTACGGGTGATTTATAAGCATCATCTTACAATCTGCTCTGGGTGATAAGATTGGGGACAATGAAGGAGAATCCATCAATCCAAATAGAAGAATGACCCAGCAACTGTTTGAGAATCGAAAAAGGAATCCAGCTGAGTATGTACGCATGATGACTGAGTCCAGTGGAAGAACTGGTGATCTAAAGGAATCAGGGATTCCACAAAACATGTCAGTCGTCAAAGAGACTACAGAAGAAGAGGAAGAAACCAACAAGGGAGAACCATCTGCCCTTATCAGAAAAAGAAAGGGCAAGAGGAAGCTAAAGACTAGGATGGTAGAAGAACCTCAAGGGTCTACCACTGACATACCTATAGAGTCCTCTGATATTGAGACTCTGAGGATCCGAAGAAGGAAAGAACAACAAGCTGAGGCTGATGAAGATAGAGCCACTATATCACAGCTGCTGAAGAAGAACAAATTCAGTCACAAGTCCAATAGGCCATCTGTCTCTTCTATCGTAGAGTCTCTACCGATCGTAGAGACCAGACCGAACACCTCATGCAAGGAAGTTGTTGCACCGGATGTTTTGACTGATCAACAGGACAGAGCTGAAGCTCAAGGAAGTCCTGAGGCTGTGGCTCAACCCAGAAAACCAAGACGAAAATTGGACAAGAAGTACATCCTTATTAATGAAGGAGTACTCAAAGAGGAAGACAAAAGATGGCTGCTATAAAGGAACTATCCAAAGAAAGTTAATAGGACATAGCTCAAGCTGAGGGGGAGACACCTAAAGTTCTCACCTTAGAAAATATTCAAGCTGAGGAAATACCTGAAGTTCTCATGATAAAAAATGCTCCAGCTGAGGGGGAGCCATTAGTCCTACAGATGGATGATCATGTTGATGGGGAGCCTCATGATATCCCCTTTACAGAAGAAGCTGCTCATGCAGAAAATGAGGGAGAGCCTGAGCAAGAAAGTCAAAAGGAAGTCATTGACATAGTGGAATCATCAAAAGAAGATGGATAAGAAGAGGAAGACAAAGATGATGACGAACTTGAGATCACAGGCGTGGGCCATGATAGGTATAGGAGTTATCTTTACAATCAGTTGTTCTCCTATCTCCCCATGATGCCCTATCATTAAGCTCAAATTCTAAACTCCTGGAGCCACATGTTTTGCAGCTTCAAGGAATATCCAACCATCTCTGTGCTAGCCCATAGATTTCCAGGCAACTTTAACTTTGCCAAGAAGCTCATCACAAATGATCCCTACTCAAGAATGGTGCATGAGGTATTAGTTGTCCCAATTCTTTATATAGTGAATCAATATCCACTGTCTTTTTTCAGCCAATTTTATGAATTTCTAAGCTGGTTGGAAGTGGTTCTAAATCCACCAAGTCAATCCCTAGTTACAGAATCCCAAAATTCTTTAATTGTTGAATCAAACGTGCCAAACTTCATATTGATCCCAACTCCCATCATCTCTATGATCACTAACTCTAGCCCCATCGTAGAGTCCCAAGGAGAAATCGTAGAGTCACCTACTCTAGACACCCAAACACAGGCTCCTCCATCAGATATTCCCTCTTCATCCACAAATGAATACCTCAACCTTGATCTTGCCCTCTACTTCTTGCAAGATATATTCAAGAAAGCATCCCCTCGTTTAAACAATCCTCAACTCAGTGATCTACTCTCATATCTGCCCACTAAAGCTAAGTTAAATGAAGTGTCAAAGAACATGATCAAGGATATCGATGAGAGCCTTGAAGCTCACTCAGAACTCATTCATGTCAGATTGAAAAATATGATCAATGTTGCAAACAATCTCCTAGGCACCATAAACGTTGAGCTTACTAAGAAGCTGAGGGAGATTACCAAGGAAATGATTAAAAGCATAAAGGACAGGGATGATATTCACTTCATAGCCGCCAAGAGACACAGAGATGTTGTTCTTGCATTACAGAACACTCAAGAAGCCCAGAATAAGCTTATGATGGAGAACATCATCGGCTTAAAAATTGCAGTCAAAGAATTTCAACAAGCCTATGTAACCTAAGGACAGCAAACTGATAATGTTCTAGCCGTTCTCAAAAATAGGGACGCTCGATCTGAAGCTCTGATAAGGAAAATCAAGATGATATTGCTCAAACTCAAAGTCAACTCAATGAGCTCATCCAAGGAGTGACTCGACTATCCAAGACATTCGAACCCTTGATGCTGACATAAAGGGGGGGAGAAAGAGGCCAGGGCAGAGGCAGAGGAAGGAGTCCTCCTGCAAGATAATTCCACCAACAGACTCCACGATACAGCCATCAGACTCAACGACCTGATCAGCAGGAACTTTTAATGGCCTAGCCATTAAGGAGTATAGGGCCAGCTACCAGCTCACAAAATATCACCACCACAGGCCTTAGAATGCCAACTGGAGATCCTGCATTCATGAATAGGCATGATCAAAATCCTAGGCTAAGCCCTAGTGAGCTGGAAGATCTAGCTAGGTGGGATGAAGCAAACAGGAAAAGAAGAGCTGAGGAGTATGCCAATCCTCCTCGCAAAAGATCAAGGAAATAGAGATAAGTGAAGTTTTAATTCTTATTGATGTAAAGCTAAATTGTAAAATTCTTTGAACATCAATAAATTCATGCTTATTCTCTAGAAATTTTAGCTGCTCGCTGAAATACTAAGTCATGTTTACTTTCCTGCAATTGCATCTAGAAACTAATAATCATGACAACAAATCTCCTTAGTTATGTCAACATCAAATAGGGGGAGATTGTTGGGAGAGTGCATATTTTGATTTGATGTTTAAATATAAATGTTCATGATTATTTTTAAAGTCCTTCAAAGAATGTTTGTATAAGGACTTAGTGATAGATCAAATTTGTTAGGTTGATCTAAGCTCTTAATGTATATCATTCTGTAAATGAATGTATAGAAAAGAAGATCAAACTTGTTAGGTTGATCTTGAGATGTAATAGATCGGCTTCGAAGACATCGTAATGTATCAAGCTGATCAAGATTACAGAAGCCAAGGCAGAACGTAGAGCTTTGAGGATCATAGTGTGCCTGCCTTAAGGGGCTCTTTGGAAATCATAGAGTGGTCCCAATGTTTGTCGAGCCAACTCAGAGATCGTAGTGTGCTCTTAGAAATGTAGAGCTTGAAAAGCAAGCAAGTGAAGATCGTAGTGTGCAAGTTTTTAAGAGAAATCGTACTGCTCTTGTTTGATGGAATCAGACAAAGCACCAAGGTAACAAGACTCCGCGATCTGGATCGTAGAGTATCATCTGTCGTGTGTCAGAAGCATCGAGCCCTACCTTTTGTTTGAAGATATATCTCCAACAAATGTGGAATGGGTTTCAAACGTTGAAGTCCTCACCAGTTCCAACGGTACAAAAGATATCCTTAGTATGCAACAAAGAAGCCTATTGAAGAAGCTAAGTAAAGTACCATTGGTAAGAGAAAAACATCTTTTCAGGTGTTAGGTGAGAAAGCAGTCTTTTGTGTCAGTGAACCAGAATGCAATTTTGAAGATGTGCAGAAAAGTCTCTATCAAAGTACAGAAATGTCAAACGCATTTAATACTTCAACGGATGGATCAAACAGACAAATTTCAAGATCACATATATGTAAAACATATGCAGATAAAGAAATAAGCTAAGCAAGTATTGAACAAAATGCACAAAAACACTCAACGCTCAACTCTACGATATGAGAAAAAGGAAAGCTTGCTCAGCTACTCAGTTCTTTCGAACAAGTGCTTAACAACAACTGAGTAGAAACCATCAAGAACTCAACAACTACCAATCAATTGAAGTAAGAATTCCAAGTCAGAAGGACTTGAAGAGTTCTAAGTGAACTGTGAAGAACCAACTTTGTTGGACTTAAAGAGTTCAAGAGTGAACTAAGAAGTTCCTAGACTGCTGGTCTAGAAGGAATCTGTGTGATTCAGAAAGTGTAAAAGACATCCTAAGTGGATTTCTTACTAGAGGAGTAGAAGAGTGGACTAGGAGCTTTAATTTCTCTGAACCACTTAAAACCACGGTGTCGATTACATTCTTACTATAACTGCCATATCTGCCATAACTGCTATAACTGCCTCACTCTCGTAAACTCACTATCTTAAGGGAGATTAAAACAAATATTAATTCCGCTAAGTTTTAATCATTATCAACTAACAAGTTAAAACGAAAAGATTTTTTAAATATCTATTCAACCCCCCCCCCTTCTAGATAACTATTGTGCCTCCGGAAACTAATAACCTTCATTACCATTCGGTCCAGATATATTTGTTCATGTTTAATACTTGTTCAGTCAAAAGTTTGTTCGTGTTAATTCACAACTGTATTGTTGAATTATAGCCAGCTTATTATTCAGATTCTTTCAATCATGATATATCGTTAAATTATTGAACTTAAACTTGCTGGGCAAACTTATGCTCACCCTTGTTATATCATGATAAAACATTACAGATTAAGGCGAATGCATTGGATACAAGAAAAGGTTAAAGACAGTTCCAGCTTTAAGATAATGTGTACAGCTAGATTAGTAATAGTATTGTATGATAATAATGTTAAATGTTAGACAAGTTATGAATTGTGTAGAAGTTAAGGTTACTCGACCTTGGGGGAAAGTGTGTAAAGTTATTAAATAAACAATTTATGTTTATATCTTCCGCAATAGTTATAGAATGATTGAACCAGATCCGTGGTGATTTAGGACCCGAATTTGGGGCTCTCACACGTACTATCAAATGTCACAACATCTCCAAAATGTTGATACATAGACCTTAATCGGGCATCAACCCACAAAATGCATGCTATGCGATTTGTTGCATCTGGTTTGACACGATAAAAAAATTTACTCGAGGTTATGGATGTAAGTTTTTGCAAATAATCTACAGCAGCTTGTGCATCATTTTCATCTGCAAAATCACGTCTTAAATCTCTAACCACATTCTGAACATTAACATTAGAAAAAGGAACATTTTGCAACCCGCCACCCATTGTGCTCAAAATGTTCATCATCCTACTAGGTACAATACCAGACTTATTTAAAGTGTCAATTAATTTTCTTACAACCGGAGTAATATTTCTATGTGTCTCAATCAAATCTACCTTGGTAGGGGTCACTAGATGATGATTGTGCTCCAATTCAACCATAGAAATACGCCAACTGTCTTCTTTCTTATTATAAACAGCATATATTCTTGCTTTGCATAATGTGCGTCCTATAGAGTCTCGTTGCCAAGTTATTTTCTTACTACCATCTTCATCATCAGGTAAACTCTTTACAGAAATTGGTGTACCGACTTTTTTACACACATACAACCTAGCCGACACATCATTAGTACCAGCATGTTTATGACTAGTTGCAATTCTAATCTCAAAACCATTTTTTTAGCATACAACCTGTAAAAAAAATTCAACTTCTTCCAACTTAAAAAATAATTTACCAACGTATGGCACCAATTCAGATTTACTACTTTCAGCTTCACTTATAAACTCATGTATTTTCATAATTTAAGCTAGCAACAGAATCTAAAGAACTTGATACAAACCTTGTATAAACAAGTATGTTGTGTGCCATTCTGAAATAAGAAGGAATAAACGCCAGATAAGAATTTCAACTTGGACTTGAGATTAAAAGTGGGCAACTACATCAGCAAAAAAAACCAAAGCTGTATAAAAGGAAAGAAATATCGAGAGGAAACCAGTTCATGCAATTTGTGAGAGAAAATGTTGGAGAGATGCAGAACATCGGAAGAAGTAAGCATGGTATTTAAAAAAAATGTTCCCTGCCGTTATAAGCTGTAGCGGCTTTACATCAAAATTCGTGAAATGTAAAAAGCTTTTATGACATTTGAAAAGATGGTCAAGTTATCATAAATGCCGGTCAATTTTGTCATAAAGTTGTAAACTTTATCCAATCCAGGAATAATTTTGTCAGTCCCTACTACATGAGCTTGTAGCGGCAGGGTAGTATTAGATTGTTAGGGGCAGTAGTGTAATAAATCATCATTTAAAAAGGCTGAGGGACTGCCACTACATGCTATAGAGGCAAAGGGTTATTTGACCAATCCCATCCTTTCATTGCAAAGATCAACGCAGATGAGCTTGGTTGTTGAACAGTGCCCGTAGAAAATGTTTGCCACAGATTATTTCCATATATATATATATATATATATATGGGGGGGGTCCAATCCATGGCAACCGATTGCCAGAACACTATTCATAGCAACCAAGTTGCAACACCACGTAGCGGCTTAGTGATATTTTATATTAAAAAAAGACAACCGCTACTACATGTAGCGGCTTGAAGAAAAAGATTACTACATGTGTGGTACACTGTATGTAACTGATATATAATTCTTCTTTATATAAAAATAATCGATTATAATATTAAAAAAAAGGACCGTTACATCAATATCGGCTTGATTTTGGTAAGTAAACAATGGCAAGTAGTAGTTTCATTTTGGTAAGGAAATACAATATATATTAGGTTATGTTTTTTTTTCTAGTGTAACCTTACTCTCGTATGAAAAGTAACATATATCAGGTTATTATTATGATGTGATTTCCCTCCTCATACCCGTGACTCCTTTCTTTTCCTAATTGATTCCTCTTCTTCCCGTGACCCCCCCCCCCCTCCCCCCTCCCCCCATTGCCTATATAAGGATTGCTCCTAAAGGAAAAATTAATAAGAGAATTCCTCTGAAGAATTTCTCTATCTTTTCTCTTGCTTATTCTCTCTAAATTTATGCAATAATTATAAGAGTATCTTTATACATTTTGCTAAAGTTTTATAACACGTTATCAGCACGAAGCTCTAACCAACTGAGACGGTAAAATTAAATTCTTGTAATTTATTATTATACTACGGGTTGGACTATGCCACCAATAATATAATTTTATTCTTATAATTGCATTTAAATTCTATTATTTACAATAGTACCATCTATCCTTGTTGATCTTACAAGACTTGGTGGGAACCTTTTTACCACTTATTAAATTATGGGAATAACCTATATATGTGAAATATCATATACCTGGAGAATAATCCTTTGTATTCATTTCTTATTAAATTGTTGGAATAACTTGTATACGCAGACTACCCTATACATGGTGAAATTCTTCTGTTATTCCATTCTTTATTATTCTGTTGGAACATCCTATCGGTGCGAATTTCGCCTGACCTGGTTCCGTTATTTATTATTCTGTCGGAATATCCTGTCTTGTAAGCATGACCTGGTTCCATTCTTTATTATTCTGATTGGAATAATCTATCTATGCGAACTACCGCATGCCGGGTGAAGATCCATTTGCATTATACTAATAACATAAATATAAGAATATTTATATTTGCATTTTATCACCACTTGAGGTCGTGACTTAGTTTATTTTTCTATATCATACATGCAATTATTTATTATTTTAATAAATAATAATTGTGTTTTAACCCAGAATAGATGGCAAACTTGGCAAAAATAGATTTTTTCTATTTTGAAAATCTCTGGAGATAACTATTTGGCTTGGGCACTTGATGCAGAATTGCACCTTAGTGCAAATGAGTTAGAAAAGATCATTGAATCAGGAAATACAGCTACTTCGGCACAAAATACAAAAGCCATAATTTTTCTTCGTCACCATATTGATGAAAGATTAAAGACTGAGTATTTAACAGTCAAAGATCCTTTGTCTTTATGGACACAGCTGAAGGAAATATTTGACCACCAAAAATTGGTTGTTCTCCCTAATGCCAAATTTGAGTGGCTTAATTTAAGGCTACAAGATTACAAATCAATTACGGAATATAGTTCCAATGTTTATAGAATAACCTCTACTTTGGCTTTGTGCGGAGATCCAATTTCTGAAACCCAAATGTTAGAGAAAACACTCTTAACTTTTCATCCCACCAACATGATTATGTCACAACAATATAGACAGAGTAAGTTCACAAAATTTAGTGACTTGTTGTCTATCCTCCTTGTTGCAGAAAAGAATAATGAATTGTTGTTGAAAAACAATCAAGTACGGCCAACGGGTGCTACCCCATTGCCAGATATTAACAGCACGTCATTCCAAAAGAATAAACGTGACAATAGATGGTCATATAATAAGAAGCCTTGGGGACGAAAGAAAAAACGAGGCCATCATAACAACAAATTTTCAAAATCGCGATAATTCAGGCCACCAGAAGTGGCAAGTGTCTGGGTCGGGTAAAAATAAAGAAAATGCAGCACCGATAAAGAACAAACCAGATGTTTGTTTTAGGTGTGGCATGAAAGGACACTGGTCGCGTACCTGTTGTATGCCGAGGCATCTGGCTAATTTATTCCAGGAGTCTCAAAAGAACAAAGTAACTGAGGCAGAAACAAACTTTGTTAATCATTAATTGAATATTGTTGATGATCCACCAATGACCGACAATGAGGAAAAGATTGTTGATATTACTGAACCTTCTGAAAGTATCTTTTGGGATATCGTTTAATTTCTTGTTTTAATTAAACATCCTGCATGTATAATATTATTAGTTTTCGTTCTATATGTGGTATGTGTTTATCATGAATAAAATTATATTTGAAATGTAACTTTTCTTATTTATGTTTTTATATGTGTCAGACCATCTTTAATGGATATGTAGGATATATGTTTGGCAGACAGTGCAACAACTCATACAATCCTTCAAAGTGAGAAATATTTTTCACAACTAATCAAAGCTAATGGAAATGTAGGAACTATCTCTGGCACATCAAATTTAATCGAGGGATTTGGAAAAGCTAGTTTCATGCTACCAAATGAGACACAAGTTTTTATCTAAAATGCTCTATATTCTAGTAAATCAAGAAGAAATTTGCTTAGTTTTAAAGATATTCGACTAAATGGTTTTCACATTGAAACAACCAATGAGAATGATAATGAATATCTTCTTATTCCTTCTACTATTTTTGGAAAAAAGAATATCTTAGAAAAACTTCATTCAATTTCTTCTGGATTATATACTATGAAAATTAGAGCAATTGAGTCTCATATTGTTATGATTCCAAAAATCATAGATTCCAAATCCTTTATGCTTTGGCCTAAAAGACTCGGTCATCCAGGTACTTCTATGATGCGTCATATTATTGAAAATTCTACTGGTCATCCTCTCAAAGATAAGAAGGTTTTTCCTAGTAGTGAATTTCCTTGTGCTGCGTGTTCTTGAGGAAAATTAATTGTTCGACCATCACCAGTAAAAGTTTATAAAGAAGCCCCAAAATTCCTAGAGAGAATTCAAGGAGACATTTGTGGACCTATTCACCCATTGTCTGGCCCATTCTGATATTTCATAGTTTTAATAGATGTTTCAACTAGATGGTCTCATGGTTATCTTCTCTCTTCTCAAAATTTTGTCTTCTCAAAACTTCTTGCTCAAATAATCAAGTTACGGGCTCAGTTCTCGAATCATCCAATCAATTCAATTCAACTTGATAACGCAGCTAAATTTTCATCAATGACTTTTAATGATTTTTGTATGACTATTGGAATTTCCATTGAGCATTCCGTTTCTTATATTCATACACAAAATGGCTTAGCTGAATCTTTAATAAAAAAGACTTCAACTAATTGCACGACCATTAATGTTAAGGGCTAACTAACCTACCTCAGTTTGGGGTCATGCAATTCTTCATGCTGCAGCCATCATTCGAGTAAGACCAACGGCTCTTCATAAATTTTCTCCTTTACAGTTAGTTCTTGGACAGATACCCAACATATCACACTTTCGAGTTTTTGAAAGTGCGGTATATGTTCCAATTGCACCTCCACAAAGAACTAAAATGGGAGCCCAACGAAGAATAGGTATTTATGTTGGTTTTGATTCTCCTTCTATTATCAGTTATCTTGAACCTTTAACTGGAGATGTTTTTACTGCACGTTATGTGGATTGTCATTTTGATGAATCTGTATTTCCAACATTAGGAGGAGGGAAAGTTTTAAATAAAAACCCTCTAAAATATCATGGAATGCATCACATTTAAATTCACTTGATCCTCGTATAGGACAATGTGAAATTGAAGTTCAAAGAATTATTCATTTACAAAATATTGCAAATCAAATGGCAGATGCATTTAATGATGCTAGAAAAGTTATAAAGTCGCATACACCTGCAGTGAATACTCCAGCAAGGATAGAAATACCTATTGAAAAATCAATTCCTGGAGAATTGACGAATAAGGTAATAGAAGAATTTAAACCACGCCAGAAGCGTGGAAGACCGGTTGGTGCAAAAGACACTGTACCACAAAAATCAAAAGTAAATAAGGGAATCCCTGAAGGAATACCTGCTCCAGAAGTAGCACTTATTCCAAGAGTGAGAATAGCCCCAGAAGAGGTACAAATCGCTCCAGAAGTAGCACTTATTCCAAGAGTAGGAATAGCCCTAGAAGACGTTCAAAATCTCAGTGAAGGGATAAAAGATGAACACCAAGAGATCTCAATAAATTATGTACATGATGAGAAAATATGCGATCGAAGCAAAGTCATGATTGACTATATATTTGTTTTATTTATAGCATCAGATATTACTTTGATTCCTGACACAAATCCTGAACCACAAAACGTGGAAGAAAGTCGAAAAAGAAAAGATTGGCCAAAATGGAAAGATGTTATTCAAACTACGCTACAATCTCTATTGAAAAGAGAAGTATTTGGACCAGTAGTCCAAACACCGCTGGGTATAATCCCGATTACAAACAAATGGGTATTTGTACGAAAGCAAAATGAGAAAAATGAAATTGTGAGATACAAAGCCCAACTTGTAGCTCAAGGGTTTTCACAAAAACCTGGTATTGATTATTAGGATACATATTCTCTAGTAATGGATGGAGTCACTTTTCACTTTCTGATAGGTATGGCAACCATGGAAGGTTTGGAAACACGTCTGATCGATGTTGTAACTGCATACATATATGGCTCACTTGACAGTGAGATTTACATGAGAATCCCTGAAGGATTGAAAATGGCTGAATCACAAAAGCCCTGTCACATATATTCAATCAAGTTACAACGCTCGTTATATGGGTTGAAATAGTCTGGTCGTATGTGGTATAATCGACTTAGTGATTATTTAATAAAAGATGGATATATAAATGATCAAGTATGTCCATGTGTTTTTATTAAGAAATCACAAAGTGGATTTTCCATCATTGCTGTATATGTGGATGATTTGAATCTTGTAGGTACTCCTGAAGAACTCACAAGAACTGCTACTTATTTAAAAGATGAATTTGAAGTGAAAGATCCTGGAAAGACAAAATTCTGTTTGGGAATACAAGTGGAGCATTTAGCATCTGGAATTTTTGTTCATCAATCCACATATGCTGAAAAAATTCTCAGTCGATTTCATATGGATAAAGCTCATCTTTTGACTACCCCGATAGTTGTTCGATCTTTAGAAGTTAAAAAAGATCCATTTCGGCCTTTAGAAAGTAGGGAAGAAGTTCTTGGACCTAAAGTTCCATACCTAAGTACAATAGGTGCTCTTATGTATCTTGCAAACTGTACACGACCTGATATTACTTTTGATGTCAACTTGTTAGCAAGATACAGTTCTTCTCTGACTAAGAGACATTTGGATGGGATCAAACACATTTTGAGGTACCTCCGTGGAAGTATAGATCTTGGGTTATTTTATCCAAGAAATTCAACGTCGCAATTGGTTAGATATGCCGATGAAGGATATTTATCAGATCCACATAATGGAAGATCACAAACAGGTTATGTATTTACATATTGTGACACGACTATATCCTGGAAATCCACAAAGCAAACCATGACAGCTACATCTTCAAATCACTCAGAGATTCTCGCTATACATGAAGCAAGCAGAGAGTGTGTTTGGTTGAGATCAATTATTCAGCATATTCAAAAGTCATGTGGATTACCATCAATCAAAGACATTCCTACAATTCTGTATGAGAATAACATTGCATGCATTACTCAACTTAGAGGAGGATATATCAAGGGAGATAGAACAAAGCACATTTCACCTAAATTCTTCTTCACACATGACCTACAAAAGAAAGGTGATATAGATGTGCATCAAATTCGATCATGTGATAATCTAGCCGACTTATTCACAAAGTCGCTACCAAATGCAACATTTGCAAAACTTCGAAAAAGGATCGGAATGTGTTTACTGAAAGACTTATGACAACATATCATCAAGAAGTAATGAATTCCTTTTTAGGGGAAGACTGTACTCTTTTTCCTTAGTCACGGTTTTTATCCCAATGGGTTTTTCCTGACAATGTTTTAATGAGGCAGTCAATTAAGATATTTATGTAAAAGATATGTACTCTTTTTCCCTTCGTTAAGTTTTTCCCACTGGGTTTTCTTAACAAGGTTTTTAATGAGACATAATCTTCTATCATATCGTAGGAAATTAGGGGAAGTATTATGATGTGATTTCCCTCCTCATACCCATGACTCCTTTCTTTTCCTAATTGATTCCTCTTCTTCCCGTGACCCCCCCCTCCCCTCATTGCTTATATAAGGATTGCTCTTGAAGGAAAAATTAATAAGAGAATTCCTCTGAAGAATTTCTCTATCTTTTCTCTTGCTTATTCTCTCTAAATTTATGCAATAATTATAAGAGCATCTTTATGCATTTTGCTAAAGTTTTATAACAGTTATGTTTTTTTTGAAGTGTAACTACTCTTGTATGTAAAGTGTTATGATTTTTATCAAGCCCCTACATGTAGTAGCGGTCTTTTATTATTATTTAAATAATAATTATAATTATAATTTTTATTATTATTATTGTTATTATTATTATTATTATTATCAGACAACACTTTAATAATAATAATAATAATAATAATAATTACTATTATTATTATTATTAATATTAAAGTAATATTATATTAAAACAAAGTGAAAATGAAACCACATGTAGCGGATTGTCACTTTGTATTTTGTTTCCTTACCAACGATGTTGTAATAATAATAATAATAATAATAATAATAACAATTATTAAAGTAATATTGTTAATAATAATAAAAATAATAGTATTATTAATAATAATAATCCCACTTTATTATTATTATTATTATTATTATTAAAGTCGCATTAAGTTATAAAGAAATGAGACCGCTACATGGTGTAGCGGCTTTGTTAATAATAATAATTCCACTTTATTTTTATTATTATTAAACAATATTATAATAATATTTTTATTTTTATTATAATAATAACAATATTATTAATATTTATATTATTAATATAATAATTTCCAAAGTGTAATTAATGGAATGAAAGAAATGGAACAAACTTTGACAATGAGAGGTTAACAAAGCCGCTACACCATGTAGTGGTCTCATTTCTTTATAACTTAATGCGACATTAATAATAATAATAATAATAATAATGTGGGATTATTATTATTAACAATATTATTATTTTTATTATTATTAACAATATTACTTTAATAATTATTTATTTATTTATTTATTTATTTATTATTATTATTATTATTATTACATCATTGGTAAGGAAACAAAATGTAAAGTGACAAGCCGCTACATGTAGTTTCATTTTCACTTTGGTTAAATATAATACTTTAATAATAATAATTATTATTATTATTATTATTAAAGTGTTGTCTGATAATAATAATAATAAATATAAATATAATAATAATAAAGTCGGATTATTAATATTATTATTATTTAATAATAATATAATATAAAAAAAACCGCTACTATATGTAGCGGCTTGATAAAAAACATAACACTTTTCATACAAGAGTAGGTTACACTTGAAAAAAAAAACATAACCTGATATATATTGTATTTCCTTACCAAAATAAAACTGTTGGGCTATAATACTTTTCATTATTGGGCCGGACCTAATGGGTTCCTCCATTGGATTATGTCACATTTGTTCTGTTGGGCCGAAGGGTTTGGACCCAGTTATTTGACTATTCTATTGGGTCATTCCGGTCAGATGGGTCATCTTTATTGTATTGGGCTAAGTCATTGGATTGGCCCATTATACAAATTGTCTTTTATCTCATCTTTGACCGGTAATCATGATAAAAGATAACAGTTGACTGTTATCTCTGCCACCGTCTGCATGGCATTAATGAGGATGTGACTGTAATAGCCGGCGGTGGACAAAGGTCATGGTGTAGTAGGTGAATCACCGGACGTGGGAGAGGGCTGTGTCAGGGATAGTGGATGGCACGGTAAACCGGGTCTGGAGTGCATATGGGACAACGATCACATAAGAGAAGAAGGTAACAAAACTAATCACTTATCTAAACTATTATTCACTCTCAATACACTAGAGATATTATTTCCTCTATTGTTGACCTTGTGACCGCCTATACTGACTCTCACGCCGAAGATATCCCTCGACTGTCAAGCCGTCAAGCTTTTGGTGTTGACCTGTTGAATTGTGCAGGATATCGGATGCATCTTGGTGATTGAGACGTGAGGAAAGATCTTGGCATTAACATTGGCGCTAGAAGGAGGGCGTTCTAGTGTCCTGAGTATTTTTCAATCACAAACTGTGTTTGTTCTACGTCAGTATTCATGGGGAATAGTAGAACACATACACCCGAAGGGCAGCTGTTGACTGTTAATGAATCAGCACCACGAGTATCTGTCAAGGATCATTTGGGACCGGCACTAAGTATTTATGTCAGCACAGCGTCCAAACGTTCACATAAAGATTCTCGCCCGAGGGTTGTGGGCAACGTTAAGCGAAAGCTAGTTTTCATGGCAGAGAAAGGGTCTGGCCATGGTCGAAAACGAGTAGAAGGCGCCTCACCTAGAACTCGATACCGAGATGACCAAGACGAAAAGGCCTCCCAACTAGCTAAGATGGCAGATGAAGCAAATAGGGCCATGGAGGTACTTGTAAAGCAATGACAGGATATAGCTGAGCAGATGTCCCAAATGACAGAGTTAAGGGATGAAGAGTTCAGTTATATTCAATCCGAAGAACGTGGGCATCGGAGTCGGAAGGAACCTGCTCATTCCGGACATGAGTCTCGGGGCCAACCTTGAGAAAGAAGAAGATCCAAAAGCCCTACTCCTCAAAGATCGAAGAGGGCACATCACCCTGTCGGTCCTAAGGAGCAGGGTCGAAGCGAACGAAGAGGTCGATCCAGAGATAGCACTCTTGAGAATACAAATAAGGCGCTCGTTGTTGCGCATTACCACCACAGCAGCCGGGCTCAAGGGCGAAGCATATCTAGGGGTCATACACCAGAGAGTCTACTGAGGGTACACCACCTTGTGGACGCTCGTCATCGGAAAAGTCCCTCTAAAGTTTGGGGTTCTATTATAAGAGACCGGTCCACTCAGAAAAGGAAAGAGTCACCAGAAAAAGAATCATCATCCCAACCAGAAGGCGTGGAGTATCTGGTTAAAGAATTGAAGGAACTTCGGAAGCAGCTTGCCGAAGTACAGAAAATGAAAGATAATTCGGGAAAGAAGCATCCCCTTTTTCCGCGGAGATTCTAAAAGAGAAAGCTGACCCCACCAAAAAGTTGTCCCACATTGAAAGTTATGATGGATTATTATGACTTTAGCGATGCTGCTAAGTGTCATACTTTTGTCACGACACTCAGAAAGGATGCCAGACAGTGGATGGGGACTTTGCCTTCGGATTCAATTTCATCTTGGGCAGACATGTGCAATAAGTTCCATGGTCGCTTCGGGAGCAACAAAAGGAGGGGGAAACAAACTGGCTCGCTGGCTCAGGATCGACAGTATTCGAATGATTCTTTGGGCCAATATGTAAAGCTGTTCCGTGAAGCAGTCGGCCAAATAACAGACTTGAACAATCTACAAGCCGTGGGAATATTTCAGAATGGGTTGGATCTGGTCAAATCAGAGAAGTTGGTGAAGAAGTTAATGTTTCATCACCCGAAGAGTCTCGCGGAAGCCTTTGACAAAGTAGAAGGCTATATCCTGGTATAAGAGGCCATGAATAGTCTCAAACGTCCTTCTTCAGATCGGCTTAAGGAGACAGATTGGGACAGAACAGATGGAAACCAGAAGAATAATGAAGGAAATAAAGACCGTTATGATGGCGGGTCAAAGAAATATAACAATAATTGGAGACAGGGTGGAGGACGTTCGTCCGCTCCATCCCAGAGAGTAAATAGGACGTATACTGCACTCAACACTGACAGGGCTGTTATCTTGGATCAGATTAAGAATCAACCTATCTTCGAGCCACCTCGAGATAACATTAAGCCCGGAAAAGGAAATTCTCGTAAGTATTGTGACTATCATCAAGCCTCGGGTCACGATACGAACGACTGTGCTAGTTTGAAGGATTTTATTGAAAGAAAGGTGCAAGGCGGGGCTTTAGTTCAGTATGCGGCTGCTAGAACGACTCAGCAAGTTCAACAGAGGGATAGAGAGCCCATTTAGGCAGCTCAACCAGTTCAGCAAGCATTGCCAGCTCCAGGACAGCCTGCAAGGCATGTGGTAGACGTCATCACTAGGGGTACTTCTGGCAAGCTCGTTGGAAAAAAGCATCAAAGTCATTTGGATTCGGTCATGTCAGTGGCGGGTACCCTCTCGAAGACTGATAGACCTTATCCGGGTACGGTAATCTCCTTTACTGATGAGGATTACCCTTCGGAAACCATCGAACCGCATGAGGGATCATTGGTGCTAACTGCGCAAGTGGGTTCGGTGGATATGAAAAGAATGATGGTAGACAACGGGTCTTCTGTAGATATCTTGTATGCCCACGCTTATCAAAGGATGCATCTGGACGGGCGGAAGATAGAGATAGGGCAGGAGGCTCCTTTGTACGGTTTTAGTAACGATCCGGTTAAGGTGACTGGAACTATTAAACTACCGATCATCTTCGGAACGGCCCCCCAATAGGTAGAAATTATTTGCAAATTTTATGTTGTGCATGTAGATTCTGCTTATAATGCTATTTTGGGGAGGCCTGCTTTAATTGCTTTACAAACTGTAACATCAATCCCTCATTTCAAAATCAAATTTCCTACGGCTCATGGGGTTGGAGAGGTGAAAGGAGATTTGGATCTGGTCAGAAGATGTTATAGAAAAGTCGTGATCACTTCGGGAGTTGGAGTATCGAAGCAAAAACAGACAATGGCGATAGAGATCGAACCCTTCACTGAGAACAGTTCAGAGTCATTGGTCATGCCAGCTGAAGAAACAGAGGAGATAGAGCTCATCCCTGGCAAGGCGAACAAGACAGTAAAAATAGGTTCGGGTCTGCCGGAACCTTTTCAGACGAACCTCATGGAACTCCAGTGATGCTATGTTGACATCTTCGCATGGGAACCTCAAGATATGCCTAGAGTGAGCAGGGATATTGCTGAGCATCGATTATAAGTGGACCCGTCAAAGAATCCAGTTCGACAGAAGAGAAGGATCTTTGCACCTGAGCGCCAGCGGATCATCGATGAAGAGATTGCAAAGCTGTTAGTTGATGTCTTCATCTTTGAGATAGACTACCCGCAGTTGATGGAAAATGTGGTGTTGGTCCAGAAGCAGAACGGGAAATGGCGAGTCTGCATCGACTATACAGATCTGAATAAAGCTTGTCTAAAGGATTTCTACCCGCTGCCCCACATCGACCAGCTCATCGATGCAACTTCGGGGTATGCTTTATTAAGTTTCATGGACGCATTCTCTAGGTATCATCAGATTCCATGAGTAAAGAGGATATACTGAAGATGGTGTTTATTATGCATCGTTTGGTATATGCCTATAAGAAAATGACATTCGACCTCATCAATGTCGGGGCCACATACCAGAGGATGATGAACTACGTCTTCAAATATCAGTTAGGCAAGAATATGGAGGTGTACGTAGATGACATGATTGTTAAGAGAATGCTGGTACATAAGCATCTAGATGATTTAGAAGAATACTTTCAGACAATTCGTCATCACAACTTGAGACTGAATCCTACTAAGTGCACCTTTATATTATGGGCTGACAAGTTTCTGGGTTATCTTGTCAGTCAAATAGGAATTGAAGCCAATCCAGAGAAGATTCAAGCGATCCTGAACATGAAGACTCCTCGGTCATTTAAAAATGTTCAACGTCTGACTGGAAGGATTGCAGCTTTGAGGAGGTTCATGTCCAAGTTGGCAGAAAGGTGTTTGCCATTTTTTGATACGTTGAAAGGGCCGAAGAATGCAAAGACATTCCAATGGACTTCGGAATATGAGGATGCTTTTCAGAGCATCAAGTCCTACTTATCTTTGGCGCCTTTGTTAGTGAAGCCCGCTCCTGCTGAGCCTCTGTATTTGTACTTAGCAGCTAGTTAGTTGGCAATAGGAGCAGTTTTGGTGCGTGAAGTTTGGGGTAAGCAGCACCCGGTTTATTATGTAAGTTATGTCCTTCGGGATGCTGAAACAAGGTACCCAAATATTGAAAAGTTTGCTTTTGCTTTAATAACTGCTAGTCGAAAGCTTAGGCAATACTTCCAGGGTAGGTTGTTAGTAGTATACACAGATCAGCCTTTGAAGAAGATTATGGGAAAAACTAAGGTATCGGGGAGGTTAGCTACATGGATGATGGAGTTATCTCAATTTTTCATTGAATATCATCCCCGAACCGCCATCAAGGGGCAGGCTTTGGCTGATTTTGTAGTCGAATGTTCGTTTTCTGAAGCTGATGAAGTTGTGGCAAAAGCTGAAGGATCTGACAGAGCAGTTACAGTTCTTCAACAGAAACAGAGTTCATGGACGCTGTATGCAGATGGGTCTTCTACTACGGACATCAGTGGAGCAGGGATTATTCTGACGAGTCCGGAGGGATTCAAAGTGCAACAGGCTATCAAATTTTAGTTCAAAGCGACGAATAACAAAGCAGAGTATGAGGCAGTGCTGGCAGGGTTACGGTTGACTAAGAGTCTCGAAGTGCAAAGAATAGTCATCTTCAGTGATTCTCAGTTAGTCGTTAAGAAACTCTCAGGGGAATACGAAGATCGAGGTCCTAGAATGATAAAGTATTTGGCAGAATTGAAAGGGCGGCTTCAGTATTTCCAAGCCTACGAGTTTCAAGGAGTCGAACGTAATGACAATTCCATCGTCGATGCACTCTCCAAATTAGCCACTACGGATGTTAGCGTTTTTGATGGGTCAGTTTACTTGGAAATTTTACAACATCCTAGTGTTCATATGAATCGATAATGTGCGTCGATCGAACTAGCTGTTGGTTGACTCCATATCTGGAGTATCTGGCAGATGGAATCTTACCTTCGGATCAGATGCTGGCCAAGAAAATCAAGTACAAGAGTGATAACTTCGTTCTGATAGATGGGGATCTGTTTTGAAGGGATTTCTCGTCTCCACTGTTAAAATGTTTGACTCCATTCGAAGCTGAATACGCTCTCCGAGAGTTTCATGAAGGCATCTGCGGCGACCATATGGCTGCTAAGTCATTAGCCTATAAAGTACTTCGTCAGGGGTACTACTGGCCTACCATCTTCAAGGAAGCGACTGAATATGTCAAGAAGTGCGAGAAGTGTCAGCTCAACAGTCTAATCCCACATCAGCCACTAGTAGAGCTATACTCAATCTTATCACCTATACCATTTGCTGTCTAGGAGATTGATATACTGGGTCCACTACTGAAAGCAAAAGGGCAGGTCAGTTTTGCTATAGTTGCCATTGACTACATGACCAAATGTAGGTTAATAACGGAACAAGAATGCTTGAAATTTTTGAAAGAATCAGTAGTGTTTCATTTCAGAATTCTTAAGGTGGTAATATCGGATAATGGACGTCAATTTGTGAGATCGAAATTTGAAACATTTTTGAAAGAGTTGTGAGTTCAGCACAGAAAGACTTCAGTAGCTTATCCTCAGTCAAACGGACAAGTCGAAGTGACCAACAGAACGCTGCTGAATGGGATCAAGCGCAGATTGGACGAAGCTAAGGGAAGATGGCCAGAAGAGCTGTTTATCATGTTATGGGCTTATCAGACTACTCCGAGGACTACAACGGGGGATTCGCCTTTCCGACTATCCTATGGTACTGATGCCTTAGTTCCAGTTGAAATTGGATCTCCAAGCCTTCGAGTTAGTTGATTCAAAGAGATCTACAACGAAGAAGGGCTGAAGGCCAATCTTGATTTACTTGAAGAAGTCAGAGAAACAACCTTGATCAAATTGGCAGCCTATTAGCGAAGAGTGGCTAAGCATTACAACAAGGGGATAAAGCTTCGCAGATTTGAAGTGGGAGATTTTGTTCTCAGAGAAGTCGAAGCATCTACACCTCAGAATTTGGGAAAGCTGATGCCGAACTGGGAAGGACCGTATGAAGTCATAGAAGTACCGAAGCCGGGGACTTATCGGTTGAGGGCATTAGATGGATCAGAAATTAAAAATACTTGGCATGCGGGAAGTCTTCGAAAATACTTTCAATAGATACAGTGTCAATACACCGGAAGTCTGTAAATGTTTAAGTCCTCATCAATAAAAGTTCCTTTTTTCTCAACAAGTCTTGTCTTCGTTGTTGTTCAGTTCATTGGTGTAAGGAGGTTCGGGCGGACTTGCTGACCATTCGATGGTAGCCTTAATGGCAGGTGGTCCTTATGGGTTTGTCAGGCTCTTCGTGGTAGGCAAACGCCATCATTTAGACGTTGTCAGGCCCTGCGTGGTAGGCAATTGTCGTCCTTATGGGTTTGTCAGGCCCTTCGTGGTAGGCAAACGCCATCATTTAGACGTTGTCAGGCCCTGCGTGGTAGGCAATTATTGTTCTTATGGGTTTGTCAGGCTCTTCGTGGTAGACAAATGCCATCCTTTAGATGTTATCAGACCCTTCGTGGTAGGCAACTATCGTTCTTTAGACTTTGTCAGGCCCTTCGTGGTAGACAAATGCCATCCTTTAGACGTTGTCAGACCCTTCGTGGTAGGCAACTGTCATCCTTTAGACGTTGTCAGGCCCTTCGTGGTAGGCAACTGACGTTCTTTAGACTTTGTCAAGCCCTTCATGGTAGGCAAATGTCATCTTGTGGTTTTGTTAGGCCTTTTGGGGTAAACAAATTCCCTATAAAGCAGATCTATCTCACACTTCGGTAACGAATAAGTATTCCTTTACTTTATCACCTAAATTGTTCTAAGTGTTGAGTTCAAATTGCCTCGTTACTTAACTTCTTCTTATCTGTTATATAACTTGTTTAGTTATTTATTAACAGTTTAAGTTAAGAGTTCATACATTTTTGAAGATATTATTAACAAAAATTAATAACAAAGGAGTAATAAGGAAAAAGACTGATATTTCATTAATATATTGTCAATTACAAATAGGATAAAAAGGCAAAGTTTTTTTTACAAGGCATCCTATAAGCTAAAAAAGAAAAACAGATATCCTTCTTCAGGCTGCAGCTTCATCTTCGGACGAATCGAGAATGGTAGGATCAGCTTTGACCGCGACAAGTTTTGCCTTGTCTTTCTTTCGGCAGTCGTAATACCCATCAGAAAACATCTGAGCTACCTTCTCATTCAGTTCTTTAGACTTCCGGTATTCGTCATAAATTTTCTCATGAAGCTCTTCGGTCAAAAGGGGACCTAAACCCTCCAAGGCTTCCAGTTTACCCTAAAGCTCGAGACGTATGTTCAGATTTTTCTCTTTGTCATCACGAGCCTGCTCCTGAAGATTGTCCACTTGTATCGCCAAGCTCTGATTGGCTATACAAAGTTCTTCATTTCTAAGCCTCAGAGCATGATTCTGAGTGTCCAGATCGACGTTCAGACTTGTCATCTCCTGCTGGCTAGCCTTCGTCTTCTTCAACTCATCCATTCTACGAGTTAAATCCTTTTGGGATTTTCATTGTTGAAGAGAGCATCGCCGAGGTCACTCCTTGCCTTTGTCCAGGTTGACTTCCGAATTGTATTTTCTCGCCGAGCTGCATCCTCTTCGGCTTCAGCTTCTTGATAACGTGGAAGAAGACGCCCGAAGACAGCACTCGCCTATAGATGTTCACAGATAATTCATTAGTTTTCAAAGAAACGTATATAAATTCAAAAGAACAGATAGACAAATATTTACCTTGGCGTGATAGCTCATGCTTTCTTTAATCAAATCCATGATTGAGCTATTGCCAAACTGGTGCTCATTGGTCTCTCTAACAAAAGAATTGAAGAGATGGAAGGGATAATTGGCATTGAAATGGGACCATAAAGTTGGGGACCCCCTTGCATCATTTTCAAATTCATCGGCAGAAGGTCTTGAGGCGAAGGGCGTCCGTTCTTCAGGGGAAGGTGATGGTGAAGGATCCATGTATATGTTCTCGGGGGATGGAGAACGAGCAGGAGTAGGTTCCCGGGTTGGCGAAGGGATAGGTGACGGATGTGGTTGGTCTAGAATCGGTTCTTCAGGTAGTGGTGGTCGATCATCCGAGGGATATTTTCTTTTCCGAGAGGGAATCGAACTCTCAGGATGTTCTTCGTGATCCTCTTCGGCAACCTGAATTTCCACTGGGCCAGTAGGAACTCGAAGCTCATCGGCCGATAGAGGAGTTATCTTGACTCGCCTTTTCTTGATATGAAGGGTCTGCATCCATTTGTTTGCAGGCATATCGATCAAGCTACAGGTAGAGATTGGCTGGGATTCTTGGGAGATACCTCTTGGCTTTCGAACAGCTCTCTTCTTCTTGCGAAGTCAGAGAGTCTCTTCTATAGCTTCTGGTTCTACAGGAAGATCTTCGGCATATGGGGCTCCAGAGGCCGGAATCTCTTCCTGGGGGGTTTCGGTAGTAGGAGATGTTGGAGGTTTGCTCGAAAGGAATTTTTCTAAATCCCTTCGATCCATCGATGAAGGTTTGATCAAAGACACTGCAGTAGAAAAGTACATTCTGTTAGATCTATTTACAAATAATAAACTTTGAAATCTTATTTTGGTAAAAATTTGAGACTTACATTTGTGGTCATATAACCAAGCTTGTTTGGTGAGAAGATTGTAACTCCACTCCTTCGGGAAGTTATCCAGAAGTTCAATCATCTCTTTCACACGCTCTTCGGCTATATCTCCAAAGTCAGCAGATACTTTGTCCAAAGTAGTCCAATCTGGCAGAGAGGCGATTTCTGGCCCTTTGACGAAGAGCCATTGCTCATGCCATCCTCGGTTGCTGGAGGTAGTGTTGATCAGAGACCGTCTCTCAAAGTTCTCTCCAGCTTTTACAAGAATTTTGCTCAGAACCTTGAACCCCTTCTCTCTGGACTTGGTGATACTGTATATAGAGAAGAAGAAGTCGAGAGTGGGGGCGACGCCCATTTCGTGACAGAAGGCGACAAACGCCAAGATGTGAATATAAGATTTCGGGACCAGTTGGGTGAACCCGACGCCAATGAACCCTAGGAGGGTGACCAAGAAAACGTGTAAGGGGAATCGAACCCCTTTTTCTAAGAGTGTCAGAGGCATGGCGGTCTAGCCGTCCAGACACTAGTACATCCTCTCTGTGGTGGTGGGACGGCAGAATTGATGGGTCGCCGGAACCTGGTACCGTTCGTATGCGTTCTGAACATCTTTCTCAGTCAACGTTGACGCAGTGTTGGCATGAATAAACTGTGTTGCGCTCTGGAAAAAGATGGAAGGGTTGGGAAGAGGTTTTTTCGGTGTGTTTTTGCTTGAGGTACCAGTGGGGTTAGGGTTTGATCCCGAAGCGGCCTTGCTGGGGCTGGGTGTAGGAGGAACAGTGGTGAGAGGAATGGCATGGATTGGAGTTACGTTAGCAGAGCCGGAAGACGCCAGTGTTGATGGTTTGCAGAAGAAAGTAAAAAAGCTGAGAAAGGAGGAGAGGAAGTCTAGAGCTCGAAAGGGTGTCTGAAATTCAAAATGGCAAGTAAAGTTATCAATTTGGGAAAATTACCTTTTATACTGACAGTTACACGGTACACGAGGGCGGCACATTTAATTACCAGTAATGATGGTGAATTGGAAGAGGTAGCGTCCGATTTTGGGTTTAAATATCTTAACCGGAGTGGGCTTTTCTCTTTTGGACCTCATTTTATTTGAAATTGTTGATTGGCATTCATCTGTTGGGCCTCGACAGGTTTTAGATTGGAACCCTTGTGATTTATTACAATTCATTATATCATGGACATATATTATTTACAGTCTTCCATTAAACATCTTGTTTAATAAAAGACTGAGGGGCAATGTTGGGCTATAACACTTTTCATTATTGGGCCAGACCTAATGGGTTCCTTCATTGGATTATGTCACATTTGTTCTGTTGGGCCGAATGGTTTGGACCCAGTTATTTGACTATTCTATTGGTTCATTCCGGTCAGATGGGTCATCTTTATTGTATTGGGCTAAGTCATTGGATCGGCCCATTATACAAATTGTCTTTTATCTCATCTTTGACCGGTAATTATGATAAAAGATAACAGTTGACTATTATCGCTGCCACCGTCTGCATGGCATTAATGAGGATGTGACTGTAATAGCCGGCGGTGGACAAAGGTGATGGAGTAGCAGGTGAATCACCAGACGTGGGAGAGGGCTGTGTCAGGGATAGTGGGTGGCACGGTAAACCGGGTCTGGAGTGCATATGGGACAACGATCACATAAGAGAAGAAGGTAACAAAACTAATCACTTATCTAAACTATTATTCGCTCTCAATACACTAGAGATATTATTTCCTCCATTGTTGCCCTTGTGATCGCCGATACTGACTCTCACGCAGGAGCTATCCCTTGACGGTCAAGCCGTCAAACTTTTGGTGTTGACCTGTTGAATTGTGCAGGATATCGGACACGTCTTGGTGATTGGGACGTGAGGAAAGATCTTGGCGTTAACAGAAACTATTGTATTTCCTTACCAAAATGAAACTACTACTTGCTTAGGTTTCCTTACAAAAATCAAGCCGTTACATGTAATAGCGGTATTTTTTTTTAATATTACAATTCATTAAATTATGATTATTTTTGATATAAAGAATTATATATCATTTACATGCAATGTACCACACATAGTAATCTTTTACTTCAAGCCGCTACATGTAATAACGGTTGTATTTTTTTAATATAAAATATTATTAAACCGCTACATGATGTTCCAACTTGGTTGCTATGAATAGTGTTCTGACAACCGGTTGCCATGGATTGAATTTCTATATATATATATATATATATAATACTAAAAATCCATGAGCTTCAATTTCAGTAATATTTCAAGAAATCATTCATTCAAACCGGAAAAAAAATGCAAAAATAATTTCAAAAACAAAATATACAAAAGCATTTCCATGGCCATAAATTTAACTATAGAATGCTTTAATTCTCCCACAATCCGATTACAAAGCGTGAGAGACTACAAGAGAATGATCAGGCAAATAACACAAAATTGATCATTTTGTGTGATACAAAATGAGGAAAAATTGAACAAAATAATAACTACCAAACTTTCCCAGGTAAAACTATGGGAAATTTTTCATGAGATTTTAACAGGTAACTTCCCCTTTCCTTGACTACAATCCAAAGGGATCAAACAGATTCACCATGACTGAACTGCATCAAAGAAATCGATCCGCTAACATATCTAACAAGGTATATCAAACCATTTTTTCAAGTGTCCTGTCACCAGCTTCGGGCGACAAGTCTACTTGCAATAACTTTGGCGAGAAAAGCACGATAAGCAATGGATTTCTTCGTAAACAGGTCATGAAATCATCCTTGCTAATCTTCCCATCACTGTCGTAGTCGAATAATTTGAAGAGTTCGTAGAGCTGCAATTGTCAAGTTTGACAAAATTCACTCGTGTATGTGATAAAGGCGAACCAATTATTTAACACCATCTTTTTTTTTCAATTTACTTTTATATAAAAAATGTATCAAAAACATCAATCAAACTGACGATCTAATCCATAACTCACCTCATCCTCGTTCAAGTCTGGAATTGCCAGTATGATGGAATCTCCAAACTGTTGCAAATGCATTCAAATATCAAGCATATGCAATTTAAGGTCAATAGTTTAGTGGGGAGAAAAAAAAAAGGTCAATTCAATACAAGGGAAAAATAGTAAGGAGAAGAAAGAGAGAGGTGTACTTCTTGCTGTGAAAGGTAATGGTTTCCATTAATGTCACATTCAGTAAATGCTAATTCACATGCTCGTCGAAACAATGGTTGCTTAAGAACATGAGCTGAACCGAGCAAAAACTGCAAATAGCACAAATTCTAGTCATGAGAAAATTGAAAAACTGAAAATAAATTTGCCATCTAGGACAAGCCTCAAACCTTTTATGCCAAGGGTTGGAATTAATAGAACTAACCAACCGACGTGATGGTATATAAACTGTAAGGACTATTTTGTTTTCTATATATACTGAAAAATCTGGCTGTGAGAAAAGGGAGATGGACGAGGGTGTATAGAATAAGCTAAGTGATGCAACCACTAAAAAATATGACAAGCAAATCAAGTGAGCTGCAGTTTTTAGCTATAATAATCAAACAGAGCAATTTTAGAAGTTGTAGACTTGCATTTAAAAAAATCATATTTCTATATTAGAAATGCAGGAATAACAAGTTCACTGCTGTTTTTCTTTTTGCATTCAGATATGAAACAGGACAGTCTCAGGGTACTGTTAAGGTTCATTATTAACTATCTTGTACCCATATTCTAGAATCACTTGTATTGTATCTTAAACACACAAAAAACATAAGCTTAAATGAAAAAAATTAACTTTGTTACAAGTAAACCAATATAGTTTACAGTCGTGCAATAAATTGCTTTGCCATTACTCAATTACGTTAAAATAACATGCCATCAGGAGACAGCATGGGCTTGAAAGTGTACTATGCTCCATAGGATTTAAAGATAATAATACATGTACACAGAAGATAGAGAGACCTGTTTAAACGTTATTCGAGCAGTCTTTTTCACATCAATGAACCCAAAAATCTGAAACAATAGAAAAAATCATGAGACAGGGAAAATGATAGCAAATGATGATTACAAAGATTCTTAATAAAGGACTCATCATACCCCTAGTAGCAAATTCATGCAGAATATATTTAAAAACTATAAAGAATCATAATGCAGATTTCAAACAACACCTAATCAAACATATGAGAATAATTTGTGTTCTGATAGCAAAACTCATTAGCATTTCACAAATCACAGTTTTAAAATCAAAATCCATGTAAAGCATTAACCATCCACATTTAAGGAAATGAACACAAAAATAAAATAAAATTGTAACAAAATACATGTTCGCTTGTTGAAACAGACATGGTGAGACATGACTAAGGTGTAAGAGAAAAGTGTTGACAATGAAATGAATTACATTGAACTAAAACAAAAATTGGTAGATGACCTTTTGAGAAAGAGAACAAGGCTTCAATCTTTGAACCCTCAAGAAGTCATCTATTCCAACATGTCCACTGAAAACAAGGACAAATTTTTCAAAAAATAAATGATATTGGTATAAACTCAAATGAACTTGCACAAAGGCAAGAAGATAATACAGTATGTCTAATGTCAAGTGTAACCAAAAAAAGTTAAGCCACTATACCTGGGGTCTGGGTTCATGGAAAGAAATATCTCCAATAAGTGCACTGCTTCCAAAGAGCTTATACGAGATGACTGAAAGCCAGATGATGATTATATTTAACCAGGTAGCATAAGATATTAACAGTAATTTATACTAATAAGAACTTAAGATATCCAAATAAAGATCTCTTTATCAAGTATTTTTAAACATTCATGATAATGCAAGTACTAGGGGAAATTTGTTTCTTTCTCTCCTTTGTATATAAAAAGGAATATTGTAAGAAATCAACAAAGAAGAGATATTTATCATCTAGAAATGAAGTATTGCACTACACAACCTAGAGTAATGAAGAAACCAAAGTTACATCATCTAATCTTGAGAACCTTTACCGAATACTCAAAACTTTGGCCACGTGATTACTACTATTTTGCAGTTGAATTTTTTTTCATGGTTAACACTTGGTCATATTCAAAGAGCAAGGAGCTCTTAATTCTTAAATAAACATGCTTAACCTATAATATACTAAAATATGGTTTATTTATTTTCAAAAATCAGAAACTCTAATTCGATTCAGTCTAGAAGGTAACGGAAATATGTAGATTTTCCAAATCATAAAAGGTATTTCGACAAGTAACCGCAACAAAATTTCAAAGTTTGCTTGACAAAACGGAGCTTGGAATCTTCTGACGACAATGTTAACCAGTGAATAAAAGGGGAGAAAAAGAAAAGAAATGGTGTTCTAAAGCATAAGATTATTAGGGAGAGAATATAAACAAATTAGACTTCTAAGCCCATTAATTGTACACTACAACATAGAAATATAAACTTAGTCCTACTTATGCAACTTACAAAACATACATAAAAATAAATTATCACAAACTCACCATTTCCACCTTCGCCATTTCAACCATATAAAGTGATGGATTTTCCTGTGAAAAACATAACAATAATGTTGCATCAGCACAACAACTTTAGTTTTACTGAAACTTTACAATGGACATAACTCAATTCAAATTAAAAATTCCCAGGTAATAATCGTCCGATGTTCACAAATCAACTCTAGTACAACAAGTAAACATTCAAAACAGATTCCAATCAAGGCTGACAATGAGTCACTGCTAAAGCTGAAAGTAATCAGACGCCAGTTAGAGCTACTCCCTGTGTTACATAAAATAGGAAATATTGACTTTTTGAAGTCAATTTGAGAAATTTTCAAAATCAAAATTGATATGAATTAATTTAGCTTTAGAAAATACAATTCAAATTGTAAACTATCTAAGTAGTACTATTAATTGCAAGATTTATTGTTTTCAAAAGTTAAATAAATCACATCAATTTTGAATTTGAAAATATCTCAATTTGACTTTAAAAAGTCAAACTTGATCCTATATTATGAAATGTAGGTAGTACAATGTGATTTTTTTTTCTTTTAGCAAGTTTGTAGTTATAAGACTTCATGGTTTACACTCAACCTAGTATATTTGTCTTAAGCTGCCACTTGGTCATTTTCCAAATTTGCAAGTATTAATTTGTCACCAGCTTCAATAATTTTTGCAATTTTTGTCTTATCTTCTATAATTTTTACAAGAGGGAATATAAGACTGAAAAAAGAAAGACCACAACGGGAACATATATAAGCAAAATGTACCTGCTTAGACTTGATTGCTTTAAAAAGAAGCAATACATCCCCAAAGGAATGAGATGTTTGTACAACATTGAGAGCAGTAGACATAACATGAGAAGTCTGCACATATACAATGGCATAAATTAATCTATTAAAATCTAATAACCAAACACAAATACCTACATGCCTAGAGAAGCTTATACAGCATATAAGTAAACAGTTCACATGGAATCCCAGCTAAGGACTAATTATCGAAACAGAAATAAATTTTTTTCTCCATTTGTAGCATAAAAATATCAAAAAGAAAGAAAAAAGAGTCAAGGAACTTGAGAAAGATAGCCAAGGAAAACTACCATAAAAGAAAGTCAACGTAAAAATTTACGAGTGATTAGAGGTAACTCTATCTAAAACTGTAAGAATTTGACTCAAATCAATCTATGAAAAAATTAGGTTTGCTCCTGCCCTTATACGCTACTTACCACAGGGAATAGAATAGGACTATATAATAGAAAATGTAAATTTTGAAATATCCAAAAAACCCATGATATGACACAAAATTAATCTTTTGGTGACGGACCGATGATGGCAGAGGCAGATTGATTATTTACAGGATTTATTGACATGTAAGATAATCTTTAAAAGATCATTTATAAGCTACAAGAACACACAAGGTCGTTATGATGTTCAAGCATCCATCATTTCCACATTCCATTTTATATTTAGCGTTTGCACAACAACATAACTTGAAACTTAAAGAATTTGTGGGTTTTTTTAAGTTCAAAACTGAATTGCAATTAGATAAAAGAAAAGCTATGAAAGTTTGATGGATAAGAACCTTATGAATGACCTATATGGGAAGGGAACACATCAAAAAACTACAGTGTAACAAAAGTTTATAACTTTGACTCACCCTCTCAGCAAACTGCACAGCATTTTCCTTTTGTTTTTCCAGGGGTGAAACAATAGGAAGATATTCAACCTACACAATTTTAGAATTTCATCTCAACTCCTTCTAAATCAAACTAGAAGCAATGCACTAACAGAACTACAAAATTAGAAAACAAAAGAACAGATGCATAGGCTGGAATGCTGGTTTATAATGTTCATGAGCTTGTATACTAATAGATGCATCATGAAGCCAGAAAAGCATATATAAGCTATAAGGTCAACAAATAGGTTCTATGCGGTATCAGTGTGAAGAAAAACCAACTACTGCAATGTGCTTTCCATGATTTAATTGAAGCATGAAGTGCATCAAGGAGCATCTACTTAGGATGATCAATCTAAATTATTAGCACGATAAAAAAGAAAACAAAATGTCGATTTAAAAAAGGGAAAAAATTGAATTTTGAAGCAAAGAAACTTGAAAAAATGAGATCAAAGTCCCACAAAAGATCAACCAACTCATCCGAAACTAATCGTATTCAATATCCAATTCGTATATAGTTTGAACAAACTCAGACAACGTCAGAGAATAGTCTGCTATGAGAATGATATAGTTACCTTAGTAGAAAGAGAGATTATTACAGCACATATATCAATTTAACAATCTACATTTGATTTTCCAACTTGGATATTAATACCAAACTTCAAAGATGAAAAATAAGGAACAGATGTAAACTATGTTTAGCGGATAAGAAACCATGAATAAATAATACATAATTAGAAGAATATGATTACCTAGAAATGGCAGATGCCTTGAGGCATAATCACAAAGTCGCTGGTCCAATTCTCAAACTTGGGAGAAAAGCAACTATCAAGAAAAAGGGGAGAGAATATGATTAAAGCGTACCTCCATGAAATTGTGAAACTGTGTGAACATTCTGAACATAAGCTTAGCCAATGAAATATTCCCCCTGATCAAAATGACAACAGTACAACGCAGAGCTTGTCAGGCGCCTAATGAAAACAGAAATAAAAGAATTTTTCTGAAGAGAAAATCCTACCAGGATTGATCAAAGTGTAGATGGGGATAGCGAACAACTACAGGCTGGATAGGATAACCAGGAATAAATGCACCAAGTTGAAATGAGATGAGAGCTCTTCCATTGGTTGTGGTTCCTTCAGGAAATAAAAGCACTCGAGGAAATCTATTGCATGAAGCCTTTCTCTGTATTAAGATCCTTGAAAGCACATTTCTGTATCAAATAGCTTATATATTGACAAAATTTAAAGGATTTGGAAAAGAAAGATGCATCATAATACTGGAGGATACCACATAACCACAACAAATAACAAGCCACTAGCCACTAACTTAATTTCTTTTTCTATACTTTTTGAGTACCGGCAACAATTTCAGGATCAAGCATTTTTCAAATGCTCTGCTTAAATTATTTTTGTTACTATACTTAACCGGTATTAATAGAGTACATAGTGTGATCTTAATAACTGTTGTTACTTAAAGAGCCAAACAAATGAGTTCAAATGAGCTCGACTAGCTTGCTGAAGTTAGAGAGCAGCTCAAGCTCAATTGAAGGTGAAATAGCTAACAAATGCTAGCGAGCTAATCCATTATTAACATATCAGGCTAGGCAAAAAAAATTCAAGCTCAAGCTAACAAAGACTCTACTTTGGCAAGCCAAAGCTTGACTCAACTTACTCTTTACAGGTCTACTTAGACTATAGTCATTTGTTTTATCAAATATACAAAAACTTAACTGCAGTGTATTTGGGGGAGGGGGTTAAAATATCACCATGACAATTCAATTCAATTCAACTTCAAATAGTATTGAACTATTGATCCATCACCTTTTTCTTTTCTGACTAACTTTTTAGCTTACAACTCATCTTGAGGTTAAGTATTATACTTTGGGATATTAAAATCAAAAGCTAAAGATGCTACAACCTACAACTAGAGCTATTCAGTGCATGAACAAAGATTCATCTTTTCTCAAGCTTTGCACCAAGACTTTCCCTTCCTTGGTCATTAGTATTTAGTTTTTCTTTTTTTTTTTGGTTGGGGTGAGGGGGTAGTCAATTAGGAGTATTATTTAGTATATTAGAACACAAAATAATGGGAGGCAAAGAAGGACAAAATATGTTTACAGTATAATACTTCTGATCAAGAAACAAATTCATCGAAAGAACAATTGATAAAAACTAGTCAGAAAAGGAATAAAAGCTTCCTACCTTTATTTCACTAATAGCATGTTTCCTTGATGATGGTGCAAATCTATTGACGTAGATCACCTAAATACATAGATGTTAGAGAAACAAAATGCTAGAGCAGTATATCAAAAAATTACAAGTAGTGAGCTCAAGAAAATATAATTAAGTAAAAAATATATATAAACTTGCATATCTAGAAAGCTTTACTCTTCTACAGATCTGAATTAACTGAATGCATGAATTCTATATATGATTACCTGCATAGCCCTGATGATGGTTCCAACAAAGGGCATGGAATCATGGGAATCACTTGCAACAATGGTAGGAAAAAATTCATAGAAAAAGAATATAGGATCGTTATATGATACATGATTAGATACAATTATAGGAGCCATCTCCCTTGGAGCAGGTTTCCCTCTTCGTTTTATCCAATGATAGCTGTCGCATCCAATAGAAAAATGATCATTTTTAGTATACTGATTAAAAAAAAGTGAACAAAGCTTACACAAAGAAAACCTAATTGAACTCTGGAAAACCTCTGTACATTTCACATAAACTTTTCTTCATGAATATGTTTTAGAAGTGGGAAATATTGAAAGCGTATAGTGAGTGTGCCCACATCAAGTACAATAACATGTTTATACGGCCCAAATAATTGCAGATGGCTACACAGATTAATTCTTTCCATTCAGCCAAATTTTAAGCCACTTTCTAATATAGAGGGTTGCCTATAACCATATTTTACCATCCAAATAGAAGGATCAGTGTTCCAGCAACATTTGACTGAGAGGTCTACAGGTTTGCTGCCTATCACAGTTCTCCAGTCTTCATGCTTAAAACCGGGTCTATGACAAAAATCAAGAAAAAAAACAAAACCTTTGAAAATAGAGGGAAAATTGGGTCCACAAAGTTACACAAACACATATAGGGTGTCCAGTCAGCCGGTTTGGACTGACCCTTCACTTACTCGATGATTGAAGGACCTATCAACTTGACAACTTGCATTAACTAGGATCCTTATTCCCAGCTCTGGCTGGGCTGGTCAATAGGGAGAACTCTATGATATTTCTTGATAAAAGCTTCAAGTCTATAATACATACTTAACTATATAGTATCACAATCGATTCCTCCATGTTGCTAAGTTCCTATGTATTTTTGTACAATAAGCCAGGGAAAAATTACCAAACTCAAGAGAAAGCTGCTGGTATAGATATGCACACTTAACAACAAGTAAAATGGACCTAACCAGACCTATAGTAAGCCCAAAAGTCATTCTGGCAATTTAACCATCTCAAACAGATTATCAAAAAAAAAAAAAACTAAGCTACACCACTAACACAATCCAAATCAGATTACCAAAAAAGACACGCATATACACAGAGACAGATAATTTAGCATAAATTAGCTAACCGAAAAGAGGATATACCCACAAAGAATGTAAATTATGCAACCCAAATAGCTTACCCAAAAGAGAACAGAATCCCACGGGTGGCTAAACGGGTAACCCACATGACCCTGCACCTCCATTTAGGCATCGGATTCTCCTTATCTTTCCAACCCTGAAGAGCAATCTTTGTGGCCACAAACCCAACCGACATACACAACCCAAACAACACCAACCGAACCAACATAATCGGAAAACAAATCCCAATCTTCACCCACTCATAAACCCCTTCAATATTTAACGTATTGTTTCTAAACGGATCCACGGTTGTCAATCCGGGATAACCCAAGAAACTCAAATGGGTTCTCAAGAACATCCAAATGGGTACCAAACCCGTTTGGTATTTTCTGTTGCTGTTGGCTTTGCGGCTCTTGACTGGGAAATTGGTCGTCATGAACGGTGAGGATCACTTGGGGCTCACCATTAGACGGCTGTGATAGACCTTCAGAGGTTAAAAAAGGAGCGGAGAGATCTGAATCCGCCATTGTTGGTTGTGTATGAAGGTTGGGGCCAAGAGGGTAGAGATTTAGAGGAAACCAGAAAGTTATAGAGAGAGAAAGCCAGTAATGGAGACGGGAAGGTGGAGACAGAGGGGGAGATTCAGACATTGTTGCTGCTTTTATGCTTTTTATAAAAAAAAAATAGGTGACTCCGGATTCGTTGGATTTGGCGGGGCCCAGTCCTTCTGTATTTATGGTCACGTGGTCCACGTGCAATCAATTGCTTTTTTTTTTTTTTGGAAATGATTAGTATGAAGTTTATTTTGGAATAAGTTGGTCAATTTACCAATAGAATACTAACACGTAGGCAAAAATATATGTGTGTCAGTATTCTATTGGCCAATTGACCAACTTATTAAAAAATAACTTCATACTAACCGGATTCCTTTTTTTTTGTTTAAATAGTTGTAGTCAATTCCCGTTCTCGCGTGGTCTTATGTACTTCTAAAGGAAAATGATATTATTTATTTCGTTCTTTAATATAAATCGTTTTAGAAAAATATTTTTGTTACTTAATATAAATTGTTTGAAAATTTCAAGTAAGCATTAATTGCTTAATTTTCAATATTATCCCATATATTAAATGCAACTTTGATTCTCTTACTATTTTTTATTCAATAAATAATAATCTTTTCTTCCAATACAAGGGCAATATAGACAATTGATATTATAGTTAATGTTATACAATCATTTCCTTAATATTTGTGCACAACTCTAAAACGACCTATATTAAGGAACGGAGGGAGTAATATTTTTTTGATATTTTTATAATAAAAATTATTCGTTATAAATATATAATGACTTTAAAAATTATTAAAAATATTAATTTTCTATTATGAAAATATCAATTTTTATCTCTAAATTAAGTGTCGTAGTTTGGTAAAAGAAAAAAATAGATATAAAATAATATTATTAATTATATTTTATTACATTATTTATAAATTATGTTTTATAAAATTCTTTTATCGTTATAACAATACTCTTAAATTAGATAAATTATTTTATCATTATAGCAATACTCTTAAATTAGATAAAATATTTTATCATTATAGCAATACTAGATATCATATTCATGACTGTAAATCATATTTCTTTGAGGTCTAAGTACAACTATTATAATACTTTTTTCCTTGTTTTTTGATTAATGTTTCAGGAAAAATATTAAATTAAAGAATATAATTAATGTTCTGCTTGATTGATCAAAATTAATATCAATATTATCTTTTTAAAATTAACTGAAGAATGAGAAATAAATTAATATTTAATAAAAAATAAAAATAAAAAAATATATAAATTTTGAACGATTATTCATATTTATATACATATCCATGAATATGGAAAACTAACAATAATTAAAAACTCCACACAAATGAAAAAAAAAATTGGTCAAATGAAACCAAATGAGAATAATTGTCACACGGTCTAAGATTGTTAAAAAGATGATGTATTGATAATGAAAACAAAGATCCCCACGTTTTTGTAACAGCGGACAGATTTAATTTAAGATAATTCAAAAATAATTAATAATTAATAAACAATGGAAGTGGGTTATTACAAAATTAAGTTCTCATACATTTAGAATAACCAAAAGTTAGCATGATCCACACACCTTTTAAGTTTTAAACGCAAATAATTTGCTTGGTACTCATTATTCCTCGATTTTAAGTTAAAAAAATTTACTCCGTCTGTCTTGGAATAAAAGTTCTATTGATTTTTTTTTATGTATATTGATGATAAAATAATAAAATTATTATTTAATTGCATAATTTTATGAACATGACTAATGATACATCATAAATATGCATAAATAATAAAAATAAGATAATTAATACAAGGGTATTATAAGCAAGTTATTATAAAAAATAAATTATTTAAGTTAAGTTGACATTTAACTTGAAACTATTTAAAATAGTAATAAAGACTGTTGGGAGAATGCATATTATGATTTGATATTATAAATGTATATGCTCATGATTATTTGTAAAGTTCCTCAAGGAATATATGTACAAGGACTTAGTGATAGATCAAATTTGTTAAGTTGATCTAAGCACTTAATGTGTATCATTTTGTAAATGAATATAGATAGAAAGATCAAAGCTGTTAGGTTGATCTTGAGATGTAATAGATAGGCTCCGAAGAATTCGCAGTGTATAAATCTGATCAACATTGCAGAAGTCAAAGCAGAAACGTAGAGCTTCAAAGATCGTAGTGTGCTTGCCTTGAAGGGCCTCTTCGGAAATCGTAGAGTGGTCCCAACGTTTGCCGAGCCGACTCAGAGATCGTAACGTGCTCTCGGAAACGTAGAGTTTACAACTCAAGCAAACGAAGATCGTAGTGTGCAAATAGTTAAAAGAAATCGTAGTGCTCTCGGCTGATAGCATCAGACCAAGCACCAAGGCGACAAGTCACCACGATCTGAGTCGTAGAGTACCACGATCTGAATCGTAGAGTACCACGATCTGAATCGTAGAGTATCATCTGTCTTGTGTCAGAAACATCAAGCCTCACGATTTATGTGGAGACAGATTCCAACATATGAGGAATGGATTCTAAACGTTGCAGTACTCACCAGTCCCAAAGTCATAAGAAATATCCTTACTATGCAACAAAGAAGCATATTGAAAAAGCTAAGGAAAGTACCATTGGTAAGGGGGGAAACACCTTTTCAGGTGTTAGGTGAGAAAGCAGTCTGCTGTGTTAGTGGGCCAGAATGCAATTAAGAAAATGTGCAGAAAAGTCTCCATCAAATGACAGAAAGGTCAAACACATTTAATACTTCAACGGATGGATCCAACGGATAGTTTTCAAGATCACATATATGCAAATCAAGCAGATGAGAGAGGTAGGTAAACATTGAACAAAAACATGAAGAACTCTCAAAGCTCAACTATACGATTTGAGAAATAGAAAAGCTTGCTCAGCTACTCAGTTCTTTCGAACAAGTGCTTAAATAGCAACTGAGTAGCAACCATCAAGAACTCAACATCTACCAATCAACTGAAGAAAAGTACCAAGTCTGCTGGACTTGAAGAGTTCTAAGTGAACTGTAAGAGAGCCAAGTCTGTTGGACTTGAAGAGTTCAAGAGTGAACTAAGAAGTTCCTAGACTGCTGGTCTAGAAAGAATCTGTGTGATTCAGAAGTTGTAAAAGACATCCTTAGTGAATTTCATACTCGAGGAGTAGAAGAGTGGACTAGGAGCTTTAAGTGCTCTGAACCACTTAAAACGACTGTGTCTTTTACTTTCATACGATAACTGCTATATCTATCATAACTGCTATAACTGCCTCACTCTCATAACTCCACTACTTCGCAAAGGAGATTAAAACAAACATTAATTTCGCTAAGTTTTAATCATCATCAACGAACAAGTTTAAAACGAAAAGATTTTTTAAATATCTATTCACCCCCCTTCTAGATAACTATTGTGCTAACTATGAACTAACAATTGGTATCAAAGCAGGTTCCATTTTACAACTTACAAGATTTAGTAGATCCAATGGCACACGCACCAAACGAATCAAGGATTGGAGGAGGCAGCAAGCCACCAATGTACAACAAGGATAAATTTACAAACTGGAAAGTCAGGATGCAAGCATACATAGACTCAATAGATGAAGATCTATTTGAGACTGTTCAGAATGGGCCCTATGTTCCAACAAAGCTTGTACCAACCACTGACGATCCAAACAGAATACAAATCAAAGTCAAAGAGGAGTGGACATACAACGAGAAGAGAGTTGTCCAACTCGATAAGAAGGCCAAGAAGAAGTAAGAGAAAACAAACAATCACTCCTGACACAGCAGTATGAGATGTTTGCTCATGTTCAAGGAGAAAACGTAACTGCCACCTATGACAAATTCAACGTTCTGCTCAACTCTCTACGAGGATATATGAAGATCTATCCAAACAAAGATCCGATCATAAAGTTCATGAGAGCTCTACCGAGCAGGTGGGATGCCAAAACCACTGCTATAAGAGAGTCAAAGAATCTTCACGAGATGACAGTTCAACAGCTATATGGAAATCTACTGACATACGGACTGGAGTTGACTCAATGAGCTGAAACCCTATCAGAAGGAAGAAAGAAGGATAAGGGTGTTGCTCTCAAGGAAATTGAAGGTGCATCGAAGGTCAAAATTGAGATTGACTCTGATTATGATGAAGACGATGATGAAGACTTTGCTATGCTGGTAAAAAGACTAAGAAGGTTCATGCGCCAAAGCAAAACCAGCAAACCAAAGTAGGTCAGCAATTACAGCAGCCAAGAGCAAATGAATGACCTATGCTACAATTGCAAAAAGGCTGGCCACTTCATTGTCAACTGCAACAAACCTCTCAGAGAAGAATTAAAGAAGAAATCACATGCAAAGAAGGAATACAAAGGCAACAAAAGGCCTCGGAAGAGAGACAAAGGCCTGGTAGCTGGAGGATCGTAGAATGATTCAGACAATGACTCCAATCCTGATTCCTAAGATGACGAAGAACCATAAATGGCTAATCTGTGCCTAATGGCCAAACATGCAAAGGACAAACAAAATTCCAACATATATGATGTAAGTCTCGATGAGGTATTTAACTTCAACTCTCCTGATGTAGACATAAATGATTTAAGAATTGCACTGCATGGTATAACCACTGATCTACATCAATACATGAAGTGGTTCAGAGTTTTGTCTAAGGATCATTCACTTCTTTAAGAGGAGAAGAAGAAAGTTCAAGAAGAGCTTAAAACAGCCTTTCTAAGTACTAACCTTCTCTCCAAGCTTGAGGTTGAGAATGAGATCTTAAAACAGACAAATAAACTCAATACACAAAGAGAGTCTAATCTAACCTCTAAAATTGAGGAACTAGAAAAGATTATCTCTACATGGAACAAATTCTCATCATCCATGGACTCCCTGCTCTCTAGTCAGAGAAGTACATTCGACAGAACAAGCTTAGGCTTTGGGGAATCCATCTCAGAGCCATGTGTGAAAAAGACAAAGGAAACTAGCACTAGTAACGCCTCAAGTTTTAGTAGAAGCATTACCTTTGTGAAATCTTCATAGAAGGAAGAACCAATTCAACTTTGTTCTATTGTTTCCATTCATACTCAAAGGAGTAAAGGATCTTATGCTGGCCTGAGCTTCATAAAAGAGAAGAGTAACCTAACCTCTACTCACCAACCTTGAAGAATAGTAGAGTCAAGTAAGACCAACTCTACGAATCAACTGGGAAGGTACAATAGAGGTAAGGCACACTCATCACTATTTATGAAACCCAAGGACACGTGGAAGAATGAGAATCAGTTTAACAGAAGGATAACTAAAGAACCACACAAGTCCAAATGGAGGATGAATTATCATACACACACATGCATGCTTCATACTAGATGTTTTATATGCAATAAATTTGGTCACAAGGCTGCCAAGTGCTATTATAATTCCATGCATGTGAGACCCAAGATCAAACAAATTTGGGTCCCCAAGGGCACTAACAAAATAGGACCCATGCAAATATGGGTACCAAAATGAAAGTTAAACTTTATGATAGGAAAAGAGCTCCACGATCACAACCTGGTATCTGGACAGTGGATGCTCAAGACACATGACAGGGAACAAAGCCCTTCTATCTAACTACATAGAAAAGGAGGGTCCCTTAGTCATATTTGGAGACAACGGCTTGGGCAAGACAAGAGGATACAGCTCTGCTGGCAATGGTGCAGTATCTTTCAGCAAAGTAGCATATGTGGAAGGTCTCCAACACAACCTTCTAAGCATCAGCCAACTCTGCGACAAGGGTCACCAAGTAACATTCCTCAACAACCAGTGTCAAGTCAGAGATCTGAAGACTTCTGCTGTAAAACTAACCGGGACAAGAGAAGAAAATGTCTACACAGTGAATCTTGGTCAACTAAGCTCAGACGAGACAATATTTTTTCTGGCAAAAACATCTGAAGAAATGAGCTGGCTATGGCATAGACAGTTGTCCCACTTAAACTTCAAAAGCATGTCCAAACTGACATCAAAAGATCTCATTGCTAGCCTACCTAAGTTCAATTACGTAAAATAAAGGTCATTCAATGCCTGTCAGCTTGGAAAGCAAACCAGAAGCTCATTCAAGAGCAAAACTGCCAACTCTATTGACAAGCCCCTGCAATTGCTCCACATGGACCTATTTGGGCCAATTCCAATAACTAGTCTTGGAGGAAAAAGATACTCTCTAGTTATAGTCTACGACTACACTAGATTCACATGGGTATTCTTCCTAACCTCAAAGGATGAAACGAGCTCCCAATTAATCAAGATGTTCAGAATGGTGATGAACGAGAAAGGAGAGAAAATCAAGGCCATAAGGAGTGATCATTGAAGAGAATTCGACTTCTCAGAAATGGACCAGTTCTGCACAGACAATGACATTAGTCATAACTTCTCAGCTCCACGAACTCCTCAACAAAATGGAGTAGCTGAAAGAAAGAACAGAACCTTGATAGAGGCTGGAAGAACTCTACTAGAAGCAGCTCATCTTCCTGAATACTTCTAGGCAGAAGCTGTCAACACTGCATGCTACACGTAGAATAGATCATTGATACACTCAACGATCAAGAAGACGCCCTACGAACTGTGGAAAGGAAGAAAGCCAAGTGTCAGCTACTTTCATGTTTTCGGCTGTGCATGCTACATTCTCAACAATGGAAAGAAGTACCTGACAAAATTTTAGCCCAAGTCAGACGAAGGAATCTTTCTTGAATATGCCACAGATAGTAAGGCCTAAAGGGCGTTCAATAAGAAGACACTGAATGTTGAAGTCTCGATTCACATCATCTTTGATAAAACAAATTTAGACAAGACGGTGCTTCAAGACACTACGACCGATAATGCAGACACTACGAATGAAGTCGTTGAGCTCAACACCACGATCGTAGTGCCAGAAAGTGAAATCGTTGAGCAAGAAACTGAGATCGTAGAGAGGTCTATGCAAGACAACGAACCTCCACTTCAAGAAGAAGAAATAGATCTTGAAGACTTAAGACAAGAAGGCATCAGGACAAATGTCCCAATCGGAAACAGATGGGCCAGAGATCACACTCAAGATCTAATCATTGGAGATTCGAGTGCTAGATTCAAAACAAGAGCTGTCACCCTGAATGAACGCTTTTATCTAAGCTTCCTGTCACAAATGGAACCAAAGAAGATAGAGGATGCTAAGGAAGACTCCAGTTGGATAGAAGCCATGCAGGAAAAACTCAACCAATTTGAACGAAGCAAAAGTATGGAGATTGGTACCAAGACCAAAGAGTCATCCTGTCATTGGAACCAAGTGGGTCTTCAGAAATAAAATAGATGAAGATGGAGTTATAACCAGGAACAAGGCAAGATTAGTGGCAAAGGGCTACTCTCAAGAAGAAGGCATTGACTACGATGAGACATTTGCACATGTTGCTAGACTAGAAGCCATCAAAATCTTCCTTGCCTTTGCTGCTCACATGAAGTTCAAAGTCTTTCAGATGGATGTCAAAAGTACATTCCTAAATGGAGAACTCCAAGAAGAAGTCTATGTAGAGCAACCTCCAGGTTTCATCAATCCATCTCTTTCCAATTATGTTTATAGATGGGCCAGAGATCACACTTAAGATCTAATCATTGGAGATCCGAGTGCTAGAGTCAAAACAAGAGCTGCCACCCAGAATGAATGCTTTTATCTAAGCTTCCTGTCACAAATGGAACCAAAGAAGATAGAGGATGCTATGGAAGACTCCAGTTGGATAGAAGCCATGCAGGAAGAACTCAACCAATTTGAACGAAGCAAAGTATGGAGATTGGTACCAAGACCAAAGAGTCATCCTCTCATTGGAACCAAGTGGGTCTTCAGAAACAAAATGGATGAAGATGGAGTTATAACCAGTAACAAGGCAAGATTAGTGGAAAAGAGCTACTCTCAAGAAGAAGGCATTGACTAAGATGAGACATTTGCACCTATTGCCAGACTAGAAGCCATCAGAACCTTCCTTGCCTTTGCTGCTCACATGAAGTTCAAAGTCTTTCAGATGGATGTCAAAAGTGCATTCCTAAATGGAGAACTCCAAGAAGAAGTCTATGTAGAGCAACCTCCAGGTTTCATCAATTCATCTCTTTCCAATTATGTTTATAGATGGGCCAGAGATCACACTCAAGATCTAATAATTGGAGATCTGAGTGCTAGAGTCAAAACAAGAGCTGCCACCCAGAATGAATGCTTTTATCTAAGCTTTATGTCACAAATGTAACCAAAGAAGATAGAGAATGCTATGGAAGACTCCAGTTGGATAGAAGCTATGCAGGAAGAACTCAACCAATTTGAACGAAGCAAAGTATGAAGATTGGTACCAAGACCAAAGAGTCATCCTATCATTGGAACCAAGTGGGTCTTCAGAAATAAAATGGATGAAGGTGGAGTTATAACCAGGAACAAGGCAAGATTAGTGGCAAAGGGCTACACTCAAGAAGAAGGCATTGACTACGATGAGACATTTGCACATGTTGCCACACTAGAAGCCATTAAAATCTTCCTTTCCTTTGCTGCTTACATGAAGTTCAAAGTCTTTCAGATGGATGTCAAAAGTGCATTCCTAAATGGAGAACTCCAAGAAGAAGTCTATGTAGAGCAACCTCCAGGTTTCATCAATCCATCTCTTTCCAATTATGTTTATAGATTAGACAAAGCCTTATATGGTCTTAAACAAGCACCTAGAGCATGGTATGAAACACTAACTAACTTCTTGTATAAAAATGGGTTCACTAGAGGTAGAGTAGATACCATATTATTTCTTAGAAAGCATAAAGACAAAGTGTTATTGGTTCAAATATATGTTGATGATATTATTTTTGGTTCTACTGCCAAAAAATTATGCAAGAGATTCTCCAAGCTAATGCAGAACAAGTTTGAAATGAGCATGATGGGTGAGCTGAATTTCTTCCTTGGACTGCAAGTAAAGCAGGCTGATGAAGGAATCTTCATAAACCAAGCTAAGTATATCAAAGACCTACTCAAGAAGTATGACATGTAATCAGCCTCTCCCATGAAAACCCCAATTGCTCCTGCAACCAAACTTGACAAAGATGAAAAAGGTAAAAGTATTGATATAACTCAATACAGAGGTATGATAGGCTCTCTTTTATATCTAACTGCCAGTAGATCAGACATAATATTTGCAACATGCATATGTGCTAGATTTCAGGCTAACCATAAAGAATCTCATTTATCTGTTATAAAGAGGATTTTTAGGTATCTCAAGGGTACACCTTACTTGGGGCTTTGGTACCCCAAGGAATCCTCATTTGAACTAACAGGATGCACATATGCTAATTTTGCAGGCTGTAAAATAGATAGAAAGAGAACCAGTGGCACCTGTCAATTGCTAGGAAACAGACTTGTGTCCTGGTTTAGCAAAAAGAAAAACTCGGTGTCTACTTCAACTGCAGAAGTTGAATACATTGTTGCTGGCAACTGCTATGCTCAGATCCTATGGATGAAAAATCAGCTAGCTGATTATGTGTTTGATTTCAAATCTATTCCCATTCACTATGATAACACAAGTGCCATAGCAATAACTCATAATCCTGTTATGCATTCTAGGACTAAGCATATAGAAATAAGGTATCACTTCATTAGGGATCATGTACAAAATGGAACTATATCTTTACAATATATCCCTACTGAAAATCAACTTGCTGATGTTTTTACAAAACCTCTAGATGAATCCAGATTTAATAAGTTAATAAGTGAACTAGGCATGTTAAATTTACAACCATAAAATATATGCTCTAATTTGTGCTAACCATAGTAGACACAAAAGGCTAAGCTCAAAATTGTAGACATAAAACAAAACGACCGTAGTGCAGACTCAATGATAGCAGAACTTCAACCATCAAGAGGAGGATCCTGTTATGATCAGTCTCAAAACAAAGCAATCTCTTTGATAAGGCCTCAGGAACAAACCTAACCCTTGACTCACTCCAAGAGGTTGTCCCTTCCCGAGTTACCCTAAAAGAATGCTATGTCAAAAAATCATCACAAGGATTCGGTCAGACTCGATGATCGTAGATCAGACACGACGATTGCTAGACAGACTCGACGATCGTAGCTCAGACATAACGATTGCTGGACAGAGTCGACGATCGTATCTCAGACACGACGATTGCTAGACAGACTTGACGATCGTAGCTCAGACACAACGATCACAAAACTACCTCAACGATCGTAGTTCTCCCTAAGGACACATCAGCTCTGCAGGAGCCAAGGGCAAATCAGTACAATCCTTATCAGTCAAACTCGTAGAGCCAAACAAAAGTTGACACCTGTCCCACTAAGCAAAAAGGAGAGAGGGAAGTTACAAGTACAAATTGAAATCGTCTTTTTGAAATCAGAAGTTCAAAAGATTGTCACTCTCACCCTCTCTCAAAGTAGAAACCCTAAATCAAAAGAAAGCTCAGTCAAATCACACTTCTAGCAAGAAAATCAATGCTGGCTTCCAGTGTTATCTCCGGCTATAGACTCTATTTTGACGAGTTCAAAACAGATGAACCCAAATTTCACAAGACTCTGGCGCTACTGAAGAAGGCAGGTCTCGAAAAAGCTTTGGGCATAGACACATTGATCTATCCCAAGCTAGTGAAAGAATTCTACAGGAATTGTGTGTTTAAAAACGACACCATCAATACGAGAGTAAAAGAAGTGGAAATCAGTCTGAAGGCCGTAGACATCAATCTCGCCCTAGGTCTCAAATCTGAAGGGCATCCGTTTATAGATAGCATGGGCTTCCAAGAGGGACTTAAAAGAATGCATCACAAGAAACTCCCCTCTGTGAAAGGATACAAGAAGAAGGAGTTCCCACAGAGGTATGAATTTATAGTTAATATTATTGGAAAATGTATATGTTGCAAGAGCTCAGGTCATGACTCTGTGAATGAAGTACAATTCAAGCTCATGAATGCCATGTGTTATGGAATACAACTCAACTATGGAGCCCTATTGCTCGAATGGATTGGAAAGTGGATCACCAACTCAAAGAAGTCTAAAAGCCCTCAAAAGATGCTCTACGGGCGATTCATAAGTATCATTATACAGTCTGCTCTGGGTGACAAAATTGGGGACGAAGAAGGAGAAGCTATCAACCCAAACAGATGAATGACCCATCAACTGTTTGAAAATTGGAAAAGGAACCCAGCTGAGCATGTACGCATGATGACCGAGTCCAGTGGAAGAACTGGTGATATGAAGGATTTAGGCCTTCTAGGAAATATGTATGTTGTCAAGGAAATCGAAGAAGAAAAAGAAATAAATAAAGGAGAACCCTCTGTCCTTATCAGAAAAAGCAAGGGCAAGAGGAAGCTTAAGGATAGAATGGTAGAAGAACCCTAGGGATCCACAACTGATAAACCAGTAGAGTACTCTGACATTGAGACTCTAAGGATTCTGAGAAAGAAGCAGCATCAGGCTGAGGCTGAAGAAGATAGAGCCACCATATCTCAGATGCTGAAGAAGAATAAAATCAGCCACAAACCCAAAAAGCCATCCATCTCTTCAATAGTAGAATCTCTACTAATCGTAGAGACTAAACCAAACACATCAGGCAAGGAAGTAGCTGCATCAAAAAGTTTGGCTGATCAACAAGACAAAATTGAAGTTCAAGAAAGTCCTGAGGCTGTGGCTCAGTCTAGAAAATCAAGAAGAAAGCTGGTCAAGAAATACATCCTTGAGAATGAAAAAGTGCTCAAGAAGGAAGACAAGAGCATGGTTGCCAAAGAGGAACTGTCCAAAGCAAGTCAAGAGGACAATGCTCCAGCTGAGGGGGAGATCCCTGAGATTCTCATGATAGAGAATACACCAGCTGAGGGGGAGATGCCTGAAGCTCTAGAAAATGCTCCAGCTGAGGGGGAGTTTTTGAGCTTACAAGAAGATGATCAAGTTGAGGTGAGTCTCATGATATCTCCATGGCAGAAGAAGAGGTCCCTGCCAAAAATGAAGAAGAATTAGTACAAGAACATCAAGAGGTCATTAAGATAATGGAATCCTCCAACGAGAACAGAGAAGGAGAAGAAGATGATGATGACCTTGAGATCACTGGTGTGAGCAAATATGGGTATAGAAGCTATCTCTACAATCAGATGTTCTCTCACCTACCCATGATGTCATATCATCAAGCCCAAATCCTAAACTCTTGGAACCACATGTTCTGGAGCTTCAAAGAGTATCCGACCATCTCAGTACTAGCTCATGGATTCCCAGGAAGATTCAACTTTGCTAAGAATTTACACACAAACAACTCTTCCTCAAAGTATAAACCTGAGGTACTGTCTATCCCAACCCTCTTCAGAGTTAATCACTTGCAATCATCCTCATTTAGCTAATTTTATGAATTCCCACGATGGTTGGAAGTGATACTTCATCCACTAAATCAATTTCCAGTTATAGAATCCCAAAATTCTGTAACCGAGGAACCAAATGCAGTCAACTTCATAATGCTCCCACAAACTATCATCTCTACGATCACGGACTCTAGCCTCATTGCAGGGTCTCCACCTCAAATCGTAGATTCACCAAACTCAAACATCTAAACCCAGGCCCTTCCATCAGATATTCCATCCTCATCCTCCAATGAATATTTTAGTCTCGATCTTTCCCTCTACTCCCTGCAAGATCAATCCCAGAAAACATCCCCTCCTTTAAACGATCCTCAACCCAGTGATCCACTCACAAATCTACCCACGAAAGATGACTTGAATGAAGTGTCCAAAAACATGGTCAAGAACATCGATGAGAGCCTGGAAACTCATTCAGAAGTCATTCATCTTAGGCTAACTCAAATGATCACTGCTGCAAATAATCTCCCAGGCACTCTGAACGCTGAGCTTACAAAAAAGTTGAAGGAAATTATCAAGGAAATGATTCAAAGCATGAAGGACAGAGATGAAATTCACTTCCGGATAGCCACCAAATAAAGAGAGGCTGTTCTTGAATTACAGAAATCTCAAGAAGCCCAAAATAACCTTATGATGGAGAACATCATCAACCTGAAAGCTTCAGTCAAAGAATTTCAGAAAGCCTATATAAACCAGGAATAGCAAACTGACACTGTTCTATCTGCCCTCCAAAACAAAGAAGCTAGCTTTGAAGCCCTGATCAAGCAAAGTCGAGAGGACATTGCTCAAACACAAAGCCAACTCAACGAGCTTGTCCAAGGAGTAAATCAACTTTCTGCAGACATTCGAACCCTTGATACTGACATAAAGGGGGAGAATAAAGGGAAAGGAGTTCAAGGAGGCTAGAGTAGAGGCAGAGGAGTTCAAGGAAGTCAGGGAAGAGGCAGAGGACAATTTCACACTCAAGCGTCAAGAAGCCCTCCTGCAAGACAATTCCACCATCAGACTCCACGATCAAGTAATCAGACTCAACGATTTGATCAACAGGAAGTTTTGATGGCTCAGCCAATAAGGAGTCAAGGGCAAGCTACCAACTCACAAAATGTGACCACCATAGGCCTAAGATTGCCAATTGGAGATCCTGCATTCATGAATAGGCATGATCACAACCCAAGGATAAGCCCAAGTGAGCTGGAAGAGATAGCCAGAAGGGATGAATCAAGTAGGAAAAGAAGGACTGAGGAGTATGTCAATCCTCAATGCAAAAGACCAAAGAAATAGAGATAAGTAAAAGTTTAAATTCTTATTAATGTAAAGCTAAATTGTAATACTCTTCAATCATCAATAAATTCATGCTTATTCAATAGAAATTTCAGCTGCTCACTGAAATACTAAGTCACGTTTAAATTTCCTGCAAATGCATGTAGAATCTAATAATCATGACAACAAATCCCCATGGTTATGTCAACATCAAATAGGAGGAGATTGTTGGGAGAATGCATATTATGATTTGATGTTTTAAATGTATATGCTCATGATTATTTGTAAAGTCCCTCAAGGAATATATGTACAAGGACTTAGTGATAGATCAAATTTGTTAGGTTGATCTAAACTCTCAACGTGTATCATTCCGTAAATGAATGTATAGATAGAAAGATCAAAGCTTTTAGGTTGATCTTGAGATGTAATAGATAGGCTCCAAAGAATTCGTAGTGTATAAATCTGATCAACATTGCAGAAGTTAAGGCAAAAATATAGAGCTTCAAAGTTCGTAGTGTGCCTGCCTTGAAGGGTCTCTTCAGAAATCGTAGAGTGGTCCCAACGTTTGTCGAGCTGACTCAAAGATCGTAATGTGCTCTCTAAAACGTAGAGTTTATAACTCAAGCAAGCGAAGATCGTAGTGTGTAAATAGTTAAGAGAAATCGTAGTGCTCTCGGCTGATAGCATCAGACCAAGCACCAAGGCGACAAGTCACCACGATCTGAGTCGTAGAGTACCACGATCTGAATCGTAGAGTACCACGATCTGAATCGTAGAGTATCATCTGTCTTGTGTCAGAAACATCAAGCCTCACGATTTATGTGGAGACAGACTCCAACATATGAGGAATGGATTCTAAACGTTGCAGTACTCACCAGTCCCAAAGTCATAAGAAATATCCTTAGTATGCAACAAAGAAGTGTATTGAAGAAGCTAAGGAAAGTACCATTGGTAAGGGGAAAACACCTTTTCAGGTGTTAGGTGAGAAAGCAGTCTGCTGTGTCAGTGGACCAGAATGCAATTCAGAAGATGTGCAAAAAAATCTCTATCAAAGAACAGAAAGGTCAAACATATTTAATGCTTTAACGGATGGATCCGACGGATAGTTTTCAAGATCACACATATGCAAATCAAGCAGATGAGAGAGGTAGGCAAGCATTGAACAAAAACGTGAAGAACTCTCAAATCTCAACTATACGATCTTAGAAATAGAAAAGCTTGCTCAGCTACTCAATTCTTTCGAATAAGTACTTAAATAGCAACTGAGTAGCAACCATCAAGAACTCAACATCTACCAATCAAGTGAAGAAAAGTACCAAGTCTGCTGGACTTGAAGAGTTCTAAGTGAACTGTAAGAGAGCCAAGTCTGCTAGACTTGAAGAGTTCAAGAGTGAACTAAGAAGTTCCTAGACTGCTGGTTTAGAAGGAATCTGTGTAATTCAGAAGTTGTAAAAGACATCCTTAGTGGATTTTTCTACTCGAGTAGAAGTGTGGACTAGGAGCTTTAAGTGCTCTGAACCACTTAAAACGACTGTGTCTTTTACTTTCATACGATAACTGCTATATCTGTCATAACTGCTATAACTGCCTCACTCTCATAACTCCACTACTTCGTAAAGGAGATTAAAACAAACATTAATTCCGCTAAGTTTTAATCATCATCAACGAACAAGTTTAAAACTGAAAAGATTTTTTAAATATCTATTCAACCCCCTTCTAGATAACTATTGTGCCAACTAGGAACTAACAAAGACTTTTATGATGAGACAGAGGGTGTATATTTTAATTCAAAACCATTAAAAGCGTATTTTAATTCAACAAATTAAAAGTTGTAAATATAAAAAGTTGGACTCTTAATGTGGATAGGGGGAGCAACGATTCTTTTTTAATATAAAATTGAAGAAAAATGAAATTTTCACAAGTAAATTTGATAGTCCCACAAAATTCTCTCTCACATGAGGTGGACCCTACTTACTATTCATGTTAGGGGGTGTTTGATAAAAACTGAATGAATTTGAATTTGAATCTGATTGAGCTGAATTTGAATGTATAATTTGTTTGATAATTGACATGTCTGAAACATCTGGATAATAGATTTTTATTATTTACCCATCTAAAAACAATTAAAAATTGTTATAAATTTATTTAATATTACTTAATATAATAGTTTATATTGTTAAAAAAAAATTCATAGGTTGAACACAGTATAAATGACACTCCTAGCAGTGATGAGTGGGTTTTATACCTACGAATCGGGTTCTGATTTGGATTTAAACTGTGTTGATCCTGTGTATTTATGTTCATTTTTACTTGTTTTGTATTTGTTTTATGTTTAGGAGTGCAATACGTGGCATGGTGCTATATTGGCGGCGTTATGGCGAGAAATAGCATGCAAAACGTGTTGGAAACCTCGACTTTTCTATTCGGGTTTACTACATTCTCTAAAATTTTCTTCACCTCTCTGTTGGAAACCTCAGCTTGACCACTCGTCTGGGGGTCATATGCTATTGCAACTCTATGATTTACCCCGTATTTTTCTAAGAGAACTGTGAATGCTTTATTGTAGAAGTGACTTCCCTCATCACTTATGATTGCTCTTGGTGTGCCAAACCGTGTGAAGATGTTCTTTTGTAGAAATTTAAGAACCACTTTGGCATCGTTTGTAGGGAGTGCTACAGCTTTCACCCATTTTGTTACATAGTCCACAACAAGCAAAATGTATAAGTTATTGAATGAGGGAGGAAAAAGTCCCATAAAGTCTATTCCCCATACATTAAAAACTTCTACTTCCATGATTGTATTGAGTGGCATTTCATTCCTTTTTGAGATGTTACCCACCCTTTGACTCACATCTTTTCATGAACTGGTGGGCATCCTTGAACATAGTAGGCCAATAGAATCCTGCTTAAAGCACCTTGGCCGTTGTTCCGTTCACTCCCATAATATCCCCCATATGCAGACGAATAACACTCGTGCAAGATATTCTTTACTTCATTGTATGGCACACATCGACGAATCATTTTGTCTGCACACTGTTTGAATAAATATGGCTCGACCCACATGTACCACTTGACGTCATGTAGGAACTTCTTCTTTTGCTGACGCGTCAAATCAGGGGCAAAGATGTTGCTCACTAAATAGTTAGCAAAATCTGTATAGCATGGAAATTCTGCGTTGACTCCAAACAGTTGCTCATCTGGAAATGACTCGTTGATTAAACACTTATCTGTCCCATGTTTGTCCAGATTTTCTAATCTTGATAGATGATTTACCACTTGATTTTTTGTCCCCTTTTTATCTTTTATTTCCAAATCAAATTCCTGAAAGAGAAGGATCCATCTGATTAGTCTAGGCTTAGTGTGACACCCCCAAAATAGGTATACATCACACATTCTGAGTCGCCAAATACATGGTACAAAATTCAAATACAACTTAATTATACAACTATCGTGTAAAATACGACAAAACATAAGCTGAGAGTTTTAATACGAATATTGTCTTCTAGACAGTATTCAAACTCAAATGTAGTCCTTATTACATTTATTATCACACTATTTCACTTAATAGTTAGGACTACTAATCCAAACATCCAGACCGTCACTCCGTCCCCCGACTAGTCTCAGCTATATTCTCATTTCCTGAAGAGAACAATGAAAACAAAGGGTGAGTTCAACTAGTCCAGTAAGAAATATTATGACTAAGATAATGCAGAATAAATTATCGTTAGCCTTCAACAGTGTTAAACTGATAAAATATAATAAACATCGAGTTTAACTACAGTTGAACAAGCAATCCATTAGAAGAGTCAAGTAAAGCATGATATCTACTGTCTTCTATGATTTAAAAAGTTTACCATCAATTTTATCGCCGAGACTTAGTTTAATAAATAAACCACATCATCGAATCATCCCTGCACTATGGGCTAAGAATATTCATGTAATCATCAATGATCAGATTATACCGAATAATTCTTGGTCATAATCATACCTACAATTGTCCACCAATGCACTACAGGCCAATGAAGATTTTTACCACATCATTTGTAATATTAAGGTCATGATTATACCGAATAATCCCTGGTCATAATCATACCAATCAATAGTACATCTATGCACGTAACTCACAGATAACTTTTATCACAATATAAGCATGAGAATGATGACAATGACATACGAATTCAATTAAAAGAAAGCAAATGATAAATTTTTAAAGATTTATAATTTAATTTATAAAGAATTCAATAATGTCTAAATTGTCAACATGATACTACTTTGTGGAGTAAAATTCAAGAATAATATTATATCAAAAATGATTTGGACAGTAAAGAAATCAATTTTTATCATGAATAATTCCCCGGGTGAATAGTACTCCGTGAATAGTACTTCAAGAATTGTATCCCGTGAATAGTACTTTGTGAATAGTACTCGTGAATATTACTTTGTGAATAGTACCCACAAATAGTACTTTGTGAATAGTACCCCGTGAATAATACCCATGAATAATACTTTGTGAATAGTACCATAAAAATAAATACTACTCATGGACAGTACTCCGACACGAAAAACTTAAAATTTAACAAGAATGTACAGAAAATATCCTTGTGAAACGATACTAGATGAAGCATAAATTTCAATGATATTCTACTAATTTCACGGAGTATAGAAGTAATACTTTAACAAAATGAGGGTATAATCAGGAATACGAGACAAAATAATATTACTCACATACTACAGAGTATGGAAGAAAATATTATTCTTATGAATACTGAACAAAATAATATCCCTTACTTTGGAAGAAGACTGGATACTGGAATAGTGAAGTAGCAGACTATTCTTCTTCTTTCTCTCTATAAGCTTCTCTCTCTATAATTGCTCTTGTGAGTCTTAGTGAATTGGTGAGAATGAAAGAAGAATGAACTTCTATTTATAGGAAAAAACTGTTTCGATAATTGCACGTTTTAGGGCTCGAAATATTATAGTATAATACATTCATCTTTTTCTTCATTTTTAATTTAGTCCTGTAAGTATTATCAAACTTGCACCGCCTCCCCTAATAGTACCTCATGTGAATCAATAGTACATTCATGTGATTCAATAGTTCTATACATGTGAAAAAAATAATTACAGTATAGTACCTTCATCTATACCTCCATTTTTAATTTAGTCATGCAAGTATTATCAATCTTGCACCACATCCCCTAATAGTACATGCATGTGAATCAATAGTACACACATGTGAACAAATAGTTATAAGCATGTGAATTAATAGTAATTAATTGCTCATTTATCCGATTAATTACCCGATTGGTCAATATAACCACCAGACATCAATTATTATCGAAATAGATGTCAATTTCCATTAACACTAATAATCCCAACACAATGAAAATATCAATTTCATCTTTAATCAATACGAACTTATTCATCATTAATATTATAACTCACAATATTTAACAACCAGATCATTTCCAGGAAAGAGGGGGCTTTCCGATAAGGATTTCTCCATATTGGCGCGCAATTAGGTTACCAAACCACTCCTTGACAGAACTTTCTAGACATTGTCAATACTGCAAATATAATATGAATAATTTTGTCGTCTCAATTATTGATTTAATAATATAAAATATTATGCAGACGATACTGTGATATTATATACATCAATTACTGTTGCAATAATCACTACAAAAAAATGGGGTTTCAGCAACAACCGATTTTCGTTGCTAAATGTGCCAAATTTCGTTGTTAAAGGGCTTTGGCAACGACTTTACCGTCGTTACGTCTTTCGTTGCAGCAATGAGCATTACTAATTGTTCCACAACGAACGTATTTTTTTCGTTGCCAAAAGTAATACATTTTGCAATAAAATTTGGCTTTCGTACAGAGACATCGATCCTTTAACAACAAAATGTATTGTTGCAGAATAATTAAAATGTCGTTGCTAAAAACATCATGCATTTTCGTGCATTTTCGTTGCAATTGACACCATTTTGCAACAACATTTTTCGTTGCAGTAAATTATAAAAATTGTTGCCTAAGCTTGCTTTCGTTGCGGAATGTAAACTTTTTAGCAACGATTTTTATTGCTGATTATATTATTTGGCAACGACATTATGTTGAATCAACAACGAAAATATTTGTTGCTGGTTATTTTTCAATAGCAACGAAAGTCGTCGATTAGCAACGACATTATATGTTGCCGTTTCTTTATATGTGCAACAAAAGTTGATATGATTTGCAACGATAAAAAATATTGCCTTTTATTTTAGTATTAGCAACAATATCCTCTCCGTTGTTATTAGGTTAATTTTTTGTTGCCAAATATTATATTTTTAATGCCATTAGCAACAAAAATTTGTTGCTAAATATATAAAAAATTGTTGCTATATTAAAACTTGGTCAATGCTTTGGTAACGAATTATATTATTGCCAAATCAAAATTTGACATTCTTTTTGAGTACTTAGCTGGCTCAATGTCCCCATAGAAAATAATGACAAAAATACAAAAAACTAAAATATTATTAACTTAATAAAATCATCCACTACATAATCATTCATTATCTTTACAATTAACCATCTAAAACTACCACAGTTCTTCAATCAAAGTATATATCTACATATATAGAGAGAGTATACTTCATAATTTCGTCCCTTGTCTTCCGTAAACGTAACACGAAAATTTGATACCTAGTAGTATTGTAAGACAGGTCGTAAAAGCAGTCTTCCTGAACATTTAAAAATAATAGCAAGTCAGAAAAATGAAGCGAATAGGTACTAGAGGCACTTAGTGCCAAAAACAATACACAAAGACAATAGAGTTGCTACGAGGTACAATGTCAAGGCTTGGCTCCTATTTCACAATACTTTAGAATACCACCAATTTTTTGTTCAATTTGAGTGACTAAACAATAAATATGGTTGGCACATCAATGCATAATCACTATCCAACCTGGTTATAGCACAAGTTAGAACAAGTACTCCACTTTCCATTGCCAAAAATATTTCCCATCATTGCATTCAATTTAATAAGGAGATGGTTTATCTTCAAAAAGCATGCAAAAATACTTGAAAAATGATATCTTGTGAAAAGCATTTATGAGCTAAGATTGAGACTACATACCATACATGCGAATCATAGTCGTTGTTGCGATTATCACCCATCACAAAAATAGAGTTTTCTGGTACACGCTGCACCACAGTATAAAAGCATCAGTTTCATAATCAATATTGGTTGGCCAGTAACAGATCATTCCTATAAAAATCATCTACATCATGCTTCCACTGGTGCTTTCCCTTTTACAACATACATAGGCTAAAATCCTAGGCCATTTATAATTTAAAAGTTTTATGTATGCACATTTTTCAAATTTTGAGACCGAATAGGAAAAAAACAAGAAAATAAATGGGGAGTTGAAAGTATAGTGAAACTGCACATACAACTTGTGTCATTTCATATTTAGGTGCTCTGAGAATGAAATCTTCTTCCTTCATGAACCTGAAACGTAACAGATTATACAAAAACCATAACTACCATAACTACCAAGACATATTATAGGGTGGAAAAAACGTACAGATAAGAAAAAACATTGTCACATTATCTGTGCCCGTTAAAAACTAACATATATTATAGTTTATATGGTAGAATAAATATTCACCCCAAGATGTATTTAGCATCAAGCTCAATATTAACCTCGGTTTGGTTCTTCAAAAATAGAAATCTACATTCTAGAAGTGAAGCAAAACTTACCTCCTCCCATTTGGAATTTTCCATTCGAAGGTATACTGATAATATGATACAGCCAGGTCTAATGTAGCTTTCAATATCTGTAGGATTGTGCTTTAACCAGTCCAGAATATGAAAAAGTTATAAATTTGATAGCATCATACATTCACTGAAGATCATTATCTTTACAGAGAATTGGGTAATCCCCCAGTAAACTATATGGCAAGTGGTCACAAGGAGATCATTATCTTTACAGAGAATTGAACCCATAACTATTGCCTTGAAAGGAAATTAATGCTCACGCGAGAAAGTAAGAGCATACGCCATAAAATTATGTGTCCTTTATTGTTTTTTTCATGAAAAACCTTGATCAGTATACCCCAACATCTTTTCACATCAAATTCAAAACTTCTCGGTTATGTTCCTCAATCATACCACATAATTTCACATTGCAATTTCAGCTTTAAAATGATAATTACCAACAAATACATGCAAACAATAATAAAAATACCTGAGCCTCAACGTTGGAACTAGATGATGACTTAGTATATGTGGAGCCTAAATTCTCACTTACCTGAGGTGAGCTTGACTTGTAAGAGTCTTCGTGTATCCATAAATGGAAACCAGGAGATCCAGTCGCTACATTTACAGGAGCATCAGAGCTCTCCAAATTTTCCATGCACTCTTCAAAATCATCATAAACATTATTTAAGTCTGTGTTATGTAATTTTTTCCTTCCCACCGTAAGGTCCAAATCATTTACTTTAGTTAGAATGCTATGTTTTATTGGAGAAAGAATATTAGCTTGTGTAACAGGTGGAGATCGTATAATACTACCATGACCACCATCTACAAATACTCTCTTTTATGTCATTCCAGATGCAGGTATAGTCACGCACTGTCCAGTAGGTCTAGAAGGGTCCTGAGAATTAACATAGAGATTATATTATGAGTTGAACTAAATAACCTGGAACAGTTGCTTGGAATTAGATTTGGCACCTGTCCTTGAGTCCCAACAGACACCCCGACATCCTACAAATCTTGAGATCCATTCAATAATCCACACAAGTTCCTTCCATTGACTGTACCAGCAAGACTCACAAGGTTTGTTAATAGATGAGACAACAGATCCTGATCCTTTGTTTGATCAGAGCTACTAGCTGTAATTCATAGAGGAATAAGCTGTAGAATTAGTTAACTAAGCTAAATATTACAAAGATGAATATAGAACAAAATAAGAAATATAATTTTAAAAGATTTATACTTGCAGTGTATATTGGAGAGTATCGTCAGCAAACTTATCAACAAGTAACTACTACTACGTTCATCATTCAGGACCACTCCATTAGTTCCATTTTCTGGATGTGTTTTCCTTCTCCGTCAATTATGGCCTGCCAAAGACAATTGTGTCAGGAATAAATATGTGAATGCTATTCCTATTTACATATGATTTGATTATGATATATATGTATATGAATGAATAATATGCAAGTATGCTTGCATTAAGAAAAGCTGTAAAGTCCTTTGATAGATAATAGAAATATATGAACAAGGACTTAGAATGAATTGATCAAATATGTTAGGTTGATCCTACATAAGTAAAACAGCTTTGTAAAGTCCTTAAAAAGAAATGATGTACAAGGACTATAAATATAGAAAGATCAAACTTGTTAGGTTGATCTAATGATGTAATAGATAGGCTTATCTGATCGTCGAGCACTGCACCAGAAGTCGTAGTCTTCCAGGAGAGTTAGAGTTAACTCGGGAGCTATCGAGGCAAAATAGGAGTATGCAAGATAGTGAGATCTCGGAGTTCGTACACTTCCAGGGGAAACGAAGAAGGATTGTAGTGTGTCGAGAAGAGCTTCCTCGGGATCGTAGTGTGCTGAGAAAGTCATGTTCAGAATCGTAGAGACAGCCTGTCTATAAGCCGAACGACCATCTGCCGAAGCCAAGTATTAAACGTAGACTACACTCATAGTCGTAGAGTTTATCGATGCCAAAGCCAAGACAAGGATCGTAGGCTACACTATGAGATCGTAGAGTCCACAGAATGAATGCAGAGATCGTAGTCGGGCAAGATCAGATGAAGACAACAAGCACAAGACAGGAATCATAGAGTGTCAAGATCTGATCTCAGGATCGTAGTATCTGCAAAGCCAAAGTTGAATCGTAGAGTGCAGAACTACGACTCCAACAGAAGTGCTCACATTGCTAATTCAGAATAGTAGAGTAGATACGATTCTCAATAAATGAGCACTCCCAGAATATCCAAAGATACGAAACCTCTGGTTGGCACTGCAATAATGCATTCCACAGTAAGGGAATCAGAGAGCACTCAACGAATGGCATGCAGGCTAATAGAAGATCTAAGCACAAACCCAATCAGCGTTAAGATTGAGGTGTAAGGCCATTCGTGATGAAGTCTTCCACAAGGAGATCCAATGAAGAATTCAGTAGCTGACTAAGAAAAGTCAGCTAATGCAGTAGCTGTCAAGAGAACAGAAGACAACGATCTTGAAAGCAACCAAGATCGTATTGTTTGCCAAACAAAGAAGGAACTGATGGAAGGTGAAACTAGGTACTGGTCAGCCTCTGGAGAGCAAGACTAAAGTGATTAAATGCAGGGTCAGTTCATTGATGATAAGTGAGCGGAAGATCACCAGGAGAAAGCAAGCTGGACGCGCCACAAATCTGAAGTGTCTTGATATTCAGAAGGGGACCAGAGCAAGGAATTAGGCCGTTAGTATCTGAGAACGGTCGAAGCAAACAGAAGTATTGAAGCACTGCACAATACAAGGAAGATGTGTTCTAATTGAAGATCCAATCAACACTCTTCAGGATCATAGTGTTAACTCTTCTAAGTCAACGAGCAACACTCAGCAAGACACTACGATCAGGTTCCTGAAGACGTGCATCAGAATCGTAGAGTTCGAATACCTGAAGACTGAAGCATTGGCAACGGTTCAATCTGAAGGGTAATATTCGAACAAGTGCTTATTGAGAGCATCGATGCAAAACGACAATCTCTGATCAAGAAATCAGAATAAATAAAGTCTTCAACATGCCCAAGTTAGTAACGTGATACATCTGACAGGGTAGGTGAAACAGTAGACTGCAGAGTCAGAAAAAGTATGTCATGTCACATCAAGCAGTCTACCTCAAGTAAATTGAGATCTGTGAAGACATTTGAATAGCTTCCAACGGCTACTTTCTAACGGAAGGATTGGGAAGGTGTATAAATGTAGAAGAGTTTCAAAGATCAAAGGCTGCTGGAGTTGTCAGTTTTGGAGAGAAGGTGGACTGATCTAAACCATGTGATAGTGAGTCCGAAGGCTCACTATACGTTCCACCAAGAACACTCAGAAGTACGATAAAGAAAGAAGTAGAAGTGTGAGTTGTACTATGTAGAAATGAGAGTTCTACTACTTGAAGAGTATTCTGAACTACCGAGAGAAAAGAGAGCATCATGCCATCTAGATGTCCATCATGGGAAGACTTTAAGTACAATAGAGAAGAACTTACAGTCAGCTTAGCAAGTCCATCATGGGAAGGCATCAAGGAGCAAGAAGGGATATCACAAAAACCATCTTAGTGACAAGCATGAGAAAGTTTCTAAGTACCTAACAAAAGAGTTTATAGTCATCTTAGAAGCCTCTCATGTGCAGCCATCGAGTACCAAGAAGAATGATCTTCAAGGAAGTTCATCAAGGGGTCATCCGGAGTAGTTGAGCACCCTAAGAAGCTAAGCATCATCCAACACTCAACTGCTCTTCAAGGATGATCAAGCCAAGCTGCTAAGGATAGAAGATGTTTAGAGCATGAAGACATCTTAGCAGCTCAACACCGACTCCAACAACAACAAACAAACAACTCAACTAAGCCAGGGCCTAAGGGGTCCTTGTCCAGAGGGACTAAATGAAGCAGGGCCAAGAGGGTCCTTGTCCGGAGGGACTAAACAAAACAGGGCCAAAGGGTCCTTGTCCAAAGGGACTAAATGAAGTTCCAAGCCTGCTGGACTTGAAGAGTTCCTAGGGAACTAGAGGAGTCCCAAGGCTGCTGGCCTTGAAGAGTTCTTAGTGAACTGAAGTCCCAAGGTAGCTGGCCTTGAAGGAATCGTAGAGATTCAGGGTGCTGCCCTTACTTAGTGGAAATCCTGCTAGTTGAAAGCAGAAGAGTGGATTAGGAGTTTGAGTCTCTGAACCACTTAAAACCCCTTGTGTCTTTTATATTATGTCATTTACATTATGTCTATAACTGCTATGTATGTTCTAACTGCTTACAACTAAACTAGCCCTACGAACAATGTATGTATGATTATGAATATATCAATGAAGGGGAATCTTTTACTTATTTCGTTGTGCTTGAAAAGATTCTTATGTTTGTCATATAATCTAATATGAACAATACAACATATATCAGGAAAGTATTTGAAATAAAAAAGATCTATTCAACCCCCTTCTAGATCTATTGTGCCCTCTGGGAACTAACAATTGGTATCAGAGCAGGTTCTCATGATATATTCAAAAGCTAATCGCTTTGAGTCTGATCCCAGGCACTAACATTGTTCTAAACTTAGTTTAGTAGTGAGTAATTTGTTATATGCAGAAGAGCTCACACGTTGGAAATATTGTGTATAGGTAAAAATGTGTATACACCTAAAGTTGCTCAGATTGGTCCATATCCTAGATTGCTATATCAACAAGACCAATCCTAGCCTGCAATCAATCTTGTTGTCTAAAGACCAGATGAGACAAAGAAAGCAAGGGACATCAGTGACAAAGAGTAAAGCATTCATCAGTCTGAAAAATGAAGAGGCCACGCGTACTAAGAAATGTTGATCGAGAGGAGAAAGAATCTTCTCAAACTTATGAGTGATAAACCAACAACTGCGTGCTATCTCTGTAAACTCAAAGATGTCAAAGATATTAATGCCACGATTCTCTTGATCTACATCTTCAAGACCACGACTGATTGATGAAAGGCTAACAAGAGCATTAAGCTGAAAGGAGCAAAAGTAAAAGCTATGCACATCAATACCTGAACTCAGTATATCTAAGGTAAATGACTGTTAAGAAACTGACAGTAAAAAGGTACGGTTCCTCACCATTATTAATGTATAAATCATATTTGCACCATCCTATGAACTATGACAGTATTCTGTCAAGAAGTCATAATCTACCTAAAAAGGTGAAGAGAGAAAGTAGTCTGAAGATGGACAATTCAAATCTCTATAAACTTTTTCTTTAACCAAGTTTTAGGCTGAAGATGACATCTTGAAGAAAATCTGAAATAGATCATAAGAATATCACAGACCAAATGATTTTTATGTTAAGTAATCATTGCTGATGTGCTAGTATGTATGTACAAGCCTATGTTCTAAGTGTTTGACAACACATAGAGAATGATCAGTTCCACAAGAAGATCTTGCTGATTTGTAGAAACTGATCACATCCATAAATCAACTAGATGCTCATAAATCGTAGAGTTGATTCACATTCTGTGAACACTTAAACATTGTGAACATAACCCAGTAAATGATGAAACCATCATAGATAGAGAGTGTTATTAAATGCCATACCTCACACACACTCACCAGCTTGCATCTCGAAATATATTATCTCAAGATAGTTGCATGCATGAATATGTCTGTTGGTGATAAACATGATGATTATCCAGTTAGGAGGAATAGGGGTTTAGAAAACTAACCTAGCAGGACCCATTCAACAATGGGGACCAAAAGTAGAAATATATCTAAACCTGCAGGTACTTGGTCAGTCTGACCACACTAAGGAATGTTGAAGCAGCATACTTCATTTATTAGGACTCAACCAGCAGAAGGCTAAGGACTGTTCAGAAATGAGTCTGATAAGGTTCATATATGTCCAAGCCTGTTCTTGAAGACCCTCTGAGCTAATCGGAATGGAGCTCTCATGGCTGCAAATCTGTATATGAGAGCATGCCATGAAACAGAAGATAAAGAGGATTCTATGTGCCCATATCAAGAAAGACATGCTTTATGGAAAGGATCCTCAAGGGAAGCTCACAACAGAAGATCGTTGAGCTTAAGACAAAATGAGTTCTTTACGAAGCAGGACTTCTCAAAACAAAGGACTGTCAAAGAAGACTACGTTCGTAGTGCTGTCAAATGATCGTAGAGTGATCAATCCTGAAAATACTCATCTCTACGATACAAGGAAAACAAAGCAACAATGATGATTCCAGTCAGAAGGAGAAATGACGGGCAGCCTTCAAAATGAACATGAAGAAGGAATCACATCTATCTGAGCAGACAACATCAACAATGGGGGAGCAGTGATCTGTTAAGGAATAACATCACTATTAAACCTGAAAGAGATGTACCAGCTACAGAGTCCCAAAACATTGTGGCTGATGAACCAAATAAAGATCCATAGTCTGTAGGAACGTCTAAAAACGTACTACTGATAACCCTTCAGCCACCCAATTCATAATCGTGAAGTTCCTACGATCAAACACATGATCGTAGTGTAAGAGAAAAAGGACACCACGATTTCATCATTGCAGTTATCCAAAGCTGGTAGAAAGACCTCCCCATCAGAAAAGATCTAATGAGATGTCATTGAAAATCATTGTTTTAGTACTTCATCTAAAGAGCGCCTCAGGGACAAACCTGACCCTTAGCTCACTCTAAGAGGTTGGCCCTTCTTGAGCTACCTTATCACAGAAGGAATGCTTGATCGAGTTCATCTCAAAAGAACCAAGTCAGTGGACGATCGTAGAGTTGAGTTTGAAAAGGACTAAACGATCGTAGTGCAACTGCAGCGATCGTAGAAGGCAACTCAACGATCATAGTTCTACCAAAGGGTACTCCAATTCACACGGAGCATGAAGAATGAGACATCTGCTAAGCCATTCAAGTCAAGGAGACAAGTTCAAATACATCAGTGATTGAGCTATGCTGCATCGAAGTAAGGAGGAAAGACGAAGACATCCACTGCATCATCTCTCAGAAATTGATCGTTGAGTTAACAAATGAAATCATAGAGTCTATAGCTATCTCATCATGTTACTCTACGAAGCAAAAGGTCAACGGTCAAAGCCACGACAATTAAACGCCCACTCCTTTAATAACTGAAAAGTTGTGGGGAGTTACAGCTCATTATTGGGCAACGTCCAACCAATGGACAGTTGACACATCACTGAGTATGCAGAGTTAGAAGGAACTACCATAAAGACAAGTTCAAATCTGCAGATAGTTACCAAAAGATATCGAACCTTTCTCCCTCCCATTTTCAAAACCCTAGAAAGCTTTTCAAGAGCAAAATCAGTTAACCTCCAGAGCCTTACCAACCAGACAGCCATCTCGCATAAACTTCGATCTAATACCCACATTCTTTAAACTACTCAAAATAGAAAACTGGCAAGTGATTACTGGTATCCAGCTTGGAACAAAATCGTTTGAGAAATCTGAAAAGAAGTTCAGGGACATTCTCGAGCTTGTAAAGAAGGCTAGATTTTTAGAATGCCTTGAGAAAAATACTCTTGTCTACTGCAACCTGGTTAAATAATTCTACTCAAACGTCTCTATAAATTCAGAAACTCTGACTACCAAGGTTAAAGGTCAGTCTCTTCGGTTAAAATCTTCTGACCTCAATCAATGCCTAGGTTTTCCTAACCAAGGGCTAAAGAACATTGACAATGTCAACACTGAATTAGCAAAGGAAGTTATGGGGTATCAAAGAAACCCTAGTTTCAAGGACATGAAGGAGTTTCCTGAGCAATATGAGTTCCTTGCTGAAATAGTTGGAAAGTGCATACTATGTAAGAACACTGCACATGACGTAGTGATCGACCAGCAGTTGAAAATCATGTCAGCAATAGTTTTGAAGAAACAAATCGACTTTGGAGCTATCTTTTTTTATCAGATCTCCAAATGGGTAGAAAAGGCTGAGAAGAAGCCCCTGACCAAGGTATTTCATGGAAGGTTGCTGAGTATCATTCTGAAGAAGAAATTAGGAGAAAAAATCAAGAAAAATGAGGGAGAAGCCTTGAATGTGCACAAGGTGACGTCTCCACAGTTATTTGAGAACTGGAAGAAGAATCCCAAGGAGAACAAAAGGCTGACAGCTGAGAGAAGCAGTAGAGCCTCTGCAAAGAAGAGAAAGATAGTAAAGACAGAGAGCTCTGAGTCCAGTGACTCTGCAGCAGCTGAAATCACATCAGCCAGGAAGAAATCAAAAATGGTGAAAAGAGCTGGTGATGTGAAGAAAGCACATGTTCCACCTAGGAGAGTCTCCTCCTTGAACAAAGATAAGGAAGAAAAGGCCCAAACTGCTGAGACCACAAAAAGAAGAAGCAGGAGGTTGCTTCAAGGGCCAGTCAGCAAGAAAGCTAAGGTGAATAACAAACCAGCCTTAGCTTCTCAAATCAATACATCTGCTGAAGAAAGGGAAGTAGTGTCAGCAGAAGAGAAAGAAACTGAAAATGTGATCCAGTCCCCAGAGTCAACATTCAACAATGAGAATGAAGATGATAAGATGAAAGAAAGTACAGAATCTGCTGATGAAGAAAAGTGCTCAAGCCACATGACCAATTCTCAGAGAAGCAACTCTAATGATGAAAAAGAAATTCAAAGTGACCAAAGCATATCCCCAAATGCCACTGCCCCAACGAGCCCAGAGAATGGGTCAGAAAATACTACTCAAGAAGAAGATGAAAATGTCCCCTCCAATTCAGAAAGCTCTCATGATGGCTCAAAAAGTGATGAGGCCAAGAAAGAAGAGTCTGTTCCTGCCAATGCTGATCTCCGAAGAAGTCTGTCTGATGAGCAAGAGGAGTCAGAGATTGAAGAAGAAGAAGAAAAAAAAGAAGAAGAGTCAGTGTTTCCATTAATTGAACCTCCACAAAGGAGAAGCTACAAGCTGTAAGCCCAGTTTGCCTCTAAAAGGAACAGTGGCCAATCAAATGCCATCATTGAATTAAGTGATGATGAATCTGTATCCCCAGGAGAAGTTGCTGAAGAAGAAGCCAGCAGTGAAGGAGAATAATCAAAGGAAAGACTTGCAGAAGAAAGTTCAGATAATGAAATTTAGCAAGAAGGATTTTCTGTTGAAGATGATTAAGAAGAGTGAACATGAAATGAAACAAGAAGACCTCTCTGCTGAAGCTGATCTAAACGATTATGGTTCTGAGAAGAAAGAAGCAGGAAATGATTCCAACTCTGCAGATCAGGAATCAGAAAACTCAGAACTTCACCCTGTTCTCTCACCTACAAAATTTACCAAGAGAATTGTGGTAGAAGTTCCTAATGAACCATCAGAAACTCCTCCTGACAAATGGGTAAACCATGGAGTTGAACAGATCAGAATAGTAAGAATGACCTCCTTTGACTTAGTTAAGAACTGGAACAACATGAAAATGGATTGCACAACCATTCTCTACAACCCTGATGATTTGCTGATGAGATGGTTCTTCCAATCAATGCCTTGGCTGAAGGCCTTTATTGAAGAAGAAGGAAGTTACTTCAGCTGGTGTTACAAGACTTTTCCAAGCATGGAACCGGTAGCCCAAAACTTTCCAAGGGTAAAAACTTATGCTACCAAGATGATAACAAACCAGCCTCACTTCAAGGTCTATCGACAAGCTGGAAATCTCTACATCCCCTACGATCGTAGAGTAGATTCTGAAGGAAGAAGGGTCATGACCAAGGAGCTGATCGTAGAGTCTGTTCATTCTACGGCTGATGGTGTTCAAGCCCAATCTCAGAAGCCTCCTTATGATCAAACACTGCTATCAGCCACTCCATCGTCCTCCACAAGCAATTGGTACTCCACGATTGTTCAGATTATCCAAACATTTGAAAAATTGTCCAAAGATGATGATCGTAGAGTCCAATCCTTTGCTCAACCTGAAGCTGCCAATCAAGAGGATCAAACTGCTTTGGAGTAGGAACTACTGAAGAGCTCTGATGATCTAAGCAAGAAGATATTTATGCTCAATGAAGAATCACAGAAGTAAACAACAATAGGAGATGATTCCTTCCAGCACCAGCTTCAAGCTATCTTGGCTGATGTATCTCTCAAACTCCAAGAGAGATATAACATCTATCAGAAGGCCATCCAAGATCAGAAGGCAGTAACTTTACAAATTCAGGGGGCCAATGCAAAGAAGATCAAAGTCCTCTCTGACAACATTGATGATATGAGGCAGACCTTCTCAGTACAATTTGAGCTCGGCCAGTAAGAACTAAAGTTTGAAATTTCCAACTCCTATCTGATGGAGCAGCTTATGTCCAACATGGAGTAGCTCTATCAAATGATTGATGACAAAAAAGGGGAGAAAAAGAGGCGACGAAAGAAGAGGAGCAAGTGGCACCAAAAGAAAAGCAGAGAGTTAAGGGAGAAGAAGTCAAAGAAGAAGAAAGCAATAGCAGATAAAGAATCATCATCCGAGGGGGAGCCTGAAGATGATGATACCAAATTCACAGAAGCTGAAGGGGAGCCAGATCAGAAAGGTGATGAAGGGGAATCAAGCAAAGATAGAAGGTCATCATCAGAGGGGGAGCAAAAGCAAGAAGCAGAAAAAGATGAATAACTGATCAACAGCAAGCATCCTGGAAACACAAAGAGCCAAGGAGGTACATCTCTAATCTGTTAGGAATGTGTTCTGGATCCATGATGTAGAATGTCTTAATGTATAAATTGTCATATCAATATAAAAGTCATTCATGATTAACTGTTTTAGAAATACAACTGCTCACTGTATATAAGATTCATTCATAACATGAATATGCACTTATTATTTTTGTCATAGTCAAATAGGCAGAGATTGTCAGGAATAAGCATGTGAATGCTATTCCTATTTACATATGATTTGATTATGATATATATGTATATGAATGAATAATATGCAAGTATGCTTGCATTAAGAAAAGATGTAAAGTCCTTTGATAGATAATAGAAATATATGTACAAGGACTTAGAATGAATTGATCAAATATGTTAGGTTGATCCTACATAAGCAAAACAGCTTTGTAAAGTCCTTAAAAAGAAATGATGTACAAGGACTATAAATATAGAAAGATCAAGCTTGTTAGGTTGATCTGATGATGTAATAGATAGGCTTGTCTGATCGTCGAGCATTGCACCAGAAGTCGTAGTCTTCCAAGAGAGTCAAAGTTAACTCGAGAGCTATCGAGGCAGAATAGGAGTATGCAAGATAGTGAAATCTCGGAGTTCGTAGACTTCCAGGGGAAACGAGGAAGGATCGTAGTGTGTCGAGAAAAGCTTCCTCGGGATCGTAGTGTGTTGAGAAAGTCATGTTTAGAATCGTACAGACAGCTTGTCTATAATCCAAACGACCATCTGCCGAAGCCAAGTATGAAACGTAGACTATACTCAGAGTCGTAGAGTCTATCGATGCCAAAGCCAAGACAAGTATCGTAGGCTACACTCTGAGATCGTAGAGTCCACTGAATGAATGCAGAGATCGTAGTCGGGCAAGATCAGATGAAGACAACAAGCACAAGACATAAATCATAGTGTCAAGATCTGATCTCAGGATCGTAGTATCTGCAAAGCCAAAGTTGAATCGTAGAGTGCAGAACTACGACTCCAACAGAAGTGCTCACATTGCTAATTCAGAATAGTAGAGTAGATACGATTCTCAATGAATGAGCACTCCCAGAATATCCAAAGATACGAAACCTCTGGTTGGCACTGCAATAATGCATTCCACAGTAAGGGAATCAGAGAGCACTCAACGAATGGCATGCAGGCTAATAGAAGATCTAAGCACAAACCCAATCAGCGTTAAGATTGAGGTGTAAGGCTATTCGTGATGAAGTCTTCCACAAGGAGATCCAATGAAGAATTCAGTAGCTGACTAAAGAAAAGTCAGCTAATGCAGTAGCTGTCAAGAGAACAGAAGACAACGATCTTGAAAGCAACCAAGATCGTAGTGTTTGCCAAACAAAGAAGGAACTGATGGAGGGTGAAACTAGATACTGGTCAGCCTCTGGAGAGCAAGACTAAAGTGATTAAGTGCAGGGTCAGTTCATTGATGATAAGTGAGCGAAAGATCACCAGGAGAAAGCAAGCTGGACGCGCCACAAATCTGAAGTGTCTTGATATTCAGAAGGGGACCAGAGCAAGGAATTAGGCCGTTAGTATCTGAGAACAGTCGAAGCAAACAGAAGTATTAAAGCACTGCACAATACAAGGAAGAGGTGTTCTACATTGAAGATCCAATCAACACTCTTCAGGATCGTAGTGTTAACTCTTCTAAGTCAACGAGCAACACTCAGCAAGACACTACGATCAGGTCCCTGAAGACGTGCATCAGAATCGTAGAGTTCGAATACCTGAAGACTGAAGCATTGGCAACGGTTCAATCTGAAGGGTAATATTCGAACAAGTGCTTATTGAGAGCATCGATGCAAAACGACAATCTCTGATCAAGAAATCAGAAGAAATAAAGTCTTCAACCTGCCCAAGATAGTAAAGTGATACATCTGACAGGGTAGGTGAAACAGTAGACTACAGAGTACAGAAAATGTATGTCATGTCACATCAAACAGCCTACCTCAAGCAACTTGAGATCTGTGAAGACATTTAAATAGCTTTCAACGGCTACTTTCTAACGGAAGGATTGTGAAGGTATATAAATGTAGAAGAGCTTCAAAGATCAAAGACTGCTGGAGTTGTCAGTTTTGGAGAGAAGGTGGACTGATCTAAACCATGTGATAGTGAGTCCGAAGGCTCACTATACGATCCACCAAGAACACTCAGAAGTACGATAAAGAAAGAAGTAGAAGTGTGAGTTCTACTATGTAGAAGTGAGAGTTCTACTACTTGAAGAGTGTTCTGAACTGTCCAGAGAAAAAAGAGCATCATGCCATCTAGATGTCCATCATGGGAAGACTCTAAGTATAATAGAGAAGAGCTTACAGTCAGCTTAGCAAGTCCATCATGGGAAGACATCGAAGAACAAAAAAGAAGATCACAAAAGCCATCTTGGTGACAAGCATGAGAAAGTTTCTAAGTACCTAACAGAAGAGCTTACAGTCATCTTAGAAGTCTTTCATGTGCAGCCATCAAGTACCAAGAAGAATGATCTTCAAGGCAGTTCATCAAGGGGTCATCCAGAGTAGTTGAGCAACCTAAGAAGCTGAGCATCATGCAACACTCAACTGCTCTTCAAGGATGATCAAGCCAAGCTGCTAAGGATAGAAGATGTTTAGAGCATGAAGACATCATAGCAGCTCAGCACCGACTCTAACAACAATAAACAAACAACTCAATGAAGCCAGGGCCTGAGGGGTCCTTGTCCAGAGGGACTAAATGAAGCAGAGCCAAGAGGGTCCTTGTCTGGAGGGACTAAACAAAGCAGGGCCAAAGAGTCCTTGTCCAAAGGGACTAAATGAAGTTCCAAGCCTGCTGGGCTTGAAGAGTTCCTAGGGAACTAGAGGAGTCCCAAGGCTGCTGGCCTTGAAGAGTTCTTAGTGAACTGAAGTCCCAAGGCTGCTGGCCTTAAAGGAATCGTAGAGATTCAGGGTGCTGCCCTTCCTTAGTAAAATCCTGCTAGTTGAAAGCAGAAGAGTGGATTAGGAGCTTGAGTCTCTGAACCAATTAAAACCTCTTGTGTCTTTTACATTATGTCTATAACTACTATAACTGCTATGTATGTTCTAACTTCTTACAGCTAAACTAACCCTACGAACAATGTATGTATGATTGTGAATATATCAATGAAGGAGAATCTTTTACTTATTCCGCTGTGCTTGAAAAGATTCTTATGTTTGTCATATACTCTAATATTGACAATACAACATAAACCAGAAAAGTATTTGAAATAAAAAGGATCTATTCAACCCCTCTTCTAGATCTATTGTGCCCTCTGGGAACTAACAAATTGCTTCTACCTTTATCAAATTATTGAAGAGCATGAAACCTGCCATAAGTGTAACCTAATCAATATGAATTATAAATATATATTCATGGATCAACTATTGCACCTAAAAAACAATAATACTACTTGGACCCAACTGAAAAATATCTAAAAGATAGAACTTAGTGAAATAAAAAAAATGTGATCCGAACTAATTTTTGCAGCAGATGTATATAATATAATGTATCTCATTGCAATCATGGAATGTTCCTTATAAAGCCATGAAACACTACTTGCTACACTGTTGATAGAACCTCTGCATTACATTTTCGACCAATACTCTAGTAGCCTTAAAATGCAAATCACACACCTTATGACGCCAGTGATAATCTTTTGCATTGCTCAAATCAACTCGACAGCCCTCCACCTAGCATACTGCATGGTTTGATGCAGCCCCAACAAGCTTGATTTTCTTTCCACTCTTCTCCACCCAATTTTCCTCCACTTCTTCAGTAATGGGGTACACTTGCCCCCCCCCCCCCCCCAAGCTTCAAATTAAGCGACCCAGCTTCATTATTTAACACTTCATCTTCAATGACCACAACCCTCCTTCGTTTCTCCAATTCCCCCTTTCCTCTCTCATTGCCCAAAGTAATTCCATCTGAGCCAGAGGAAGAACTATTAGACAGACCTATACTTGTAGGAATTTCTGATCCACTAGGAAACAACTGCCTACTCCTGCTATCTGATGGTGCTGAATTTAGTTGAGCAGCTCTAAACAGATCACCATCCCATTTCAAATCATTCAAATCCCACTCCATACTCTTCTTGCCAACAGACTTCAGATCCGAAATCACAGTTCTAGAAACTTCTTTTCCTCCAAATGTAGCCTCCATCAATCAATATATCAAAACACCCATAAACCGAAATAGCCCAAATATAACATAAAATTTTAATTTTTTTATATTAAAAAAAGTGCTACAATTGAGTAACAAAGAGATTCAACCGAAACCCCAAATTAAGCCTATTCAAACACCTCCAAATTTAAAGTCATGCATCAAAATAAAGTTCAGTTACTCTTTAGTCCCATTTTGATTGTCATCCTGAAAAGAGAGCTACAAGGCACATAATTTAAGAAGCATTACTAGACACGTCTAAATTGAACCTTTTTGCACGTCAAGGGAGACGCGAGAAAGTAGACGCAATCGGTGTTTCTTTTCAAGGCTTCTTCTTCTGTTGTTGTTGGAGCTTTGCGTTGTAGGCTGTAATTATTGTTCTTGTGTAACACCGAACATGGCGAGATTCTGATATCCGATAAGAAACGAAAATAAAAGCCCAAAAAAGATGTAGCTAGGGTTCGGTTATTCAAGATCTAGGGTTTGGAGCAGCAGCTCAACATGAGAATGAGGAAGGGGAAAGAATTGATCAAAGCAATTAAACTTTGGGGGAACAGAGAAAGTGAGCCGCCAGAACGAAGATGAGGAGGAGCTGAAAAGGGGAATGGGGGCATATACTGTTAGGCTTTAATAAGGTTCGAAGTTTCTCTTTTTTTAGGGATTAATTTTTTAGGGGATCGATCCCTGATTGTAATTCGCGTGGTTGTTTTTGTGTTTGTCAAGTTGAGGAGGATATTTAATCTCAAATCGAACCCTATATGGTTTAACTATTATATGGTTTAACTATTATATGGATAATACTATCCGCATAATACTGTATATAAAAAAGGGTGATTTATATATTCTATTATATTTTTTAAAAAAATTACAACAATAGTTCACTCATAAAATTTTTACACAACTAATACACTTTCATATTTATTTATAATATTTGTGCAATTAGGATTCATAAATTTAGGAAATTAGTATTCAATTAAAATTCCTTAATTTAAGGATTAGTTATACACATGGCTTCTTCTCTCTCCTCATCCATAACAACTTCAGTTAATCATCACATTCTTCTTCATTTAACATATTCTCTCTCTCTCTCTCTATCTATAATATAAAGGAGAGCAGAGAGAGAAAATGGACAAATGTCAAATCTGAATCCTACGTCAGCATCTCTCTCTGTCTCACTTATTCAAATTTCAAACAGAGCTCAAAACTCTCTCTTCTACCACAAACAGAGTTCTCCCCTTCTGCAAGCGGCAAACTCTCCTCTCTCACTCTCCCGATCTCTCTTTCCCTCTCTTCTCACGATCGATCTTAGGTGCTCACTTGGCTTCGCTCGCTCACTCGCCCCAAATCTCAAAGCCCTAATTTGGGCCCCAAAGTCGTCGCGCCCCAAATCAGGAGCCCTATTTTTTACCTCTCAATTCCGTCGCGACAGGTTTGTCTTCTATCTCTCTTTCAATTATCGATCCTAACTGTATGCAATGTCTCCTAATTGTATAAAATATGTCTGTTGTTTTCATACCCAGCCCCTAATCTACCAGCCAAAGTAACCGACCAGAGTAATCTCATACATCGCAGTCATCTCTCTCTTCTACTCTCCCGCCGACAGCGTAGCATACACAGAAACACCGACCATGAATGAGAAAGCCAGAGTCTTCAAAGAACTCAATACCAAACACCGAAAGGTTTTATCCTTTTTTCTGTTTTACAACTTGATTTTTATGGCTTTCTAGCTTAAACTATACACAGTCGTTATTTCCATGATTTTCATAATGAAATTTTATTACCCTTTTCTTCGGTTTACTGATATCCTTAATTTAAGCTTAGTTTGGTTTCTGGATCATTATTAGGTATAATTTGATGGTTATTTTGTTCTGGGTATTTTTATTTATAGATTGAATATGTTTATGTTCTTTTTCTTTTTTTTTGTTGCTGTTTTTGTTCTGGGTATTTTTGTTGTTGTATTATATTGTGTTCTTCCTCAATTACTCCAAGTGGGTTCCTTTTTATACTGTGATTTCTTTCTCATTCTCTTGAATTCTTCTATTTTGTGCGAAAAGTTCAAATTTTTGTCTGAATGTGCCTCTGATTTTACCATTTTCTACTGGCTATTTTCTGTTTAGATTTCAATCCTATGAGCTGAATCTTACTGTTTGAAAGAATTTGTTTGAATAGGTCTTCAAATGTTAAGCTAATGGTTCAATAGTTTCAGTTGCTAACTATGAATATTATGCTAATGTACATTGAAGAAATGCCCGAACAAGCATAGTGTTATCAGTATCTGTGAATAACTTAGCGATGAGTGTGCTCTAAATATTGAAAAAAACTTGAAATTGTCATTTTCCACTCTTTTCTTTGCATGCAATTACTTTAAAATTGCATCCACACTTTACAGGACAACGTCCCAACATTTTATTACATTGGCTAAGGGCAGCTCCAACAATGCATATAAATAATACAGAATAGGCATGCAGTTGATAACCCGAACTGATTAGGAATTTCAGCCAATGGCCAACAAGCTTTTGAATTCAAACTATTAACTACCAAGCCAACTGCCCACAGATATGTTCGATTTTGAATATATTTATTGAACAAATTTAGTGAGTTGGGACTGGAATTACCCCTAAAGTGGAATACTATTTTGAGATCTGTTGAGCCACTGAATTCAAGTAGTATCAAACAAAGATAGCGCCCCAAAGCGACAATGATACTATGACATGTAGGAATGGGTACCCTCTCTTAGAAAGAATTGTGATATTCTCCTTTTTGAGAAAGAGTTGAGATTTTCTTATATCTTTGGTTAGTTTTATTTATTGGTTAAGTTGGCATATTTTCTTTATTTATTTTTTTGTATTTGTTCTTTGTTTGATAAATAACACATATTTTTAGTATGATATATCCATGTTTTTCTCCTTTTCCCAATTCAGAACTTTTTATTAACCCTAATGAGAATGAGAAATAGTATGTTAGCATGTGCTTGGTTGTATGAAAATGTTGTGGATGAATTGAAAAATAACATGAAGTACCATATAGTCCAAGTGTCATTGCAAGCCCATACCTGCTTTCAAGTAGGACTGAATCAGAAATACAAATCATCCTGTTTTTCTTAGCGTATCAACACTAGGTGAATATGATGTCCGCCTGTGTATAATAAGAGAGATTGAGAGAATGAAAGGAGGGAGGGAGGAAGGGAAACATGACGTGCATATCTATACTCATGAAGGGTTTTTAGAGTCTAAGATTGTTGCAGAAAATTATGTGCATATCTTCTGTGTATAATGTCAAGTTTGTTTGCCTATAATTATGTGTAGTTGAGTAGGTTTGAGCTGAACAATCACATTACATTATCATAAATTACAGTCTACAACTCTATATAACCAAATGCTGTTGTTCAAGATGGTGGTGTATACCTACTCCGGCCATCAATCAGATTGATAGTTGTATGTGCATGTGGGAAATTAGTTGAATAGCAGAACATAAATATGCATATCTGACATATAGCATCGATCGCTGTTATAATAATCACTTTTGTTCAACATAATAATAACAATATTAAGCTTTGTTCAACCACATGGACATCATTTTTCTTCAGGTCTGCGTGTGTACATTTGGTAATCCACAAGTAGATTTCACATGCCCACAAAAATGCTAGACAGTAAGAAATATGTATCATTAAGCAAGATAAACTGTATCAGAAGATTTTTTTGTAGGAATTAGTTGAGTTTTGGCAGCTGAAGAACAGAAAGGATGGAGAGAATTAAGGTTAGAGACCAACTTGGTATAATTGATTCACCTATGCCAATTTAACCTTTATCACCCTTGTGTTTGTACTTGAGCTCAGAACCTACACTCATGCACTACAAGATTATAGATACCAACAATTAATGAATCAACCAGAATTCAAAATTGGACTAAAATAGCAGTTCAGTTGTTAATCCATGTTTAAAGCCAACTTATCAAGTAAATTGTGAAAATAAAAATAAACTAAAACATTATGTAATAAATATTTTAGGTAAAGTAAATTGAAAACAAAGTAATTGTTTAGTTTAATTCTTTATATGTGTCTTGGTACTAAATTTGAACAATTTTATCATTTCCTTGCTAAGAAGATACTCCTTTGTTACTCCAATCTATAAGTGTCACATCCAATTTTACGTCAGCATTCTCTCTCATTCCCCTATTCAAATTTCAAACCCTCTGTCTATCTTTTTACGCACAGTTCAAACCCTCTCTCTGTTCTTAGACACACACAGATCTGAGAGACTCAATCCCTCTCAACTCCCCTAAATCTCTCATCTCTCATACCCAACCCTAATTCCAACCCCAAATCTCTCATACCCAACCCTAAATCTCATACCCAGCCCCTAATGTACGATCCAGAGCACAGAGAAAGTTCCTAGAATCAAATGGGGTTCACAAGGCATGGAAGTATCAGCTCCGACTCCGATATGATCCAACTCATCCACCACGCCGTTGAGTAGGGGTGATCATTCGGTTATAACCGAACCGAATAAGCTATTCGGTTATAACCGAAAACCGAAATAATGATGATTTTGCTATCCGAACTAATAACCGAAATTTAACAATAATCGAATTACCGAATACCGAATTACCGAATTATAATTTCGGTAATTCGGGAAAAAATCGAATTACTGTTATTATTATTATTATTATTATTATTATTATTATTATTATTATTATTATTGTTATTATTACTGTTATTATTATTATTATTATTATTATTATTATAATATTATTATAAAATTAATTTTTTTAATAAGTAATGTTCGGTTATTTGGATACCTGAATAACCTGTTTTTCCAAACCGAAACCGTAACCGAATAATGAATAATAATTCGGATATAACCGAAATTGTAAAAAAAAACCGAAAAACCGAAATAATTCGGTTAAAAAATTTCGGTTCGGTTCGGTATTTCGATTTTATCCGTTTTTTGCTCACTCCTACCGTTGAGTGGCGTCACCTCTGACGTGTATTATTCCAGCAAATGTATCATACCAAAGAAATCCTACTCGGAAAGGTATTATTTTGGCAGCCCGGATTATTATCCCAGTTGAAAAATTGTCCCACATAATTGTTGATAAATAATTTCAATTTTAAATTATTTAGATTTTCAAATTAGGCTACCCCTAAAAGACATGGAGAAAAATTATGTAGGAACAAGAAAATATTAGTGTTTGTTTCATTGTATGTAGTAGAGTATTAATTGTTGTGGCATTATGTGGCGTCTCATTGGTTACTCTAACAATCACTCTATCATCTTCTTGAGCATACACTATCGGTCCAGGAAACATTTGGTTTATATTCACGATTTCGTTGCTTTTACATAACTTTGTGATCTTCATGGTTTGCACCTAATTAATTAATTACGTATCATGATTAGTGACATACTTTTTGCAAAAAATTTAATCCTACCTTGTGGGACTCTATATACACACACACATTAATGGTGATGGAAACTCCCAAAGCTAGCTTTATTACATCTACTGCTAAACTAACTTCTGTCCGTCCTCATGATTTTGCCTTCTTCTATTTCTTTTTTTTGGTTCTTTTTTCCTAATTAGTTAATCATATTTTTCAGTTAAATTGTCAAAAAAATAAAATAAAAAATGAAGCTACAATAATGGGTAAAGATGATAATCGGTGTTTAATTTTTTCTTTTTCTTAAAGGTGTTTCAGACAAGTATTTTTTTTATTTTTATTTTTATTTTTTATGTTTTGATTTATCAAAACTGAATAAGTTTGAGGGCACTCCTAATTTATTGCATGCAAACGGTTTTGGTTGGAGTTAGGAATTTAGGGCTTCTTTGTTTTATATGTAAAAATGCAAAATATTTAATTTGAGTAAAAAATGTTGTGCACTTTTAATAATTTTAAAGGGGAAATCCCCAAGGAGCTTGCAAATCTTCTAGACCTATAGTACCTCCATCTACATGAAAATCGTTTCATTGGGCGGCTTCCACCAGAATTGGGCACTTTACAAAACCTACGACACTTGTAACGTTCTGTGTTCTCTGATTGTCTATAGCAAATCATTAGGTAGGTGTTCACTTTCATCTTTTTATGGATGATCTCATTTTGATTCCATTTTGTTTCCAGGGATGTTGGTAATAACCATTTGGTTGGAACTATAAGGGAACTCATTCGTATTGAGGGGTGCTTTCCAGTTCTGCACAACCTGTAAGTCAATGAAATTTGAACTACTTCAAATGATATTCACTTCGCCCATATAGTTATTTATGGTTCGCCTTCAACTCAAATGTGCAGGTATCTAAATAATAATTATCTTACGGGAGGAATTCCTGCACAGATTGCAAACTTGACAAATTTGGAAAATTTGTAAGTTATGCATACACGTATATAATGTTCTGGAATTATATTCTTAATGAATTTCAGTTGGTTGCTGCATTTCTACGTAGTGGTAGTTTGATTGCTATGATGGTTACATGTATCTATCATACAACAAAATGTCTGGAATAACACCACCTGGACTTACTCATATTCCTAGATTGACATACTTGTAAGTGTTTCTTTTAGCTTTCCATACATGTCATTATGCATTCCATAAGCGTACACCTCAAATTGACTTTTTAGACTTCTGATCATGTCCATTAGAATAAAATAAGATCTAATCGCCTGACCTGACCAGCGTAGTCATAAAAGCTGCCAACTAAGTCTGAACAATAATTGGTCAATCATGTAAACTTTTTTCTGCAAATAAAGCCTAACTTGATTTCCAAAACTCATCTAAATTTGACGTCAGCAGGTCTCTCTCATTTCCCCAAAATTCAAATTTGAAACCCTCGGTCTCTCTCATTTCAAACCCTCATTCTCTCTCATTTCAAACCCTCATTCTCTCTCTCTTCTTACACATAGAGCTTATCTCTCATACATCAAAAATACTCAGCCCTCTCTCTTCTTACACACAGAGCTTATCTCTCTTATCTCTCATACTTATTCCTAATTCCAACCCCAAATCTCTCATACCCATCCCTAAATATCATACCCAGCCCCTAATATCGACACCTCCGACGTGTCCGGCGTCACTTTCCTCCGTCGTAGGCATAGGGGTAGGGCTTGGATTGGCTTCGGGACTAACTGTTAGCAAATGGACCACTGGTGGTAGTTCTAATACTTTGGCCATCACTAGAGTTACTCCGCCACCTCCAAAACGGTAAGTTCTTTTTCTTCCTCCCATATTCTACACTTTGTATATTGATACTTGAATAATTTGAAATGAAAAGAACATTTATCTCTAATGTTTTTTTTTCCTTCAAAATGAAGTCCCTGAAAATTGTGTAATAATATTAATGCAGAGTATAAAGGGCAATATATAAAGGGCGATTATGTATAAATTGTGTAAAGGGAGAACCTTTATCTCTATGTATGTATAAAGGGTGATTTTTAGCTATTGAATAGACATCGTCTTGGTGGCTTGGCAGTTGGTATACCAGTAAATTAAGCTTAAACTATCTAACTGGATATTCACGTGGTCTTTTTTCTTACCAGAAATAAAAAATTGTTCTGGATGAGACACCGACCAGCGAACTCATAAAACAGGGAGGGGAAAGTAATGATTGATTTTTTGTAAGTTTTTTGCAAGTTTTTTTGCATTCAGATCATCTTTGCAAGTTTTTTTTGTATGATTCAGCTTATGTTTCTGTTCATAATGATTCATTATGGAAACTTAAGTTATATATATTGTGAATTATTGTATGATAATACATAAGCATGACTTTTTGGTGACTTTAGCATATGTAGTATGTACTATGCAAATTATTACAACAAATGCATATAATTTATGTGGCGGATCACTATCTAGCTGTCCATTTTTTTTAGCTATGATAATTGCTAAATTGACGATGAATCTATAACTACCATATAGAGATCAATACGCATTCAGAGATCAATCCTTCTCTCTCCGTCGTCGTTGACGGCTTCAACAAATAACGGTCTCGATTAAAACTTCAACATCCAATGCCTAATTCAATTCACAAAATAAAATAAAATTGCCCAATTCAAAAATCCCCCTACACTCTGCCCAAGTCTCGCCTTATACCTCTGCCCCCTTCTCATACCGCCTTCTCCTTATCCCGTCGGGCTTTCCTTCATTTTGAGGAGAGAGAAAGTTGTCTCCTTTTTATATTTAAAATCCAATACAAAGATTTCCCCCAAAATCAAGCCTTTTTCGGAGGCCATATCGCAGGGGATTATTCATTTTCGATCACTATCGCAGCTAGCAACAAGGTTTTATTTTAAAGTCTTTTGGTATGTAGAGGGTTCAATATTGAGCATTGATGATTTGTTTGTGTTTATGAATTGATCTTTTTTTCTTAAGTGTTCTTATTTTTCCTATTTCATTTTTTTTAGTTTAAATTTTTTGTTGTTGGGAATTTCCAATCAAGGGTTTTAGCAGATGTGCCTGTTAGTATTATCCGTCTCTCTTTCTCTTTGGTATGGGTTTGTTATTGTAAACTGCATTACCATGGGCTAGGTTAAATTTTGATTAGCGTGTGATGAAGCTTTTTTTGTTTTATTTTTAGTGTCTGCATCCGCTTCATTACCATGGGAATATATCAATAACTTATATGCTTATTGATCAGGTACATTGTTGTTTAACTTAATTGTTTAGAAAAAAACTAATATCACTCAGTTGTACCTGTGGTAGTTGTTCCATCCCAAAGAAACCTCCTCTCTTTTTTTCATGGGGGAGGGGTTTAGAAAGGAATGTAAGTGGAGTTCTATGGATTTACATTTAGTAGAGTTTCTATATATAACTCTTTATTTGCTAAATAATTTTCTTTAGTTTATCATGATAAATGTAATAAACACTACATATATTCCTGTTACAGGTTAATATGAAACCAAAGGTTCCAACCAAAGCTGTTTGCGCAGAGCATCTTGAATTAAGAAGAGAGATACTGACTCTTCTGAATCTTCAGAAACAGGTACTTCTTATGTGTATTTAAATTGTGTCCTTTTACCATCTTACTCTTTTTGCTTCTAGCAACTTTATTTTAAAGTACCTGGAACTGGTTATGGTCATTTAGTAAATATTCTAAATAGATCTTTCCTCCAGGTATGAGGTACCATATGAGTCTATTTGGTCTCTCAATTTAGAAGGCATTGGAATTCGTTTTCTTTCTATTTCAAGTACCTCAGTTGCAAATTCCTATAGATTGAGAAGTACATAGTAGTGATAAGAATATTGTTGAAGCGGTTGAGGTCTATAGTTCTATGTAAAACATATTAAAAACGTTTGTTAGGTAGAATAGTGTTTAAGAAGTCTCCTTGTTCAAAGGATCTGGTTTATTTGTGGAGTGTGATGGAGTTCACTTTTTATGTGTACCAATGCGAAAGATCATACTTTGATTTATATAGTGCACCATATCTTGTAATCAGCCACACTCCATAATACTTGAAAGAAAATTACAGAACTGTACGAACATCACTGGTTAAACTGTCCTCTTGAATGGATAGTGTTGCAATTGGTAACTAATCGTGTAAGCCAAACAGTTGAGGTAGGTTGATTGGGGTAAATATAATTCAGTTCCAGACTCCATGATACTTTGTAGACTGTCATCAATTAATGTCATCATTTTATTGTTACTTGACTTTTTAGATGTGTTCAGTCTTAGTGTTTTGAGAAATTATTTCTTGTGAGTTCTATGAATTGTGTACTTTTTTGTGGGTTCTTTCTATGCTTTCGGGGTTCTCTAATAGTTGTAATCATACTTTTGCTCTTTTTGTGAGAATCGTAGTGGAATTTCTCTAATTAAGTTTTACTCACCATGTGCATTTTGTTGGAAGAAAAAATATTTCTATTTCATTGTAATCCATTTGTTATTTTTTATTATATTCCATTGACTGCTTATATATTCTTATTGTCAAAGAATCCTTATACCCAGCAGTAGTAAATTAATATTCAATTTCTTTAATATTATATTTATATCTAATAAACTCAACCTTTTATTCTGATTCAACTTCCAACAGTTTGAAATCAGCTGGTGAATTTCAAGCCACGAAGAATTTGACAAAGTTTTCAGTCCAGATTACTTTGTTGGTGAATGAGGATTTGACAAAGTTTTCAAAGGAGAATTAAAGGATATTGGTCAGGTCAGTAGAAATCAGTTGGTTTAATCATTTTGAACTACCTAAGAATTAAAGGATACTAGAAGTGAATCTATTTCTGAGGTTTTCTCATCTTCAACCTCACTGAAAATCCCCTCATTTACATTGTGTTCAGTTCTACTCGAATCTTGTGTTTGAGGCTCAGGGAGGAGGTTCTCCTCTGTTGGAGATATTGGTACCGAGGTAAAAACTAACATAATAGGAATTAGGATAGGAAGCAATATGATAAAGAGTTGCTAGAATAAGGCAAACACTGTAGACAAATAAAAAGCTGGAATTATCAGATGATCTAACTTGGCCCAATTGCTCCTGGGTATAAAGATCTGAGATTTTTTTTCTATCTTCTTTATCCTTATACAGTTACTATATCCACTTCACAGTATCAACCTTCCTTAAGGGTGAAACAAGATTTAGTGGGCAAAATTTAATAATGAAAGAGACAAAGGCAACATCGCCAATACCAGAAATAATCTTTTGAATAGTTTCCTCTAATAAAGTTGAATCTGAGAAATTTGTGTTTTGTACTTTATTTTCATGAACAATTTATTATTTATTTTACATGCCATTTATAATTCAGCGTAAAGTAAGGCTTCTTATGTTTTGAATTTACAATTGTTTTATTTTGATTCACATATTTCGATAATTTTTATATTTTAAATATTTTCAGGTATACATTGAACGATACTTGGTGCAAGCTGTAAAGTAATAGGTCTTATGCAACATGTTGTTTATCTATTTTTTGCCCATTTGTATTTTTTGTGTTCCGCCTTTTGTAAAATTAATTAATTATACATGGTTATGATGATTTTTGGGTATGGAATGATGATTTTTTTGGTGATTTGGATATGTATTGATGATTGTAAGTTTTGCAGACATGTTTAGAATTTTCTGGATATCTATTTTAAATGAAATTCTGTCCGAAATTTCTTGAAATTAGTACCGACTAGCTCGATGTTTTGGTTGTTGGATATGTATTAATGATTGAGTATGTATGTCTTTAGATAATGTAATATTTTTTTATTTTTAATTTAATTTTTCATTACGTCGTGCCTTCAGGCACGGGTTATAGCTAGTATATATATATATACACACACACGAAACAAGGCTGAGGGTGAGGTGCTTGGAGTACCGTCAGCATCCATCCATTGTCCGTGTTACCCATCCCACACGCCCTGATAATGCCCGCCGATTAGGCTATAAAGCAAAGCAAGGTTATGTGATTTATCGTGTGCGTGTAAGGCGTGGTGGACGCAAGAGACCTGTTTCTAAGGGTATTGTGTATGGCAAGCCCACAAATCAAGGTGTCACTCAATTGAAATTTCAGCAGCAGCAAGCGGTTGTAACTCAGCTCGTATACCGGAGTTGGAGGTGGATACGGGTGTGGCGATGGATATAAATATTGGATGATGGTAACCAAACCTTCATACTAAGGTAACCAATCTATTATATCAAAGTAACCAATCAACCTTTACACTTTAATATTTTTTTAGTATAGTTGGTTATCAAATCTTCAGAGCAAGGTAAATAAACCTTCGTACCAAGGTAACAAAACCTTCATACCAAAGTAACTAATTCACATCAACACTTGCAATTTTTTCGTAGTGCAGTTGGTAGCCAAATCTTCAGACCAAGGTAACCAATTCAATTTTATTAAGTTACCAATTTCGTTTGAATGTGATGCAGTTGGTAGCCAACCATTCATACAAAGGTAACCATTTTATTATTTATGAGTAACAAAATAGTTATAAAAAAATTTTCAGAACATTAATAGTTACATCTATTTATTTTTAAACTTTTTGTAGGGCTGAATCTTCTTCTTATTCTCATTAGCGTTTTGGACAATGGAGATTCGCGGCGGAGTATCGGCGGTGTAGCGGCGGTGTATCGACGAACTATTATTTCAAAGTGTATGTGAGGGAGATGAAGATTTGAATTTGAATTTTTAAATTTAAATTATTATTTTGAATTTGAATTTGTTTTTGTTGTTAGATCCAAATATTTGAATTTGAATTATTAATTATGGCAGTTATTTGTCCTTAATTTTAGGTTTCCTTATTAATGTGAATTGTATTATTTTTGTAATATGTATAATCTTTTTGTAATTATTTAGTTGATACACTTTTCTTGTAATTACTTTCTATTTGTTGTATACTTATGTAAAGGACCCAAAAAAGGGTGAAACATCAACAATAAAACTATGTATTACTACTTATCCAATAAAAATATATAAAGTATTTAATTATAGATTCAGCTTCTTATTTTTTTTTCTTTTTTTATATTGTGTGTACACGACTTTATGTACAATTAATGTTCTTCTAATTTTTTTTTTGTTTTTATAATTTCACAATAAAGGATCAATGAATTAATTTACATGTCAATCGAAATTAAATCCCTTGTCAAGCCATTGGAAGGTGTATTCATAAAAATTATCTTGAATTAAGCTATTCTGTCATTTAACCCTTACTCACTCTCATTTCTTTATATTTGGTCCCTCGCAAATTTACCAATGTTAGTGGTGACCAAATCTATTATCCTAGTAGTTATTATTTTTTTTAACAACCTACCAATGATATTATAATTCATTAATTATAAGCATACACTTCAATTCTAAGAACTAAGGAGGGAAAATAGACATGAAGATAATTGACAAATTTAGGGGAGAAAATGACATTTTGTCATTATATCACAACACCCACCGCTATCACTAACTAAATATACGTTTAAAATACCTAGTCATGTATTAAATGTCATATTTTTATTATTTATAAATATTTATATAATATCACTAGTCATGTATAGAAAAATATGCAATTAGATCAGAATTTAAATATGAATAATTTTATCATTTGATAATTTTTTTTAAATTCGCATAAAATCAATCATCATTTTCATTCTCGGAGTGAGGGAGTACTTGTAAGTATATCCTACTTCTATCTAGAAATAGGAAACATTGGAAGCACAAATATAATAATCAGGTTTGATGAGGTTGGGTTTATTTGGGTCGGAGGCCCAGAACTAACATGCTTGGCAATCGGTTGTCACGGGTACTATTTCAACAATCATAATTTATATTGTTGATCGCAACATTGGATGGCACGGGTACATCGGTTGTCATTGGATTTCATCTAAAATTTAGATATGAATATTTTTTATAAATATTTAGAGATAAATTTATAAATATTTATATGAATATTTATTTACATATATATATATATATATATATACTTATATATATAAATATTCATAGTTACTTTATATATATTTAGTTTAATGTTGAGATTTGTTTAGTATTTTATTTAGTTTGATAAGAAATTTTGAAAAGAATATGTATGTGTGTGTATATATATATATATACACATACACATATACATATTAGTAGAATAAATTTAAAAATATGTGAGACTACAAGTTATGGCGTTAGTTTAGTTAACTAATAAATTAGAATGACTCATTGGTAGCTTAATTGTGACGCCCCCAAAATTAGGTATACATCACCCATCTTGGGTCGCCAGATACATGGTACAGAATTCAAATACAACTTACCAATACAACTGTCGTGTACAATACGACAAACATAAACTGTGAGTTTGAATACAAATATTGTCTACTAGAGATTATAAAAACTCAAAAGGAGTCATCATTACAATTATTATCACACTATTTCACAGAATAGTGAGGACTACTAATTCTATCCTCTGGACCATTACTCCGTTCCCCGACTCGTCCCAGCTATATTCTCATTTCCTGAAGAGAACAGTGAAAGAAAGGGTGAGCTCAACTAGCCCAGTAAGAAATATTATGACTAAGATAATGCAGAATAAATTATCATTAGCCTTCAATAGTGTTAAACTGATAAAATATAATAAACATCAAGTTTAACTGCAGCAGAACCAGCAATCCATTAAAAGAGTCAAGTAGAAAATAAAATCTACTATCTTTTATGATTTAAAAGGTTTTTCATCACTGTTATAGCTGAGACTCAGCTTAAAAAATATTCTACATCATCGAATCACCCCTGCACTACGACCAAGGATATTCTTTAGTATCACGACCACAATTATTCATGCACTACGGGCTAAGAATATTTGTGTATTCATTAATGGTTATGATCATGCCAACAACTGTCCATCAATGCATTACGGGCCAATGAGGATTTTTAATTTTTTACATCATTTGTAATATTACGGTCATGATTACACCGAATAATCCCTGGTCATAATCATACCAAGTCCATCTATGCACTACAGGCCACATATGACTTTCAACAAAATATAAACATGAGGATGATGACAATGATATAAGAATCCAATAAAACAAGTTCAAGAATTATTTTATCCAGAAATTATTAACGTCCAAATTGTCAACATGATACTGTTTTGTAGAGTAAAATTCAAGAATGATCAGAAGAATATTTCCATGAAAGGATACTGGATGAAGCGCAAATATCAAGGATATTCCACTAATTTCATGGAGTATAGAAGTCAGAATTTTAATAAACTGAGTAATACCGAATACAATAACAAAAGATATCACCATGCATGCGATAGAGACCGCACATACAGGTTATTCCAACAGAATAATAATAACGGAACCAGATCAGGTGAAATTCACCGACAGGATGTTCCAACAGAATAATAAATGCGGAATAGTAAATGATGGAACCAGGTCCGACGTATAGCACAGACATGATATTCCGACAGAAATGTAAAGACGGAATAGTAAATGGAACCAGGTCCGGCGTATAGCACAGACAGGATATTCTGACAGAAATATAAAGACGGAATAGTAAATGGATGTCACCAAGTATAGGGTATTCCGCGTATACAGGTTATTCCAACAGAATAATAATGAATGGAATAACATAAGGATTTCACCAAGTATAGGGTATACCGCGTATACAGGTCATGTATAGGGTATGCCACTTTTAAAGGTTATTCCAACAGAATAATAAAGAATGGAGTAACATAAGTTCTCTTCAAGAAGAAAGAATAACACCCCTTACATTAGTAGAAGATTGAATACTGCAATAGTGTAGTAACAGAATACTCTTCTTATTTCTCTCTTATTCTCTCTATATTTTCTCTCTCTATAGCTTGAATGAATTCGTGAAAAATAATGAAGCGCTAGGCCTCTATTTATAGAAGATTTCTAGCTTAGCACTTGCCATGTGAAAAGGTAAGTGGCTTGACTACTGGTGATGTGAAAAGAAAAGTGGTTTGTCGCCTGTAATGTGAAACGACAATTGGTTCGACGCCTGTAATGTGAAACGACAAGTGGTTCGACGCCTGTAATATGAAACGGCAAGTGGTTTGACGTCTGGTAAAGGTAATTACTATTGACGAAGGTAATTACTATTGACGAAGGTAATTACTATTGACGAAGGTAATTACTATTGACGAAGGTAATTACTATTGATGAAAGAGACTCTTAGATGATGACATATGGGCCCCCATAAAATAACCAAACTTACCACAAACGTCTCATAACAGACTCTTTATCAAGGATTGAATAAATATTACCATAAATTATTTTATTTTTAATCAACACATATTTAATCTTTCAACAATTATTAATTATTTATAACTTGTCGTCTCAATTATTGATTTAATAATATAACATATTATACAGATGATACTGTGATAATAATTGAATTAATAATATAAGAGATATGATGCAGTAATTACTGTAGCAATAATTGAGTATAGCTGAATGACTTCTCACGTAAGCATCAATAATCAATACCGTGTGCTACTATGCAACCATGCGTATTACTGTACTTTTACTACCGAGTAGTTCAACAGTTTTAACGGTAACACCTCCGCCGTTATTTTCATAAAGTATTTTTTGTCGTTTTCTAACTACGACAATAATTCCGTTGTGGGATCCACCAATGATTGTGCCGTCGTACGATTATTCCTCGACAAAAAGAATATTCCCCGACCAAACGAATATTTTATAATAACTTGCGTACTTTGCAAAATTTATAAATATTACCCCATTATATCAAATTTATTCCATAATATTCAAAAATAATAATTATAGAAAATTATTCTTTATTTATAAAAACTGGGGTCTTACAACCTCCCCTTCTTATGAAATTTCGCCCTCGAAATTAGGGTACGTACCTGATATGTCGAAGAGGTAAGGATACCTTGATTTCATTTCGGATTCTAACTCCCAAGTCATTTCCTCAACATTGTGGTTTCGCCACAAAACTTTGACTTGAGGTATAATCTTGGAGCGTAGAATATGTTCATTCTTATCCAAGATTTGAACAGGAACCTCTTCATACGTCAAATCTTCCGCTATTTCATCCGGTTCTAACTCAATAATGTGGTTCGGGTCTTTCACATATTTACGTAACATGGATATGTGAAAAACGTTATGAACACGAGACATACTTGGCGGTAAAGCGAGTCTATAGGCCACAGTTCCTACTCAATCGAGGATTAAAAATGGACCGATGAATCGAGGATTGAGTTTTCCTCTCTTTCCAAATCTTGTAACTCCATTCCATGGAGTAACACGTAACAACACATGATCTCCTATATTGAATTCTACGTCCTTTCGATGAAGATCAACATAACTCTTTTGTCGATTTTGTGAGGTTTTTATACGTTGTCGGATCATTTGAATCTTTTCCGTAGTCATACGTACCAACTCCGATCCTAACAACGTTGCTTCACCCACCTCATCCCAGCATACTGGAGAACGATACTTTCTTCCGTACAACGCTTCGAATGGAGCCATGCCAATACTTGCTTGATAACTGTTGTTGTAGAAAAACTCCACCAATGGTAAGAACTTGTCCCAACTTCCCTTGAAATCAAGGACACAGAGTCTTAATAGATCTTCGAGAGTTTGAATAGTCCTCTCCGACTGTCCGTCCGTCTGAGGATGATATGCCGAGCTAAATCGTAAGTCTGTGCCCATAGCTTTTTGCAAACTAACCCAAAATTGTGAAGTAAATCTTGGGTCTCGATCAGAAACTATGGATACCAGCATACCATGCAGTCTTACAATCTCGTTTATATACATACGAGCAAGACGTTCAAGTGTATAAGTTTCTCGTATCGGTAAGAAATGAGCAGACTTGGTCAATCTATCAACAATAACCCAAATCGCATCTATGCCTTGAGAAAGCTTAGGAAGACCGGTAACGAAATCCATGGTAATTTGCTCCCACTTCCATTCTAGAATTTCAAGTGGTTGCAATGGACCTTTTGGTACTTGATGCTCCACTTTAACTCGTTGACAAGTTAGACACCTTGAGATAAACAACGCTATCTCTCTCTTCATATTGCTCCACCAAAATGTATGACGAATATCATGATACATTTTGGTACTCCCAGGATGGATTGCAAATGGTGTATTGTGCGCCTCCATCATGATTTTATACTTTAAATCAGGGTCGTTAGGAACACAAAGTCTGGAGTTGACTCGAAGTATTCCTTCTTCATCGATTCTTGCTTCCGGCATAGCACCTTCTTGCACTTTCTTCCTCATATGCATCAGCTCCAGGTCTGTAGCTTGAGCAACTTTAACTTTATCGATTAAAGTCGGTTCTACTCGTATATTCGCCATCGTCACATGCGTCCCTGGAGTCTTTAACTGTATCTCCATCCTTTGCAAGTCACACAAAATGGGCCCTTGCATTGACAATATTGCACTCGTACTTGCATGTGATCTTCTACTCAATGCGTCAGCTACCACGTTTGCTTTTCCAGGATGGTATTGGATGGTATGATCATAATCTTTCAACAGTTCAAGCCAACGTCGTTGTCGCATGTTGATTTCCTTTTGAGTGAAGAAATATTTGAGGCTTTATGATCCGTAAAGATCTCCACTTTCTCCCCATACAAGTAATGCCTCCAAATTTTAAGTGCAAAGACAACAGCTGCCAACTCTAGATCATGAGTAGGATAATTCTTCTCATATTCTTTGAGTTGTCGCGAGGCATAGGCTATGACTTTTCCATGTTGCATGAGAACACATCCCAGCCCTTTGCCCGAAGCATCACTGTAGATGACAAATCCCTCCGAGCTAGATGGTATTGTCAGAACAGGTGTTGAAATGAGTCTCCTCTTGAGTTCTTGAAAACTCTTCTCACATTCTTCACTCCAACCGAACTTTGTATCTTTCCGAGTCAGCTGAGTCAATGGAGTAGCGATTCGAGAAAATCCTTCCACGAATCTCCGATAATAACCAGCTAAACCGAGAAAGCTACATACTTCGGTCACTGATTTAGGTTACTCCCAGCTTTGAATAGCTTCAATCTTTGCTGGGTCAACAGATATTCCATGACTTGACACCACGTGCCCAAGGAATGCTACTTCCTCAAGCCAGAACTCACATTTTTTCAACTTGGCATAAAGCTTATATTCACGAAGCTTTTGGAGTGTCAGCCTCAAGTGTTGCTCATGATCTTCACGGCTTTTGGAATAAATAAGGATGTCATCAATAAAGACGACCACAAAGTAATCCAAATATTCCTTGAATACTCGGTTCATCATATCCATGAAGGCAGCAGGAGCATTAGTCAATCCAAAGGACATGACTAGGAATTCATAATACCCGTACCGAGTTCTGAAAGCCGTCTTTCGGAATGTCATCGGTTCTAATCTTCAATTGGTGATACCTAGAACGAAGATCAATCTTTGAAAAGAATTTGGCTCCTTGCAACTGGTCAAATAGGTCATCAATTCGTGGCAATGGATACCTATTTTTGATGGTGACATGATTCAACTCCCGATAATCAATACAAAGTCGCATACTCCTATCTTTCTTTTTCACGAATAGAACAGGAGCACCCCAAGGAGAAGTACTAGGACGAATAAAGCCAATGTCTAACAATTCATGCAGTTGGGTTTTTAACTCCTGAAGTTCAATAGGAGCCATTCGATATGGGGCTTTAGAAATGGGTTTTGTACTGGGTTCAAGGTCGATACAAAATTCAATCTCACGCTCTGGGGGCAAGTCAGGAAGTTCTTCGGGGAATACGTCAGGAAATTTATTAACAATAGAAATATTGTTCAAAACTGACGTATTTTTGTTTAAATCTGTGACATGAGCTAAGAAAGCTTGACATCCGTTTTTCAATAAACGAATAGCTTTATGGCTTGAGATGACTGTGATTGATTTTAATGGTTTGGTCACTTGAATTCGCATAATAGGTTGATTAGGAATATGAAAGCTAACAACCTTATGGAACACAATCAATTTTTGCATGATGAGTAGTTAACCAATCAATCCCTAGAATCACGTCAAATGCAAGTATTTTCAATGATATAAGATCTACAGGTAATGTGAGGGTACCGATTTGAACCAAACAAGACTTATAAACAGTGGATGCAATTAAGGTTTCTCCCAACGGAGTTTCCACAGATAAATCAAAGTCTAATTTCTCCGGAGTCAAATTTAATCGATGAGCGCAAGTAGGAGAAATAAAAGAATGGGTATAACCGGTATCAAATAAAGTATAGATTTCGTTAGAGTTTATGATAAGCTTACCCGTGATGACCTCATTCGGGTTCCTTGCTTTCTGGGAGGTCACAACAAACGCTCTCCCTTGCACTACCGGCTTTGACCTTTCTGGGACGGCCTTTGGTGCCTCCATCCTAGCTGAATTTGTCTTCGGTAAATGACAAAATCGGGCTAAGTGACCTTCTCTTCCACAATTATAACATGCTTTGGACGGCATCACGCAATTTGGACTGATGTGTCCCTCCCCTCCGCATTTGAAGCATATGATAGGTGGTCTTTCTCCTTCCTTAACAACAGGTGTTGGTGCTGACGTCTTTCCATCATTGTTGAATCTCCTCTTTTTGAAATGTCCATTCTTATTGTTTTGGCCCTGATTACCACTGAAGTGGTTACCATTTCTGGCCTGCTGATTCCATCCACGCTTGTTGTCACCGCTTCGATGACTACTCTCGCTGGTATTATAATTTTGCCGGCTGCTCTCTTTTAGTTGAGTTGACTCGTTATAGCGCTCCACTAACTGAGCCCTATTTACAACATCTGAATACAAACACAATTTATGAGAAATAAGATGTTGACGTATCTCTGGCTTCAAACCTCTTAAAAACATTCGCGCCATTCTCTCTTCATTATCCACCAAGTGGGACGCAAACCGTGATAACTCCGTAAATTTTGCCTCGTATTGCGACACGGTCATATTATTTTGTTCCAACTTAATAAACTCCACCTCCTTCATGTGGCGAATACTTTCGGGAAAGTATTTGTCGTTGAACAGCTCCTGGAACTTCTCCCAAGATATCTTCAATACAGTAGGTTGAGTACGTTTTACCGATTCCCACCAGTAATCTGCCTCTCTGCGCAACATAAAGGCGGTAAAGGGAACCTTTTGCTCCTCGGAGCATACCAAGACATCAAATATCTTGGTGATCTGCTTTATCCATGCTTCCGCCATAAGTGGTTTTGGCTCTCCCTTAAACTCCGGTGGTCCCAGCTCCTTGAACTGTTTAGCGGTGACCGCCCGAGAGTTTCCCGTGTTTCCATCTACGTTTTGGACATGAGTCCCTCTCGCCTGCTATTGCATGAATTGCATAAAGCCTCTGAACATTTGATCATTCATCATTTGGTCAGTGTTGTTGTTTGCATGAGGATTGTCGCCTTCCTCATGCACATTATCCTGATTATTGATATGTGGTAAATCAACGATCGCCTGTGCTCCATTGCTATTCTCAGCATTCACAGATGTCATTTTCAGATACTGCCACAAAACAAAGGTTAATTGACATGTAACATAATATCTCTAAACTCTGACCAACCAATTTAAATACAAAATAAATTTAAGTAGGTCATACTAGCAAAGAAATTCCCCGTCTCTCCACTCCTAGTTCTAGTCTTACATCTTAGCCAGGGATCATATCCCTAAGCTCTGATACCAACTGTGATGCCCCCAAAATTAGGTATACATCACCCATCTTGGGTCCCCAGATACATGGTACATAATTCAAATACAACTTACCAATACAACTGTCGTGTACAATACGACAAAACATAAACTGTGAGTTTGAATACAAATATTGTCTACTAGAGATTATACAAACTCAAAAGGAGTCATCATTATAATTATTATCACACTATTTCACAGAATAATGAGGACTACTAATTCTATCCTCTAGACCATTACTCCGTTCCCCGACTCGTCCCAGCTATATTCTCATTTCCTGAAGAGAACAGTGAAAGAAAGGGTGAGCTCAACTAGCCCAGTAAGAAATATTATGACTAAGATAATGCAGAATAAATTATCATTAGCCTTCAACAGTGTTAAACTGATAAAATATAATAAACATCAAGTTTAACTGCAGCAGAACAAGCAATCCATTAAAAGAGTCAAGTAGAAAATAAAATCTACTATCTTTTATGATTTAAAAGGTTTTTCATCACTGTTATAGCTGAGACTCAGCTTAAAAAATATTCCACATCATCGAATCACCCCTGCACTACGGCCAAGGATATTCTTTAGTATCACGACCACAATTATTCATGCACTACGGGCCAAGAATATTTGTGTATTCATTAATGGTCATGATCATGCCAACAACTGTCCATCAATGCATTACGGGCCAATGAGGATTTTTAATTTTTTACATCATTTGTAATATTACGGTCATGATTACACCGAATAATCCCTGGTCATAATCATACCAAGTCCATCTATGCACTACAGGCCACATATGACTTTCAACAAAATATAAACATGAGGATGATGACAATGATATAAGAATTCAATAAAACAAGTTCAAGAATTATTTTATCCAGAAATTATTAACGTCCAAATTGTCATTATTACAGAAATACCACGCGTATTACTGTACTTTTACTACCGAATAGTTCAACAGTTTTAACGGTAACACCTCTGCCTTTATTTTCATAAAGTATTTTTTTGTCGTTTTCTAACTACGACAATACTTCCGTTGTGGGGTCCACCAATAATTGTGCCGTCGTACGAATATTCCCCGACAAAAAGAATATTCCCCGACCAAACGAATATTTTATAACAACTTGCGTACTTTGCAAAATTTATAAATATTACCCACAACTATAACAATATATCAAATTTATTCCATAATATTCAAAAATAATAATTATAGAAAATTCATCTTTATTTATAAAAACTGGGGTCTTACATTAATGACCTAATAACTCATAAGTCTTAGGTTCAAAACCTAGCTGTGATATTTTTGCTTTTTATGTTATATTTTTTTGTGTATTAGATAAATTCTATTACCATCTATATATATAGATACCCATCTTAAATCTCCATATTAAACTAAATATATATAAAGTAACTATGAATATTTATATAACGTAACTATGAATATTTTAATATATATATATATATATATATTTATATCTAAATATTCATATAAATATTTATAAACAAATATTCATATAAATTTATCTTTAAAATCTATAAATAAATATTTATTTATAAATTTATAAATATTTCATCTAAACTTTAAATATGAATATTTTTTATAAATATTTATATGAATATTTATAAATATGAATATTTGTTTACACACACACACACACACACACACATATATATATATATATAAATATTCATAGTTACTTTATATATATTTAGTTTAATGTTGAGATTTGTTTAGTATTTTATTTAGTTTGACAAGAAATTTTGAAAAGAATATGTATGTATGTGTGTATATATATATATATATATATATATATATATATATATATATATATATATATATATATATCAGTAGAATAAATTTAAAAATATTAGAGACTACGAGTTATGGCGTTAGTTTAGTTAACTAAAAATTAGAATGACTCAATGGTAGCATAATGGCTCAATAACCCATAGGTCTTAGGTTCAAAATCTAGTTTTGATATTTTTGCTTCTTATGTTATATTTTTTGTGTATTAGATAAATTCTATTACCATATATATATATATATATATATATATATATATATATATATATATATATATATATATATATATATACCAATATTAAATCTCCACATTAAACTAAATATATATAAAGTAACAATGAATATTTATATAACGTAACTACGAATATTTTAATATATATATATATATATATATATATATATTTATAAATTTATCTCTAAATATTCATATAAATATTTATAAACAAATATTCATATAAATATTTATGCATGAAATACAAATATATTATCTTATAATAACAACACACTAATTTGTCATTTTATTCTGTGATATATAAGATCGTTAGTATGGAAAGACCTGTTTTACTTCTTCGTTTTTCCTTTTTTCCACAAGCCCTAATTATTATATCAATTCTTTTTTTTTACAAAATAAAAAAGGAGTAGATTTTTGGGAAACAATAGCATTAATTATTCCTTATTTTAAAATGTCCAATATTAAAAAACTAATTAATTAACTTGGATATTAATTTACGTTATAATCTTCTATATATTGATCATGTATGATCATCGATATGTCATTTAATTATTTCATTACCAATTTCCATCAAAAAAGTGTTCGATCACCCATTAATTATTTGCTGTAAAAGAAGAAGATAATTGAAAAGAATAACTTATACTATATTCCAAGGTAAAATAAATAAATTAAAGAACAGGTAAGATAAATATCATAATTTTATAAGTATTTGACATATATAAGCATAAATTATAGTGTTGTTATTATTATTATTAATATTATTATTTTTTTATTATTGTTATTATTATTATTAATATTATTATTATTATTATTATTGTTGTTGTTGTTGTTATTGTTATTGTTTTTATTTTTATTATTATTGTTATTACTGTTAGAGTTTATGCCCTAGAGGCCAATTATTTGATATAATTGCTTAACATTTTAATATTATATTTGATTGAATAAATGAATGATTTTATTATGGTTTTATTTACTACGTTATATAAATGTTAACATAATAAAATTTCTTAGAATAGTGATACAATTTATATAGTTTCAAGTATGTGACTTGAACATGAGATTATATATTTACAATTAGTATCATTTCTCTTAAATGTAACTAGTCGAGTATCATTGTTGATAGGACAACAATGATGCATTGAGACTGGTATGTGGATTGACTGATGACCAAATATCATTGGTCATAAATATATGAGATATTAAGTCAACGCATAGGTATGTGTTAGAGAACGATGTACTCGACATACACATCATGAGAATTCTATGTGGAGCATTATGCGAAGTGTCATTAGCAATTCTCATAGTGACAATGATGTAATGGTCCTCCGACCTGAAATCACTATATTTCTATATGAGAATTTATGTACTTTGATATCATCAAATGTCACCTTTAATACGATGGACTATAAAGGTAATTATTGGGTACATCAAGAATCGTGTGAGGAATATGAGTGATCTAGATGAAATTTAACCATCCTATATATTAGGAGTGATATCCACAGGCCTCTTGATTGAGTGAGACTATGAAATGCATGGTCATGCTCAAATAGTGATTTGTTTCATATAGTCTTCTCATTGATCAAGAAAAACTCAGATTAAATTATGAAGAGTATGACACATTCCATGACTCGAGTTTAATCTAGGATATTAAGGTTAAAATGATTAAATTACATTGAAACATTGGCCACGAAAAGGTTGCATCGAATCATCGATCTTATTATTACTTGGGTAGCAATGATGCATTACTAGATGTCGCTCACTGTTTATAATTTTACAATATGATTTTAAAATTATTGCCAACGTAATAATAACCTATAGGGTCACACACATAGAACATAATTAAAAAGGGAATTAATTTAAATTATAAAGATTTAAGTATATCAATATAATTGATAGTATTTAAATTACGAATTTAAATTAATAGGATAATTTATATATAGGTATATTAATTAAGTAAGACTTAATTAAGATATATATAAATTTGGATTTAATTTTAATGAGATTAGGATTTTGATTAATTCTGATTTACTGCTATATATATATATATATATATATATATATATATATATATATATATATATATATATATATATGATATATCAGCGTATTAGGGAAGTTAATCATAACCAAAAACCCTAGCCTCTCTTAGAGAGAGACTAGAGAAAATAGTTTCGAAAATCTTCATCCTTGGTGGCTAGTATCACAGTTCCTTTTATTGCAGATCGTACGACGGTTCGCGGGGCGTTCGTGTGGATACTGTAGAGGCGCGATTCATTTGGATTGCGTTGGAGATTCGAGCGCATCAATTTCTAGCTTTCTTAATCGGTATAATCTTTTACACACTGTATTAATTTCTTTTTCGCATGGATCCTATTTTAGGGTTTCGAAATTGCACTTTAAACTGTTTAATTTCCGCTGCGTTTTATGTGCTGAAACCCAACAATTATTATTAGTATTATTATTATTATTATAGTATATAACTTCCTGAGATTATATTAATGGTATGTAGTGAAGGAGAAGAAAGTAATATCTGGGAGAAATCTCATGTTTTAATATAAATATTAATCATTGCAAGATATTAACAGATAACTTGTGTTGCTCCTAGTGGTCAAATGACCAAAGTTTCAAATGATAGGTCACACGTTCGAATATGTTTCACATTTGGACATAATTTTTAAATACTAAATACAAATATTTTTTGACAATTCTCCGAATACCGAATATGGTCTTAGAAAAACATGAAAAACAGTTTATTGGGATTATCTTAATTTAAGGCAACATTTTAATAGTCGTTGCAAAAAGTTGTATAAAATATGCAACAAAAATAAAAATTTTTGCCAATGAATGTGGTCCATATTAGACAACGAAATATATCAACAAAACAACTTTCGTTGCCTACAATGAGGAGAAATCAAGTGGTTAGAAATTTTGCAACTAATTTCTAACGAATTTTGTTTCCTAATATTGCAACGACTTATGAATTTCGTCGCAAAAAGTGAAAGTCTGACACAATCTGTAACGAAAGACAAGTTTTGTTGCTAAAAATACACTTTTAGCAACGACTTATAAAGTCGTTTCCTGAAAAATTGTTGCTAAAGCCCCATTTTTAGCAACAAAAAAACTTTCGTTGCCCACTATGACGGGAAATCAAGTGGCCGTAAATTTTGCAATGGATTTCTAACGAACTTTTTTCCCGCCAATGAATTAGCAACGAAATTTTGCAACAACTTGTGAATTTCATTGCCAAAAGTGAAAGCCTGACACAATCTGCAACGAAGGACAACTTTCGTTGCTAAACATATACTTTTAGCAACGACTTATAAAGTCGTTGCTCGAAAAATTGTTGCTAAAGGCCCATTTTTTGTAGTGAATTGAGTATAACTGAGTGACTTCGCACGTAAGCATCAATAATCAATACCGTGTGCTACTATGCAACCACGTGTATTACTGTACTTTTACCACCGGGTAGTTCAACAGTTTAACGGTAAAACTTTTGCCGTTATTTTTATAAAAAAATAATTCTGTCGTTTTCTAACTACAACAATACTTTCGTTGTGGGGTTCACAATACTTCCATTGTGGGGTCCACCAATGTTAGAGTTTATTCCCTAGAGGCCAATTATTTGATATAATTACATAACATTTTAATATTATATTTGATTGAATAAATTAATGGTTTTATTATGGTTCTATTTACTGTGTTATATAAATGTTAACATAATAAAATTCCTTAGAATAGTTATACAAATTATATAGTTTCAAGTATGTGACTTGAACATGAGATTAAATAATTATAATTAGTATCATTGCTCTTAAATGTCCTTAGTCGAGTATCAATGTTGATGGGACAATAATGATGCATTGAGACTAGTATGTGGATTGACTGATGACCAAATCTCATTGGTCATAAATATATGAGATATTAAGTCAATGCATATGTACGTGTTAGAGAACGATGTACTGGACAGACCCACCATGAGAATTCTATGTGGAGCATTATGCGAAGTGTCATTAGCGATTCTTATAGTGACAATGATGTAATGGTCCTCCGACCTTAAATCACTATATTACTACACGAGAATTTACGCACTTTGATATCATCAAAGGTCACCTTTAATAGGGTGAACTATAAAGGTGATTATTGGGTACATCATGAATCGTGTGAGGAATATGAGTTATCTAGATGAAATTTAACCCTTCTATTTATTAGGGGTGATATCTATAGGCCTCTTGATTGAGTAGGACTATGAAATGCATGTCCATGCTCAAATTATGATTTGTTTCATATAGTCTACTCATTGATCAAGAAAAAAACTCAGATTAAATTATGAAGAGTATGACACATTCCATGACTCAAGTTTAATCTAGGATATTAAGGTTAAAAGGATTAAATTGCATTGAAGCATTGATCACGAAAAGGTTGCATCGAATCATCGATCTTATTATTACTTGGGTAGCAGTGATGCATTACTAGATGCCGCTCACTATTTATAATTTTATAATATAATTTTAAAATTATTGCCAACATAATAATAACCTATAAGGTCACACACAAAGAACGTAATTAAAAGAGAATTAATTTAAATTGTAAAGATTTAAATATGTCAATATGATTGATAGGATTTAAATTACGAATTTAAATTAATAGGATAATTTATATATAGATATATTAATTAAGTAAGACGTAATTAAGATATATATATATATATATATATATATATATATATATATAAATTCAAATTTTATTAGATTAGGGTTTTTGATTAATTCCTATTAACTACTATATATGATATATAACAGCCATTTTAGGTAACGAATCATAACCTAAAAACCCTAGCCGCTCTTAGAGAGAGACTAGAGAGAAATTTCGAAAATCCATTCCTTTGGTGGCTAGTACCACAGCTCCCTTCAATTGCAAAATCGTGCAATGATTCGCGAGCGTTTGTGTGGACATAGAGACGTTGTTCCGTTGGATTGCGTTGGAGATTCGAAGCAGTTTCAGAGTATTCTATAATCGGTATAAATTCTAAACCTCTGAATTAATTTTTTTCGCATGGATGCCATTTTAGGGTTTCAGAATTACCTTTAAATTGGTTTATTTCCGCTGCATTTTTATGCTGAAAACCCTACATGTGTCGTCGTACGAATATTCTCTATTAAAACAAATATTCTCCGACCAATCGAATATTATATAACCACTTGCTTACTTTGCAAAATTTGTAAATAATACCCACAACTATAACATTATACCAAATCCACACCATAATATTCAAAAATATATTTTGAGAAAAAGTAATCTTTATTCATAAAAGTTGGGGTCTTACAACCTCCCCTTCTTATGAAATTTTGTCCTCGAAATTAGGTTGCGTACCTGGTATGTCGAAGAGCTGATGATACCTTCACTTCATTTCAGATTCTAACTCCCAGGTCATTTCCTCAACATCACGGTTTCTCCACAAAACTTTGACTTGAGGTATAACCTTGGAGCGTAGAATATGATCTTTTTATCCAAGATTTTAACAGGTACATCTTCATACGTTAAATCTTCCGCTAACTCGTCTGTTTCTAATTCAATAATGTTGTTCGGGTCTTTCATATATTTATGTAACATAGATATGTTAAAAACGTTATGAACACGAGACATACCTGGCGGTAAGGCGAGTCTATAGGCCACAGTTCCTACTCGATCAAGGATTAAAAATGGGCCAATGAATTGAGGATTGAGCTTTCCTCTATTTCCAAATCTCGTAACTCCTTTCCATGGAGCAACATGTAACAACACATGATCTCCAATATTGAATTCCACGTCCTTTCGATGAAGATCAACATAACTATTTTGTCGATCTTGGTTTTTATACGTTGCGGATCGTTTGAATCTTTTCCGTAGTCATACGTACCAACTTCGGTCCCAACAACATTGCTTCACCCACCTCATTCGACATACTAGAGAACAATATTTTCTTCCATACAACGCCTCAAATAGAGCCATCCAATACTTGCTTGATAACTGTTGTTGTAGGAAACCTCCACCAATGGTAAGAACTTGTCCCAACTTTCTTTGAAGTCAAGGACACGGAGTCTTAATAAATCTTCAAGAGTTAATAGTCGTCTCCGACTGCCCGTCTGTTTGAAGATGATATGCTGAACTAAATCATAAATCCGTGCCCATAGCTTTTTGCAAACTAACCCAAAATCGTGAAGTGAATCTTGGGTCTCGATCAGATACTATGGATATTGGCATACCATGTAATCTTACAATCTCGTTTATGTATATACGAGCAAGACGTTCAAGTGTATACATTTCTCGTATCAGTAAGAAATGAGCAGACTTGGTTAATCTATCAACAATGACCCAAATTGCATCTATGCCTTGAGAAACCTTGGGAAGACCAGTAACGAAATCCATGGTAATGTGCTCCCACTTCCATTCTAGAATTTCAAGTTGTTGAAATGGACCTTTTGGAACTTGATGCTCCGCCTTGACTCTTTGACAAGTTAGACACCTTGATATAAACCCCGCTATCTCTCTCTTCATATTGCTCCACCAAAATGTATGTCGAAGATCACGATATATTTTGGTACTCCCAGGATGGATTACAAACGATGTGTTGTGTGCCTCCATCATTATTTTATACTTCAAGTCAGAATCGTTAGGAACACAAAGTCTGGAGTTGACTCAAAGTATTCCTTCTTCATCGATTCTTGCTTCCAGAATAACACCTTCTTATACTTTCTTCCTCATACGCATCAACTCCAGGTCTGTAGCTTGAGTAGCTTTAACTTTATCGATTAAAGTTGGTTCTACTCGTATATTCGCCATCATCACATGGATTCCTGGAGTCTTTAACTCTATCTCCATCCTTTCTAAGTCATACAAATGGGCCTTTGCATTGAAAATATCGCACTCGCTCCCGCATATGATCTTCTACTCAATGCGTCAGCTACTACGTTCACTTTTCCAGGATGGTATTGAATGGTATGATTGTAATCTTTCAACAACTCAAGCCAACATCATTGTCGTATGTTGAGTTCCTTTTGAGTGAAGAAATATTTGAGGCTTTTATGATCTGTATAGAGATCCACCTTCTCTCCATACAGGTAATGCCTCCAAATCTTAAACGCAAAAATAAAAGCTGCAACCTCTAGATCACGAGTAGGATAATTCCTCTCATATTCTTTGAGTTGTCGTGAGGCATAGGCTATGACTTTCCCATGTTGCATGAGAACACATCCTAACCCTATGCCTGAAGCATCACTGTAGATGACAAATCCCTCTGAGCCAGATAGTATTGTCAGAACAGGTGCTGAAATGAGTCTCCTCTTGAGTTCTTGAAAACTCTTCTCACATTCCTCGCTCTAACCGAATTTTGTATCTTTTCGAGTCAGTTGAGTTAATGGAGTAGCGATTCGAGAAAATCCTTCCACGAACCTCCGATAATAACCAACTAAGCCTAAAAAACTACGTACTTCGGTCACTAACTTAGGTTGCTCCCCACTTTGAATTGCTTCAAGCTTTGTCGGGTCAACAGATATTCCGTGATTTGATATCACGCCTAAGGAATGCTACTTCCTCAATCCAGAACTCATATTTCTTCAACTTGGCATATAACTTTTTTTCACGAAGCTTTTGGAGTATCATCCTCAAGTGTTGCTCATGATCTTCACGGCTTTTGGAGTAAATGAGGATGTCATATATAAAAACGACCACTAAGTGATCCAAATATTCCTTGAATACTCGGTTCATCATATCCATGAAGGCAGTAGGAGCATTAGTTAATCCAAAAGACATGAGTAGGAATTCATAATGCCCGTACAGAGTTCTAAAAGCAGTCTTTGGAATATCATCAGTTTTAATCTTCAACTGATGATATCCAGAATGAAGATCGGTCTTTGAAAAGAATTTAGCGCCTTGCAACTGGTCAAACAGATCATCAATACGAGGTAATGGGTACCTATTTTTGATGGTGACATGATTCAACTCCCGATAGTCAATACAAAGTCACATACTTCCATCTTTTTTCCCCACAAATAAAACAGGAGCACCCCAAGGAGACGTACTGGGAAGAATGAAACCGATATCTAGCAATTCCTATAGTTGGGTTTTTAACTCCTGAAGTTCAATAGGAGTCATTCGATATGGGAATTTGGAAATGGGTTTTGTATCGGGTTCAAGGTCAATACGAAACTTGATTTCACGCTCTGGGGTAGGCCAAAAAGTTTTTCAGGGAATACGTCAGGAAATTTATTAACAATAGAAATATCATTCAAATCTGATGTACTGTTGTTTAAATCTGTGACATGTGCTAAGAAAGCTTGATATTCATTTTTCAATAAACGAATAGCTTTATGGCTTGATATGACAGTGATTGACTTTAGTGGTTTGGTTTCTTGAATTCTCATAATAGGTTGGTTAGGAATATGAAAGTTAACAACCTTACAAAAATAATCAATTTTTTCATGACGAGTAGTTAACCAATCAATCCCTAAAATACATCAAACACACGTATTTTCAAAGAAATAAGGTCGAAAGGTAATGTACGAATGCCGATTTGGATCAAACAAGACTTATAAACAGTGGATGTAATGAAGGTTTCTCCCAACGGAGTTTCAACAGATAAGTCAAAATCTAATTTCTCCGGAGTCAAATTTAAACATTGAGCGCAAGTAGGAGAAATAAAATAATGGGTAGAACCGGTATCAAATAAGGCATAGACTTTGCTAAAGTTTATGATTAGCTTACAAGTGATCACCTCGTTCAGATTCCTTTCTTTTTGGGAGGTTACGACATACGCTCTCCCTTGAACTACCGGTTTTGTCTTGTCTGGGATGACTTTTGATGCCTCCATCCCAACTAGACTTGACTTCGGTGGATGACAAAATCGGGCAAGGTGACCTTCTCTTCCATAATTATAACATGCTTTGGACTGTTGCGTACAGTTTGGACTGATGTGTCCCTCCCCTCCGTATTTGTAACATACGACCGGCGGTCGTTCCCCTTCCTTAACAACAAGTGCTGGTGCTAACGTCTTTCCATCATTATTGAATCTCCTCTTCTTGAAATTTCCACTTCTATTATCTTGGCCATGATTTCCACCGAAGTGGTTACCATTTCTGGCATGTTGATTCCCTCCACGTTTGTTGTCATCGCTTCGATGACTGCTACCACTGGTATTTTCATTTTGTCAGCTGCTTTCTCTTAGTTGGGTTGACTCGTTATCGCACTCCAATAAACTGGGCCCTATTTACAACATCTGAATACAAACACAGTTTGTGGGAAATTAAGTATTGATGTATCTCGTGTTTCTAACCTCGTAGAAATATTCGCGTCATTCTCTCCTCATTGTCAACCAAGTGGGACGCAAACTGGGACAACTCGGCAAACTTAGCTTCGTACTACGACACGGTCATATTGTTTTGCTCCACCTTGATAAACTCCACCTCTTTAATATGATGAATACTTTCAGGAAAGTACTTGTCGTTGAACAGTTCTTGGAACTTCTCCCAAGACATCTTTAGTGCGGCAGGTTGAGTACGCTTTACAGATTCCCATCAGTAATCTGCCTCTTCTAGCAACATGAAAGTGGCAAAGGGAACCTTTTTCTCCTCGGAGCATCCAAAGACATCAAATATCTTGGTGATCTTCTTTATCCACGTCTCCGCCTTAAGTGGTTTTGGCTCTCCAATAAACTCTCGTGGTCCATGCTCCTTGAACTGTTTAGCAGTGACCGTTTGAGAGTTGCCAGTGTTTTCACCTGCATTTTGAATAGGAGTCGTTCTCACCTGATGTTGCATGAATTTCATAAAGCCTCTGAACATCCCATCGTTCATCATTTGGTCAGCGTTGTTGTTTTCCTGAGGATTATTATCATCCTGATGCACATTATCTTGGGTATTGATCGTTGGTGACTCAACGGTCTCATGTTGTAAGACCCCGAATTTTATGAAATAAAAGTATTCAATTTTTTTTATAATTACGATTTAGTAAATGGTTAAGTTGATATAATACTTTGGTTAAGGGTGATATATGAATTTTTTTCAAAATACACAAGTGGTTATAAAATATTCATTTTTGTCGGGGAATATTCGTTTGGTCGTGGAATATTCTTTCTGTCGGGGAATATTCGTACGACGGCACAACCATTTGTGGACCTCATATCGGATAACTTTCGGATGAAGATAACGACAAAAATTGAGTTTTTATAAATAATGACGTAGTTGTTACAGTTAACACTGTTGGAATACCCGGTGGTTAAAATACACTAATATGCGTGGTTGCACAGTAGCACACGGTATTGCACAATATTGTTGAATTATTGATTCTTACGTGAGAAGGCACTACTCAATAATTGTTACAGTAATTATTGTTTAATATTTTATTTTATTGAATCAATAATTGCTGCGTTGATATTTTATATTATTGTTGTTTCAATAATTGTCACTGCACAGTATTTCCCATTATCAGATCAATAATTCATATTATTCGAATAATATTATTAGATAGCATTATTGGCAATGTCTATAAAGTTCTCTCAAGGAGAGGTTTGGTCACCTAATTGCGCGCCAATAAGGAGAAATCCTTATCGGAAAGCCCCCTCTTTCATGGGAACTGCCTGGTTGTTATTATTGTGATTCAGTAATATTATTTATGAATAATTAATTATTAATTTATATGATAAGGAAATATTTATTTGATGTGGATATAAATGATGGATTTATTTATGTGTTTATAAATGAAGGAATTAATGTTGAGGTATTTTATCAGTATTTTGTCGGATTGGAGGTATTAAAAGATCAAATCAGTGTTCTTACAGCTTTATTGTGTGAGTTATAATTTTTAATCTGATCGTTGGATCGTTGTTATTTTTGGATATGTTATACATATATAAGTTGAGTATATGTTCACAAATTTTGAACCGTTAAAAATGAACGAATGATTTGTTATGAATTTTAAGAGGTGACTAATTCGGAAATTAGGTTTATAAATGATTTTGGTGAAAAATTCTAGAAATGGGTGGGCCCCACTTTTGGTTGTTGGGGAAGATGGCTGATTTTTGGTGGGTGGAATACTAACAGGTAAAGCCATCAGGTAGCAGGTCAAGTCTGCTTAGGCGTGCTAACATTTTCCTATAAATAGAGGGTTAAGTTAGAATTGAAAATCACACCAGAAACATAAGCTTTCTCTCTTTCTCTCTCTATATTATCGAGCGTATTTTTTTTGAATTTAGATACTTTGTGAGCTGCTATTCATCAGTGCAAATTTCCTTCAGCGTCATATCCGATATCAATTCAGAAGTACTGCTCTTTTGAGGTAAGAGATAGTATGGGATAGTAAGGAATGCTATTTTCTTCATAATGATGTTATTCTTTCAATATCATTATACCGAAATATTGGTATAGATTTTATTGTGGAATTTCTACCTTTTTGAGTCAGAGTTACTATTCACGAGTTACTATTTATGAGTTACTATTCACGAGTTACTATTCATGAGTTAATATTCACGAGTTACTATTCATGGGTACTATTCACAACAAAGTTGGTTTCTTTTTTGACCAAATTATCGTTGATTTATGAATATTGCTCTTGAGATTAAGTGCAGTTGTTGATCATATTATTTTATTATCATATATAACATTTTTATAACCCTGATGTTGAAATTCTTTTTCACTCGAGTATAAAGATGGGTAGATTATTGGTATGATCATGATTAGGGTTCTCTTTGGACAGTAGTGAAAAGTTGAATTGTGACTGGTATGATCATGACCATTGAATTTATAATTGAATATCTTTAGCTTAAGTGCAAAGGTGAAATAATCAACATGGTTATAATTATTGTTTATATAAATTCTGAAATGATTATATATTTCTTTGAGATATTAATATATTTGGCCTGTAGTGCAAATATGAACTGTTGATGAATATATTTGCCCTGTAGTGCAAATATGAACTGTTGATGAATATATTTGGCCTGTAGTGAAAATACGAACTGTTGAGGAATATCTTTGGCCTTTAGTGCAAAGATGGTTTGTTGATGAATATCTTTGGCCCGTAGTGCAAAGATGACATGTTGTTAAATATCTTTGGCCGTAATGCAAAGATGGTCTGTTGACGAATATCTTTGGCCCGTAGTGCAAAGATGAATTTATCAGTATGATTATGAACAAGAAATGTGATTTGGTATAACCATGATCTTTGATGTTTCAGGTGAAGATAGGTTATTAAAATTATCTTCGTCCTGGATGAGAAGAGGAATTTAGAACCACAATTATGATTATGAGTTATTCATATGATTGTGGAAAGGAACTGTTGAGTGATGTTATAGGGATAAAACATTGTTCGTGGATTTTTAACATAGAGAAGATAATAGACTTTATGGTCTATTTGACTCTTCTAATGGATTACTCGTTCCGCTGCAACTATAGTTTAAAATTTTTATCATCTACCATATGTTCTAAATCTCTGATTTATTACTGATGAAGGCTATTGATAATTTAATTATCTTTAGTCATGATATTCTTTACTAAGCTAGGTGTGCTCACCCTTTCTGCTTCACAATTCTTTTCAGGTAATAAAAATGTAGCTGGATCGAGTGGGGATAACAAGGGAATAGAACGGTGGTCTATAGCTGTTGAGGGTGAGGCTAACCCAACGTTGGAAGGGCGTTTTGTCACTATCATAGAAGATGTCTAATGACATACAACCTCGTATCATCATAAGACAGGGATGTGCTCATCCACTTGCTGGGTATATATACGAGCACTACCTATATAATCTTGGTGTTTGTTTGAAATATAATCCTCAATTAGAGACAGTGGAGATAATGATATGTCAAGAGAAGACTTACCATTGGGAAGAATATGATAGTAATCTTCTTATTTTTCTTTGGGGTTTATTGGGTCAACCAAGGATAATTCTGTGGCCATATGATATCTATCATAACCTAGACGCATGGCCTCCTATGTACGAAGGTTTCCTTGAGCACTTCCCAAAGATTGTAATTTCTAAAATAGTTTTTGACTATACCTTTATGTAAGGTGTCACTGTGAGGTGTTGTCCACGATTGGGACATGTGTCACATTTGGTATATATTTGTATCCAAACTCACAACATATGTATTGTTGTATTTTGTACGATAATTTTTGTAATAAAGTTGTAGTTGTTTTCTGTACCATGTATTTGGCGACTTAGAATAGGTTGGATGGTATGGACCTATTTTGGGGTTGTTACACATGTGCTTCATTGTTTCTCTCAACATTTTTGAATGCCATTTTCAAATACTATCAAAAACAAGGGTTAATTGACATGTCACATATTATCCTTATACTCTGACCGACCAAATAAATACCAAATAAACTTAGGTAGGTCATATTAGCGAAGGAATTTCTCGTATCTCCCCTCCTAGTTCTAATCTCACATCTCAGCCAGGGATCATATCCCTAAGCTTTGATACCAACTGTGACGCCCTCAAAATAGGTATACATCACCCATTCTGAGTCGCCAAATACATGGAACAAAATTCAAATACAACTGTCGTGTAAAATACGACAAAACATAAGCTGAGAGTTTTAATACGAATATTATCTTCTAGACAGTATTCAAACTCAAATGGAGTCCTTATTACATTTATTATCACACTATTTCACTGAATAGTGAGGACTACTAATGCAAACATCTGGACCGTCACTCCATCCCCTGACTAGTCCCAACTATATTCTCATTTCTTGAAGAGAACAATGAAAACAAAGGGTGAGCTCAACTAACCCAGTAAAAAATATTATCACTAAGATAATGCAGAATAAATTATCGTTAGCCTTCAATAGTGTTAAACTGATAAAATATAATAAACATCAAGTTTAACTGCAGCGGAACAAGAAATCCAATAGAAGAGTCAAGTAGAGCATGATATCTGTGACACCCCCTAAAATAGGTCCATTCCACCCAACCCATTCTGAGTTGTCAAATACATGGTACAGAAACAACTACAACTTTTACAACCCATAAGCTGTGAGTTTGAATACAAACATTGTCATCTAGGCAATATCCTCATGCAAATAAATCCCCATCATAATTATTGATACATAATTTTACAAAAAAAATGGTGAGGACTAATAAACAACTTTCTCTAGAACCTTCATTCCATACCCTGACTAGTACTCGCTACATTCTCGCCTCCTGAGAAGAAAAATAGAACAACAAGAAAAAGGGTGAGCTCAACTAGCCCAGTAAAGAATATTATGACTAAGATAATGTACAACAAATTATCCTTAGTCTTCAACAGAGAAAAATCTGATAGAATACAATAGACAACAAGTTTTAGATCAACAACTGCAGCAGAAACAACAATTCATTAGAAGAGTTAAGTAGAGAATAAAATCTACTAACATCTATGAATTTAAAAGTCCATCATCAATATTTTATCCCTGTAACATCAATCAATATATGTCTCAAATCAAATCAAATATTTATCTTTGCACTACAGGCCAAAGATATTCATCAGTTGGTCATGTTCATCTAAACACCTGTTCTTCTTTGCACTACGGGCCAAAGATATTCATCAATTGTTCATGTTCATCTCAACACCTGTACATCTTTGCATTACGAGCCAAAGATATTCATAATAAAATCAACCATCTTTGCACTACAGGCCAAAGATATTCATTAACACCATCATTTAGGACTGAGTATGATGAAAAATATTTTAAAGGAAACGAATCCAATGAAACAAAATAACAAGTATTAAGGATTCGTACTTTAAACAATCCGAGTTCAAAAATACTTCATAAATAATCATACTGAAGTAAAATTCAAGAATGATCAAAACATAGATCCAATCAAAGATAATATCCAGAATAGATATTTTGGACAAAAAGAAGAAATTTCATTTTTTGATGAATAGTGTCGTATTCGTGAATAGTGCCGTATACGTGAATAGTGCCGTATACGTGAATAGTGCCGTATACTTGAATAGTAACTCCGACACCAAAAGATAGAAATTTCACAAAAAACATCTTCACGCTTCGTGAATAGTACTCGTGAATAGTAACTCGTGAATAGTAACTCATGAATAGTAACTCGTGAATAGTAACTCATGAATAGTAACCCCGACATGAAAAAGTTCCAAATTTGATAAAAATTTCCAACCAACATTTCAGCATAATGATATTGAAGAAATAATATCATTTGAGAAGAAAATAACATCCCTTACCTCGAAAGACAGCACTTCTAGTTAAAACACTGGATATAGGCTATGACTTGAACTTGCACCGTATAGCAATACTCAAAGTATACTCAAAATACTCACAAGAATACGCTCAATAATATAGAGAGAGAAAACATCAGTTTCTGGTGTGATTTTCAATTCTAACCTAAGCACCTATTTATAGGAAATTGCTTAGAACACCAAAACAGAAAATTTAATATAATATTAATATATATAAAAATTTTCAACGCATTCTTAGAATCTGAAAATCAAAATACAAACCACATGCTACCTTCTAGAAGAAGTAAAAAAAAACGTTTTTATTATTTAAAATAATTAAAACTTCCAAAAATCAATTATTTCGGAGCTTCGGAACTTCAATAATTCATAATAAATAGCCCTTTTGTCAGAAAATTCAAATCTCGCGAATTTTTATAGGAAATTCAATTCTCTACAACTTTGCAGAAGAATGTTTTCCCAAATTCCAAACAGAAATTGACCGAAATCCATAAACGGACAATTTTACAGACTATAATCAAATTTCAGTCAATAATTGTGTCCACCAACACACAAAATATGTGTTAAACATTTAATGCCACAAAAATACTTTTCCTCCTCATATACTCATATATCCCACATTCATTATAAAAATATCACCGTTAATATATTATTAAAATAATATATTTAAATGAATTATTTTATCAGAAAAAGATAAAATATTAATTTTCAACAATTGTCACATTAAAAAATTTTCTCCATCTATATCCACATAAAATCAACATTTTTCTCATCATATAAATCAATAATTAATTATTCACAAATAATATTACAGAATCACAATATTGACAACCAGGCCGTTCCCAGGAAAGAGGGGGCTTTCCAATAAGAATTTCTTCTTACTTGCGCGCAATTAGGTGACCAAACCTCTCCTTAGTCAGAACTTTCTAGACATTGCCAATAATGTTATCTAATAATATTATTCAGATAATATGAATTATTGAAACAACAACAATATAAAATATCAACGCAACAATTATTGAATCAATAAAATAAAATACTGAACAGTAATTATTGTAACCATTATTGAGTAGTGCCTTCTTACGTAAGAATCAATAATTGGTGCAATACCGTGTACTACTGTGTTTTAACCACCGGGTATTCCAACAGTGTTAACGGTAACAACTACGCCGTTTTTTTATAAACAACTTATATTTGTCGTTTTCTTCATCCAATCGCTTTCCGTTATGGGGCCCACAAAAGACTGCGCCGTCGTACGAATATTCCCCGACAGCTAGAATATTCCACGACCAAACGAATATTCCACGACCATAATGAATATTTTATAACCACCTGCTTATTTAAAATATTTGCGCATTAAACCCATAACTAACCACATTAATCAAATCAACCCTTACTATTTCAAAATAATAAATAAAGGAAATTCCTTTTTATTTAAAAATTTTCGGGGTCTTACAACCTCCCCTCCTTATGAAATTTCGTCCTCGAAATTGACGTACGTAACTGGTGTTTCGAAAAGGTAAAGATACCTCGCTTTCATTTTCGTTTCCAACTCCAAGGTCATTTCCTCTATAGCATAATTCCTCCACAAAACTTTAACTTGTGGTATGACCTTCGTGCGTAGGACATGCTCCTTTCCTATCCAATATCTTGACAGGTACCTCCTCGTACGTTAAGTCTTCAACTATCTTGTCCGTTTCTAACTCAATGACGTGGTTCGGGTCTTTCACATATTTACGAAGCACAGATATGAAAAACATTATGAACACGAGACATACTTGGAGGTAACGCGAGTCTATAGGCTACATTTCCTACTCGATCGAGAATTTCAAATGGATTAATAAATCGAAAGTTTGAGCTTTACTCACATCACTAATTCTCGCTTTTGAAATAACAACTTCTTGCACCTCCTTCTTCAAATTCATCAGCTCCAGTGTGTAGCTTGAACAACTTTAACTTTATCGATTAAAGTCGATTATACTCGTATATCATCACGTGGGTACCTAGAGTTTTTATCGCCATCTCTATTATTTATAAATTATACGAAATGAGTCTTTGACAATATCGCATTCGTACTCGTATACGATCTTCTACTCAACACGTCAGCTACCACGTTCGCTTTTCCAAGACGGCATGGTCAGAACATGTGCTGGAATAAGTCTCCTCTTGAGTTCCCACATTCCTTGCTCCATTCAAATTTTGTATCTCTACGAGTCAGCTGCGTTAATGGAATAGCGATTCGAGAATATCCTTCAACGAATCTCCGATAATAATCAACTAAGCCTAGAAAGCTACGTATTTCGATTACCGACTTAGGTTGTTCTCAACTGTGACTCATATCCCCACCTTGGATAGCATGTCATAATGACACCTATCAGTTTAATATCGCATGAATATTGTCCCCTATGGAGAGTCTGGCTTCGGTGCATTCCACAAAGGAAGTCACCAGATAAAGGCTCGGGTATCAACTTCTACAGTTGGGTTTTTAACTCCTGAAGTTCAATAGGAGCCATTCGATATGAGATTTTAGAAATGGGTTTTGTACCGGATTCAAAGTCGATACAAAATTTAATATCACGCTCTGGGAGTAAGCCAAGAAATTCTTCAGGAAATACATTAGGAAATTTACTAACAACAGAAATATCATTCAAATCTGATGTACTTTTGTTCAAGTCCATAACATGGGCTAAGAAAACATGACATCCATTTTTCAATAAACGAACGACTTCATGGCTTGATATAAAAATGTTTGACTTCAATGGTTTTATTGCTTGAGTTCGAATATCAGGTTGCTTAAGAATATGAAAACTAACAACCTTTACAAAAGCAATTAATTTTGGCATGATGAGTAGTTAACCTTAAAATCACATCAAAAGCAAATATCTCTATAGAAATAAGGTTAACAGGTAATGTGATAGTGCCAACTTGAATCAAGCAAGATTTCTAAACAACGGATGTAATGAAAGTTTTTCCTAACGGAGTCTCCATAGATAAGTCAAAGTCTAATTCCTCTGGAGTCAAGTTCAAAAGTTGAACGCAAGCAAGAGAGATAAAAGAATGGGTAGAACCGGTATCTAGTAAGGTATAAACTTCGCAAGAATTATAATTAACTAACCCGTGCTAACTTCGTTCGGGTTCCTCGCATTTTGACCGGTCACGACAAACGCTCTTCCAGGAACCGTTGACTTTGACTTTTCTGAGACAGCCTTTTGAATCACCGTCCCCGCTGGAATTGGTTTCGCTACCGTACACTCTCGAGCGATATGTCCTTCCTTTCCATAATTATAGCATACCTTGAACTGGCAAGCAGCCCTACGATCGTAGAGTGGACTCTCAAGGAAGTAGAAATATGATCAAGGAGATGATCGTCGAGTCTGATCACTCTACTGCTGAGACTGTTCAAATTCAAAATTAGAAGCTTCCAACAGCCCAAACACTGCTATCTGACATTCACTCATCCTCAACCAGGAATTGGTACTCAACGATTATTCAGATTCTCCAAGCTTTCGAAAATCTGTCTAATAATGAAAATCGTTGAGTTCAATCTGATGCTCAACCCAAAGCTGCACAACCAGATGATCAAAATCTTGTGGAGCAGGAACTAATGAAGAACTCAAATGTACTGATTGAGAAGATATCTCAGATTAATGTGGAGTCAAAAATGGTGTTGACAGCAGAAGGAGATAATTCATTTTAGAACAGACTTCAACCTGCAATGACTGATGTATCTCTCAAAATCAAAGAGAGAGATAACATCTATCTGAAAGGCATACAAGATCAAAAGGCAGAATCTCTACGAGCACAGAAGGCCAATGAAGAGCAGATCCACTGCCTTCTCTGACAAGATTGACGACATGAAGCAGTCTTTTTCAGTGCAACTTGAGCTAGGCCAACATGAACTCAAGTTTGAAGTTGCCAACTCCTCATACCTGATGGAGCAGCTTATGTCCAACATGGAGCAGCTCTCCTAAATGTTTAATGACAAAAAGGGGGAGAAAAAGAGGTAAAGAAAGATGCAGAGCAAGAGGCACTCAAAGAAGAGCAAGAAGAGTAGAAGAATAGTATAGAAGAAGTCAAAGAAGCTAACAGCAGAGAAAGAGGAAAAGTCATCATCTGAGGGGGAACCAAATGATGATGATCACATGATCGCAGAGTCTGAGGGGGAACATGTTAAGAAAGACGCTGAAGGGAGCTAAGCAAAGATAGAAGGTCATCATCCCAGGGGGAGCAAGAGAAAGAAGAACAAACAGCTGAATAGCTGATCAACAGACATCCTGGAAACATACATGGAGCCAAAGAGGTACATCTCTAACTAGTTAGGTATGTTCTGGATCCAGGATGTAAAGTATCTTAATGTATAATTTTCCATATCTTTATAAATGACCTTCATGATCATCTGTTTTAGAAATATAGCTGCTCACTGTATATAAGATTCATTCATAACATGCATATGCACTTATTATTTTTGTCATAATCAAATAGGGGGAGATTGTCAGGAATAAACATATGAATGATATTGCTATTTACATATGATTTGATTATGATATATATGAATGAATATGCAAGTATGCTTGCATTAAGAAAAGCTGTAAAGTCCTTTGATAGATAATAGAAATATGTGTACACGGACTTAGAATGAATTGATCAAATATGTTAGGTTGATCCTACATAAACAAAATAGCTTTGTCCTTAAAAAGAAATGATGTACAAGGACTACAAATATAGAAAGATCAAGCATGTTAGGTTGATCTTATGATGTAATAGATAGGCTTGTCTGATCGTCGAGCACTGCACCAGAAATCGTAGTCTTCCAGGAGAGTCAAGGAGAACTCGAGAGCTGTCAAGGCAGAATCGTAGTCTGCAAGATAGTAGATCTTGGAGTTTATAGACTGCCAGGAGAGATGAGGAAGGATCGTAGTGTGTCGAGTAGAACTTCCTCAGAGCCGAAGTCTACTGAGGAAGTCATGTTCAGAATCGTAGATACACCCTGCCTACGAGCCGACCAAACCTCTGCCAAAGCCAAGTCAGAAACGTAGACTACACTCAGAGTCGTAGAGTCTACTGATGTTGAAGCCAAGTCAAGGATTGCAGATCACACTCTGAGTTCGTAGAGTCTATTGATTACATGCAGAGATCTTAGTCGAGTAATATCAGATGAAGACATCGAGCACAAAGATAGAAATCGTAGAGTGTCAAGATCTGATCCCGAAGTCATAGTGTCTGCACAGTCGAAGCTGAATCGTAGAGTGTAGAACTACGACCTCAACAGATGTGCTCACAATACCAAGGCAGAATCGAAGAGCAAATACGATTCTCAACAAATGAGCACTCCCATAATATCCAAAGGAACAAAGCCTCTAGTTGGCACTACAAAGATGCATCTCACCTAAAGGGAACCATAAAGCACTCAACGAATGGAATGCAAGCTAACAAAAGATCTAAGCACCAACCTAATCAGCATCAAGATTGAGTTGTGAAGCCATTTGAGGTGATGTCTTCCACAAGGAGATCAAAGAAGACTTCAGTAACTGACTAAGGAAAGTCAGCAAGTGCAGTAGCTATCAAGTAGACAGAAGACAACGATCTTGGAAGCAATCAGGATCGTAGTGATTGCCAAACAAAGAAAAAATTGATGAAGTACATACGGAGATACTGGACAGCTTCTGAAGAACAAGGCTAAAGTGATTAAGCATTGGGTTAGTCCATTGATGATCAGTGAACGGGAGATCACAAGGAGAAAGCGAGCTGGAAACGCCACAAATCTGAAGTGTCTTGCTATTCAGAAGAGGCCAGAACAAGGAAGTCAAGTCATCAGTATCTGAGACCTTTTGAGGCAAACAAAAGTGTTGAAGTACTGCACAAGAAAATAAAGAGGTGTTCTACATTGAAGATCCAATCAACACACTTCAAGAATCGTAGTGTTGACTCTACCAGTCTGAACAACATTCAACAAGACACTACGATCAGGTCCAAGAAGACAATCATCAGAATCGTAGAGTTCGAACATCCGAAGATTGAAGCATTGGCAGCGGTTCAATTTGAAGGATGGTATTCGGACAAAAGCTTATTGAGAGCATCGATGCAAAATGACAACCTCTGATTGAGAAATCAGAAGGAGGAAATAAAGTCTTCGATCCTACCCAAGACATTAAAGTGACATCTCTGATGGGTAGGTGAAATAGTAGACTGCAATGTCACAGAAAGTATGACTTGTCACATTAGCAGTCTACCTCAAGCAACTCGAGATCTGTGAAGATGTTTGAATAGCTTTCAGCGGCTACTTTCCAACGGAAGGATTGGGAAGGAGTATAAATCTGCTAGAGCTTTAAAGATCAAGGGTTGCTGGAGTTGCTGAGTTTAGAGTAACGGTAGACTATTCTAAACCGTGTAGAATAGTGAGTCTGAAGGCTCACTCTACGATCCACCAAGAACACTCAGAGACATACCAAGGAAGAAGTAGAAGTGAGAGTTCTACAATGTAGAAGTGAGAGTTGTACTACAAGAAGAGTGTTTTGAACTGCCGAGAGAAAGAAAAGCATTATGTCATCTTGGTGTTCATCATGGGAAGACTCTAAGTACCATAAAGAAGAGCTCACAGTCATCTTAGGAAGTCCATCATGAGAAGACATCAAGTATCAAGAAGGGAGATCACAAACGTTATCATAGTGGCATGTATGAAAAAGTTTCTAAGTACCTAGTAGAAGAGCTTACAGTCATCTTAGAAACCCATCATGTGCAGCCATCGTGTATCAAGAGGAATGATCTTCAAGGCAGTTATCAAGGGGTCATCCAAAGTGGTTGAGTAACTGAAGAAGCTGAGCATCATGCAACACTCAACTGCACTTCAAGGATGATCACGCCAAGCTGCTAAGTACAGAAGATGTTCAGAGCATGAAAACATCTTAGCAGCTTAGCACCAACTCCAACAAACAAACAAACAACTCAACAGAAGCCATGGCCTAAGGGGTCCTTATCCGGAGGGACTAAATGAAGTTCCAAGCCTGCTGGGCTTGAAGAGTTCCTAGTGAACTAGAGGAGTTCCAAGGTTGCTGGCCTTGAAGAGTTCTTAGTGAACTGAATTCCCAAGGCTGCTGCTCTTGAAGGAATCTTAGTGAATCAGGGTGTTGCCCTTCCTTAGTGGAAATTCTGCTAGTTGAAAGCAGAAGAGTGGATTAGGAGCTTGAGTCTCTGAACCACTTAAAACCCCTTGTGTCTTTTACATTATGTCTATTAATTCCTATAACTACTATGTATGTTTTAACTACTTACAGCTGAACTAACTCTACGAATAATGTATGTATGATTATGAATATATCAATGAAGGGGATCTTTTACTTATTCTACTGTGCTTGAAAAGATTCTTATGTTTGTCATATGCTTATTTAATAGCAATACAAAATAAAAGAGAAAAGTATCTGAAATTAAAAAGGATCTATTCAACCCCCCTTTCATGATCTATTGTGCCTACTAGGAACTAACAAATTCAATTAAAAGAAAGCAAATGATTTTTTTTAAAGATTTATAATTTAATTTATTCAGAATTCAATAATGTGCAAATTGTCAACATGATACTGCTTTGTGGAGTAAAATTCAAGAATAATATTGTATCAAAAATGATTTGGACATCAAAGAAATTAATTTTTTTCATGAATAATTCTCCGAGTGAATAGTACTCAAGTGAATAATATCCCGTGAATAGTACTTTATGAATAGTACTCGTGAATAATACTTTGTAAATAGTACCTATGAATAGTACTTTATGAATAGTACTTTGTGAATAGTACTCATGAATAGTACCCATGAATAGTACTTTGTAAATAGTACCGTAAAAATGAATACTACTCATGGACAGTACTCCAGCATGAAAAGCTTAAATTTAACAAGAATGTTAGAAAAATATCCTTATGAAACGATACTAGATGAATATCAAATTTCAAGGATATTCTATTAATTTCACGGAGTATAGAAGCAATACTTTAACAAAATGAGGGTATAATCAGGAATACGAGACGAAATAATATTACTCACATACTACAGAGTATGGAAGAAAATATTATTCCTATGAATATTGAACAAAATAATATCCCTTACCTTGGAAGAAGACTGGATACTGGAATAGTTAAGTAGCAGACTATTCTTCTTCTTTCTCTCTATAGCTTCTCTCTCTATAATTGCTCTTGTGAGTCTTAGTGAATTGGTGAGAATGAAAGAAGAATGAGCTTCTATTTATAGGAAAACACAATTTCGATAATTGCACGTTTTGGGGCTCAAAATATTATAGTATAATACATTCATCTTTTTTTTTTCATTTTTAATTTAGTCCTGCAAGTATTATCAAACTTACACCGCCTCCCCTAATAGTACATCATGTGAATCAATAGTACATATTCATCTGAATCAATAGTTCTATACATGTGAAAAAATAATTACAGTATAGTACCTTCATCTATACCTCCATTTTTAATTTAGTCATGCAAGTATTATCAATCTTGCACCACATCCCCTAATAGTACATGCATGTGAATCAATAGTACACACATGTGAACAAATAGTTATAAGCATGTGAATTAATAACAATTAATTTCTCATTTATCCGATTAATTACCCGATTTCCATTATAACCACCAGACATCAATTATTATTGAAATAAATGTCGATTTCCATTAACACTAATAATCCCAACACAATGAAAATATCAATTTCATCTTTAATCAATGTGAACTTATTCATCATTAATATTATAACTTTCAATATTTAACAACCAAATCATTCCCAGGAAAGAGGAGGCTTTCCGATATGGATTTCTCCCTATTGGTGATAAGTGGTTTTATAACCACTTATTTAGATATTAACGGACTTGAATTTGTTGCTTAAACTCATTTTATTGTATAGATTTTTATGCATTTGTGCTTTGTTTTGTAGTTTCAGTACTGGGAACTCTTTTGGTGATATTGGAGCTAAGTTGTGTTCGTGGCTATAATGAATTGATGATGGAAAGGAAAATGGAGTTGAGCATATTACTAGAGGTTGGAATGAAGATTTGGAGTGAAGTGACTTGAGCCTATAATGTAGCAAAAGATTACAACAGAACAAGCCAGACCCAGCTGATGCACGGCGTAGCTGCGCCAAATAGACTACCAAGATCATGTACAACGCAGCTGCGCCCTATCCAAGGCTTATCACGGTGCAACTGCGCCAGTCCTAATTTTGCAGTTGACTTTTAGTTCAGTTATCGAATATGTTTATTGCTTGGAGAAAGATGTTGCGAATGAGACTCTTATTTAATTAGACTTATTAGCAATATTTAAAGGTATTGCACCCCTTGGAGGGATAAAGAAACTACATTTTTCTTTCTCTCTAAAATTTCAATAATAGATTAGTGTAGATTAGTGGAGTTACTTTCTAGATTTGATTATATTGAAGATTGAAGCATTTGGAAGGCATTAGAGATTCAATAGTGGATCAGGAAAACAGATTTGCACTCCAATTCTCTACTCTTGTTCTTTCTTTGATTCCTAATTGTATTGATGATGTTTATTCAATATGTGGATAGTAGATTTGATTCAGTTATGATTTAAGCTCTATTATGAGATTGCAATGGATTAGATGGATTAGTATATTCTGATATATTTCGTTGTTAGCTTTATCAATTGCTAATGGATTGTCTAATTAGATTCATGCCTATTTGCTTAGTTGATTGGCCATCAATTACTGTGGTAATCCATATGGACTCGAGAGATGAAGTATGGGTTTAGATATGATCTTATTAGCTTATTATTGTATATTCTACATTATGATAGGATGTATATTTGTGCTTAGGATAAACATATACCGAAGCCCTATTTGTAGTTAATTGAGAACTTGGGCTTAAACCCTAATTATTTGTAAATCACATATACATATAGTGGTTTAAGTAATGTGGGTGTTCATGTATATTCTATCAACTTGGATTATATGTGATATGAGTATGGTACATTGAGAGATGGCTATACTTTACTTTCGTGTTCTTGACTAATAATCCGGTAAAATTAGTTTGACTTAACAGGGAGTGTGTTGATTTAAATGAGTCAATAGATGAAATTTTGATCTTAGGTCTTCCTTATCTAGTCTCACTCTAGGAATAGTTAGGTTTATTTAATTTGATAGTTTACTTATGAAAGAGTAAATCATTTGTTTAAATAAGATTGAAACGATTACGGATTAGTGCTTGGTGAACCTTTTTAGTTAATTCTCCGTGGGAACGATACTTTACTTACTCTTTATTACTTGTTGACCACGTATACTTGCATGCTGTGCGTAATTAGATTTTATCCAACAAGTTTTTGGCGCCGTTGCCAGGGAATTATTTTAATAATTTTTCCTAACATTAATTTCAATCAAATTAGTCTTAATTTATACATTTATTTTATTTTAATTTCCTTCCTATATTTCTCTCTTTTCAGGTACCATGGATGACTTTGCTTATCAATGGCCTTATTTGAATATGTTGTTGGTCGTTTTATCGATCGATATATGCGTGCAAGTATACACGGTCAACAAGTAATAAAGAGTAAGTAAAGTATCGTTCCCATGGAGAATTAACTAATAAAGTTCACCAAGCATTAACCCATAACCATCTCAGTCTTATTTAAACAAATGATATTATATTTTATATTTAAACTACGAAATTAAATAAACCTAACTAATCCTAGAGTGAGACTAGATAATGAAGACCTTGAGATCACAATTTCATCTATTTACTCATTCAACATCATACACTTCACGTTAGGCCAAACTAATTATACCGGTTTGTTAGTCAAGAACACAAAAGTAAAGTACATCCATATCTCAATGTACCATACCCATATCACATATAATCCACAATTGATAGAATACACATGAACACCCACATTACCTAAACCACTATATGTCTATGTGATTTACAAATAATTAGGGCTTAATCCCAAGTTCTCAATAGACTACGAATGGTGCGTCGGTATATGTCTATCCTAAGCACAAATCATACATCCCAACACAATGTAGAATATACAATCATAAGCTATTAAGACCAGATCCAAACCCATACTTCATCTCTCAAGTCCATATGGATTATCACAATAATTGATGGCCAATAAACTAAGCAAATAATCATGAATCTTAATAGACAACCCTATAGAAATCAATAAGGCTAACAATAAAATATATCAGAATAAACTAATCCATAGAATCCATTCAAATCTCAGAATAGAGTTTAAATCATAGTTGAATCAAATCTATCATCCACATATTGAATAAACATCACAAGATTACAAATAAGAACCAAAGAGAGGATAAAACTAGAGAATTGAAGTGCAAATCTGTTTTCCTGCTCGAAGATGGAATCTTTGATGCTTACCAATTTCTTCGAGTCTTCAATCTCATCAACTTTAGAAATCACTACTATAATCTACACTAATCTATTGTTAAAATTTTAGAGAGAAAGAAAACCCTTGTTCCTTGTTTTTCCTAAAGGGGAGGAAGTGTCCCTTACATCATGAAAATACGTCTAATATATAATCGAACTCTCCCCTCAGTTACACTTCCAATTTCAAATTTAAAATAAAGTCAGTAGCTACAGTCAACGTCTCGTGCACCCGCGCACCCCTTCTTTGCAAGTCTCGCGCGGGCGCGCAATTTACAGTGTGCAATGTTTGTTCAGTCGGGTGCTCGCGCGGGCGCGCGTACTCAAGCTTATTCTGCCGCGCGGACGCGCGGTTTCTGTAACTTTGAATTCTGGTTCTGCTGCTGCACTGATCTGTTCTACTGTTCATTCTTTTGTCCATCCATGCTTAGCCTCCTGCTAAAATTGATCCTGATGCCATGCATCGAACAACCTCATGCCATTTACGTCACCAAATCATGCCATATCCTGTACTTTTACATCAAAGGAGTTTTAAGTAAATGCAATTCAAAATAACATAAAATGCAACTAAACACACACTAAAATATACTTGAGATGGGCCTAGTTCGCATTAATTAATATCCAATAAGTAGGTGTAAAACAAACTTATCAAATACCCCCAAACTTGAACTATTTCTTGCCCACAAGCAATGCAATCTACATGCTATGCAAGCTACACTACTATGCAAATGAATCCCATGTTTTCAGCCAAATATGAATTCCAAAAGATATACCTTAGAGAAATATCAAGATCCAAGAACAAAGCATCAAACTAAGCTCAAGGCATAATGACATACAATCAGATAATCCTAACCTGCTATAAAGATGTTGTGTGTGTGTGATGTGTTCACAGATAAGCTCGACAAAGATTAAGATACCACATGTTAAATTGATTAAGACGGTAAAGTGAAGTTTAAATCAAGAACTACATATACTAATGAGACATCAACTACTCCAACACATCAATACAAATTAAGGTTCAACAATGAGTTTATTCTGCTTTATTTTTACTCACGAGGGCGATTTTTGCACTTTCTCCGTGGTTTTTATTGATATATATATTTTTTATTTTTATATTTAGCGAGTGCATTTTACGCTCAATCTCACTTTCCATTTCCATTTAAACGAGTGCATTTTACGCTCCATCTCTTCCCAAAATCAAGCATACCCATGTGCTCCCAAAGTTTGAGTATATGTGTCTTCATAGTCATTATTCACTTCCTACACAATTCTATCATTAAAAACAACATTTTCCTCTCAGCAGACAAGCATTATCAACAAGCAAATGGGAACATTATCGTGCTACCTGGTAACATCTAAACAACAAGCATGAATTATATCATGTATAAAATTATAACTAAGCTCAAGATATCCACTAAATTCAAAAATCTATCAAATTTCTATGTCATCATTGGCCAAATTAGAATTCAACTAACTAAAAGCCTGAGATTATGCAATGTTATGCAACTAAACACATACTAAGTAAACAAGACAAAAGAAAACTAAAAATAAAAAAAATAAAAAATAAAAAATTTCATACTAAAATACCCCTACTATGTAACTTAAACATGTAATCAAACTATATGCAACTAACTATATGCAACAACTACTCACTACAACCCAATACCCCCAAACTTAAAATAAATAATGCCCTCATTATAATTAAAAGTGAAAGAATGCTCCTCTAAGTGGCAATGTCATCTCCGTTTGCTTCCTCATGATCCGATGGTATATTAGGCGATGGTTAAGTTTGAGATATTCTATACTTGGAAATTGAGTGTGGGCTTCTAACTGTCCGAATGCTTGAGTCAGAAATTCTAAAGATTTAGCACCTTTTTTTTTTCTGTGATTGAGCTATGGCGCGGCTGCGCGGTATTTGGCTTGTAGTTGGGCGCGGCCGCGCGACCCTGTACTCTAGCAGTTTTAGTTTTTTTTTTTACTTCTGTTTGATCCTGAATGCTTATAGCAATTAGATTGAACATGAGAGGAGAAACAATAAAATTATTATTAAGACTTACCACTATCTAACATCTACTAAATAATGAAATGTAAATAAGAATTAAACAAGGAGGGAGAAAGATTGGATGGGGTGCCTCCCATCGAGCGCTCGGTTTATAGTCCGTTAGCTGGACTCTTTTCTTGACACCGCTATCCAATTCCTCTTCAATAAGCTAGGAATCCTTCATCCATTAGAACTGCAATGTGTGCAGGTGGGTTCCCCATCTTGCGTGTCTGTGAATTGAAACAACCTAGCATATTTCCGGTACATGATGTCCCTAGTTCTATTGCATAGCTAGGTGCTCCTTCCGTTGTATCCGTGAATAGATTTTTGCATTGCGGCATGACAGATACAACATGATTTTCTTCTTCTATTATCTCTTCCTCAACCCACCATGGTTTGTAAGAGGCCTCATAATCGCGGAAATTCTGGCTTTGGATGTGACTACCAAGGGGACATGGGTGTGCAAATTTCACTGAATTTTTCAACTCTAACTGAGAAGACACTTGGGGTATTATACAAGTCATCTCATGTTCTTCATTTTCCATACCCCTAGTTGTCTCCTCAATGTCCACTCCTTTTAGTTCATTCAGTGGCATGAACACCTCTTGCTCTCCATCAGTTTCATCGTCCATGTCATAGCACCAATTATTTTGAGGGCGATTGTTCAAGGCTTAGAGTATTTGATCCATTTGATTCTGCAAATTCCAAATTGACCTCTCTTTCTCAATCATCTTCTCCTCAGTTGATACTACAAACTTGAACCACAAATCCTCCACTCTTGAATTATCTTGTTTAGTTTCAAAATCCATGTATTGAGGACCATTTATTGAGGAGTTAATGAGTTGTTCCGTCTGTTTGTTAAGATTTTAGCTTGATAACTCCTGACTCATCATCATCTCTTCATGGTCTGCTATGCTTTTTGACATGAATTCCTTCAACCTTGAATTTACCTTTTGTTGCGTTGAAGGTGGATATGAGAAATCTGATGGATGTGTTGGACTTGGGATGCAGTATTGGTTGGGATAGTTATAACTCCATTCATAATCTGGGTGATACCCCCAACCTTGTTGATAATCAGGATAAACATCGTTGTTGAAGTAATCACCCCCAAACTGCACTTGTCCAACCTTGATGTTGCACTAATAACTCGGATGCTCGCCAGCACAGTATTCACATGAAACTACTATCTCTCGAGTGCGTTGGGTTGCAAAAATATCCAACCTCTCCGAAAGTGTTGCAATTTGTGCTGACAATGTAGAAAATACATTGAGTCCCTCAGTGTTTATGTCCCTTGGTTGAGTCCTATTTGCATAAGGCCATTGATAAGAAAAGTCACCCATGGTACCTAAAAAGAGAGAAATATAAGAAGATAATTAAAACAAAATAAAAATGTTTAAATTAAGACCTATTTGATTGAAGACCTATTTGATTGAAATTAATGTTGGCAAAAATTTATTAAGCTAATTCCCCGGCAACGGAGCCAAAAACTTGTTGGTCGTTTTACCGATCGATATATGCGTGTAAGTATACACGGTCAACAAGTAATAAAGAGTAAGTAAAGTATCGTTCCCAAGAAGAATTAACTAATAAAGTTCACCAAACATTAACCCATAACCATCTCAGTCTTATTTAAACGAATGATATTATATTTTATATTTAAACTACAAAATTAAAGAAACCTAACTAATCCTAGAGAGAGAGAGAGAGTAGATAATGAAGACCCGAGATCATAATTTCATCTATTGACTCATTCAACACCATACACTTCACGTTAGGCCAAACTAATTGTAACGGTTTGTTAGTCGAGAACACAAAAGTAAAGTTTAACCATCTCTAAATGTACCATACCCATATCACATATAATCCACAATTGATAGAATACACATGAACACCCACATTACCTAAACCACTATATGTCTATGTGATTTACAAATAATTAGGGTTTAATCCCAAGTTCTCAATAGACTACGAATGGTGCGTCGGTATATGTCTATCCTAAGCACAAATAATACATCCCAACACCATGTAGAATATACAATCATAAGCTATTAAGACCAGATCCAAACCAATACTTCATCTCTTAAGTCTATATGGATTATCACAATAATTGATCGCCAATCAACTAAGCAAATAAGCATAAATCTTAATAGACAACCTTATAGCAATCAATAAGGCTAACAATGAAATATATCAGAATAAACTAATCCATAGAATCCATTGAAATCTCAGAATAGAGTTTAAATCATAGTTGAATCAAATCTATCATCCACATATTGAATAAACATCACAAGATTACAAATAAGAACCAAAGAGAGGATAAAAGTAGAGAATTGAAGTACAAATCTGTTCTCCTGCTCCAAGATGGAATCTCTGATGCTTCCCAATTGCTTCAAGTCTTCAATCTCATCAACTCTAGAAATCATTACTTTAATCTACACTAATCTATTGTTGAAATTTTAGAGAGAAAGAAAACCCTTGTTCCTTGTTTTCCCCAAAGGGGTGGGAGTGTCCTTTACATCATGAAAATACGTCTAATGTATAATCGAACTCTCCCCTCAGTTACACTTCCAATTTCCAATTTAAAATAAAGTCAGTAGCTATTGTCAATGTCTCGCGCGGCCGCGCGTCCCTCTTTTGTAATCCTCGCGCGGGCGCGCAACTTGCAGTGTGCAACGTCTGTTCAGCCGGGTGCTAGCGCGGGAGCGCGTCCTCAAGTTTATTCTTTCGCGCGGTCGCGCGGCTTCTGTAACTTTGAATTTTGGTTCTGCTGCTGCATTGATCTGTTCTACTGTTAATTCTTTGTCCATCCATGCTTAGCCTCTTGCTCCAATTGAACCTCATGCCATGCATCCAACAACCTCATGCCATTTACGTCACCAAATCATGCCATATCCTGTACTTTTACACCAAATGGGGTTTTAAGTAAATGCAATGCAAAATAACATGAAATGCAACTAAAAACACACTAAAATATACTTGAGATGGGCCTAGTTCGCATTAATTAATATCCAATAAGTAGGTGTAAAACCCACTTATCATATGCCTCAACCAAAGGACATAAGAACTGAAGGACTCAATGTATTTTCTACATTGTCAGCATAAATTGCAACACTTTCGAAGAGGTTGGATGTTCTTGCAGCCTAACATACTCGAGAGATAGAAGTTACATGTCGATCATCTGAGTTATCAGTGCTACATAGGGTTAGACAAGTACAGTTTGGGGGTGATTACTCCAACAACTATGCTAATACCAATTATCATCAAGGGTGGGGGTATCACCCAGAATATGAATGGAGTTATAACTATCAAGACCAATATTGCATCCCAAGTCCAATATATCCATCAGATTTCTCAAATCCACCTCCAATGCAACAAGAAGAAAATTCAGAGTTAAAGGAATTCATGTCAATGATTATAGCAGAAAAGGAAGAGATGATAATGAGTCAGGAGTTATCAACTTAGAATCTTAATTGACAGATGGAACAACTCAATAACTCTTCAATGAATGGCCCTCAACACATGAATTTCGAAACTGAACAAGAAAATTCAAGGTTGGATGAATTGTTTTTCAAGTTCGTAGCATCAAATGAGGAGAGGAGGATTAATCAAGAGCGGTCAATTCAGAATCAAGAGATATCAATTCAAAATCTACAAAACCAGATGGATCAAATGCTTAAAGCCTTGAACAACTGTCCTCAAAACAATTGGTGTTATGATGAGGATTCCGAGATTGATGAAGTAACCAAGCTAAATCTACAACTGGATGAGCTCAAAGAAGTTGTCATTGAGGAGACAACTGGGGAATTGGATAATGTGGAACATAAACTGTCTTGTATAATACCTCAAGTGCCTTTTCAGTCAGAGTTGAAAAATTCAGTGAACTTTGCACACCCATGTCCTCTCGGTAGCAACATTTAAAGTAAAGATCAGTATGATAAAGATGCTTCTTATACACCATGGTGGGCTAAGGAAGAGAAAATAAAAGAGGAAAAATCCGTTGTATTTTTAAGGCCTCAATGCAATAATTTATTCACAAATACAACGGACGAAGCACCTAGCTATGCAATAGAACTGGGGGCATCATGTACATGAAATATTCTAGGTGGCGTCAAGCCAAAGACTTTCATGATGGGGAACCTACCAAAGCCCATAGCAGTTCTAATGGATGGAACGTTCTTAGTATATCGTAGAGGAATTGGTTAGCGGTGTAAAGCACAGAGTCCAGCTAACGGACTATAAACTGAGCGCTTGATGGGAGGCACCCCATCAAATATCTCTCTCCCTATCTGTTTAATTCTCCAGTACTTATATTGTATCATGTTCATCCCTCTTTATTTAATTATTACTGCTTTATTTAATTAGTTCATTATAATGATAGTTAATAAAAATTTTAGTAGCAAATGTTAGTTAGGATTAAATAAAGTCTGAGAGTTTATTTTGTTCCTTCCTAGGAATAATGAATTGAGCAGCAGTGTGAGAAGTCAAACATCAGGGTACAGTAGTGAACCATAACCAGACCCAGGGCAGCACAACTGTGCCCTCTTCCCATTCAATTACAACACAGCTGCGCCCGAGCGTGCAGTCAGAATTTTTTTAAAAGAAAATCAGGAGCCAGTCCAAACCACAACTCTTATTTCATTTAAAAACCTTCGAGCGATCCCTCTTTCTCTCTAAAAACTGAAATCCATATGCCCCTTCTCCTCTCCTGAATCCAACGTCGAATCTTTCAGATTTCATCCCATACCACTCTCTCTCTCTCTCAGCCAAACCCTAGTTTTTCACCCCTCTAGTAGGTCTCGAACAGTAATAACAATCAAGGGATTTCGGTTCTGCACACCATCTGTTCTATTGAAGTTCAAGACGAGGTAGTTAAGGTAGCATATCAAAAAAGGTTATGGGTTCGCAGTGGAGGACACTTTGACAGTAAAGGGCAGAATATGATTGATATTGAGTACATCTGAGTGGGTTGGTACAGAGTTTGATAGAGTCTGGGTAATTTGATGAGTTCAAAGCATCATCAGATAGTACATTCAACTTGCAAATCATGGCACCCAAACAAATTTGCACACCCTCCCCTTCGTCGAGCAGTGAGCATGAGAGCGAAGGGAATAGTAGAAATGTGCTGGACAACTCATGATTTATGAACCTCTTGGCCCAGCACTACTATATGGATTTTTTGTACCAGAGAGGGGATTCATGCCGAGGAAAGAAGACGGAAAGTTGAAGGAACTGATTGTGGGGTATGGATGGATTGTATTGGTGGCCAAACCGGTGGCTGCCCCAATGTCTATAGTAAGGGAATTCTATGCCAACGCTCGTGAGACTCAAAATGGTATCTCTTTTGTGCGAGGAAAGCAGGTGAAGTATACCAAACAAGTAATTAATGAGATTTTCCATGTGGAAACACTACCACTAGGTGTTGAAAATTGGGCTGAGTCACAAAGATTTGAGACGGACTTAGACAATTTGGTGAAGGAATTGTGAAACCCAGGCACAAAATGGACTACCAAAACTGGCACTAACATGAAAGTGCATTTCCCACAGACTTCGCTAAGCCGATACACAAAGGCATGGTATAGATTCATATGAGCGAGCATACTCCCCACCAGTTATCATGCTGATGTCACAACTGACAGAACTACATTGTTATATGGCATTCTGAAGATGAAAGTAATTGACACCGGGTAAGTGATAAATCAGTCGATGCGGTGATATATGAGGGGGGGGGGTACTTTAGAGGGCATACCACATGCCTCTATTATTACTCAACTGTGCTTGGCTGTGGGGGTTGAGTGGGATACTGAGGCTCTATAGATGTCGATGAGGGATATAGACCACACCACTATTCAGAAGTACGCCATTTGGAATGGTGCAGAGTCTCACCCCCGGGGTTTAGGGTTCATTATACCTGAGGATGAGTCCGAGAGTGAAGAAGATGAAAGAGATAATGAAGAAAAGGAAGATGAGGATACTTCTCCTCCAGGCAGGCAAGATCGTGACATTCGCCGCCTCCAAAGAAGGATGGATGCGATGCATATGAATTTACAAGTTTTTACTATCGAGTTTTCCGGAGTCCTATCAAATGCCTTCAGTCAGCTGGGCGCACAGGTCCAATTTCTGACATACGGGATGACTACTCCATATCCACCTCCAGACACTCCACCTGAGCAAGAGGAGGATGGTGATGATGAAGACAGCTAGGGGAGTTTCCTTATACCTTTTATCTCCAATGAGGATATTGTAGTTTTTATGTTTGGGGGTATTAGGTTTATTTGTTGTATTTAGGTTTATTTGTTGCATTTAGTATAATTCATGTCATGTTGCATTCTGTTTAGTTTATGGTGTTAGGAAATGTTGCATTTTGTATTTATATTTGCATGAACCCAGTGTTAGCTGATTTGTTATTTAGTTGGCCTATGAGGAAATTAAGACTACTTGATTTTTGAACTGAATTAAGACATAAGATTGGCTGCGATGTCATATCATTATATAAATCCTTATCTGTCTGATACTAATATAATCGGTTAGCACTTTTGAGTAACCATTATGATATGCATAGTTTAAATTTTCATATACTTATCTTCTGGTGGGAATTCGATGTTTTAATGAAAGAATGTTAGTACTCAGATAGGTAATAGCTAGTACTATTAAAAGTTTAAGTTTGGGGGAAGTCAGTGTTATACATGCCTTCCTAAAGAAAGAGAAGAAGAAAAAGAAAAAGTATTGAAACCTTCCCAAGTTAAATTATTGAAGCTTGTGGTTGGGCGGGATGGAGCGTAAAACGCACTCGCTAAAAAAATAAAAACTAAAATAATATCAAAATCAATAAACATCGCGGTAAAGTGCGATAATTGCCCTCGTGAGTAAATAAAGGCATAAATTTCCCTGTTGACTCTGAACTTAAGTAATGTATGGTCTTGGTTAGAACTTGTTTGATTTACTGCTTATCTTGAGTTAAAACTGGTTCTGTCCCTCTAAGAAGCATAATATGTAAAAAATTTGTTCAATAACATGTTTAGTGGTTGCTTTGGATTTACAGAGTGTTATGCTTTATGATCTTGTCTTGGGTAGCTCTTTGGTTTGATTATCTTGTTGTTTTTCTGAGGCATTGTAATTGAATTTCATTTCTGGCTGACTATTGGATTAAAGTTCATAATAGTGTAGAATGCATACATGGTAGTTTTGTATTGCATTTTGGTTTGGTTTTGTTTTGGTTGCTTGAGGGAAAGCACCGGTTTAAGTTTGGGGGTATTTGATAAGTAGTTTTATAACCACTTATTTAGATATTAACTGACTTGAATTTGTTGCTTAAACTCATTTTATTGTATATATTTTTATGCATTTGTGCTTTGTTTTGTAGTTTCAATACTGGGAACTCTTTTGGTGATATTGGAGCTAAGATGTGTTCATGGCTATGATGAATTGATGATGGAAAGGAAAATGGAGTTGAACATAATGCTAGAGGTTGGAATAATGATTTGGAGTGAAGTGCCATAAGCCTATAATGTAGCAGAAGATTACAGCAGAATAAGCCAGGCCCAGCTGATCCACGGCGCAGCTGCGCCCATACACAACACAGTTGCGCCAGACAAACTGCCCAGATCCTGCAAAGCGCAGATGCGCCCTATCCAAGGATTATCACGGCGCAATTGCGCCAGTCTTAATTATGCGGTTGACTTTTAGTTCAGTTATCGAATAGGTTTATTGCTTGGAGAAGGATGTTACGACTGAGACTCTTATTTAATTAGACTTATTAGCAGTATGTAAAGGTATTTCACCCCTTGGGGGGATAAAAAAAACTTTGGTTTTCTTTCTCTCTAAAATTTCAATAATAGATTAGTGTAGATTAATATTGTTACTTTCTAGATTTGATTATATTGAAGACTTGAACCATTTGGATGGCATTAAAGATTCAATAGTGGATCAGGAAAATAGATTTGCACTCCAATTCTCTACTCTTGTTCTTTCTTTGATTCCTAATTGTATTGATGATGTTTATTCAATATGTGGATGGTAGATTTGATTCAGTTATGATTTAAACTCTATTCTCAGATTGCAATAGATTCTATGGATTAGTTTATTCTGATATATTTCGTTGTTAGCTTTATTAATTGCTATGGGATTGTCTAATTAGATTCATGGTTATTTGTTTAGTTGATTGGCCATCAATTACTGTGATAATCCATATGGACTCGAGAGATGAAATATGGGTTTAGATATGATCTTATTAGCTTATGATTGAGAACTTGGTCTTAAACCCTAATTATTTATAAATCATATAGACATATTGAAGGGTTTCAACACAGAAACTCACAGCGGAAAATAGAACAATTTAAACCAAATTCGAAACCCTAAACAGGATCCATGCAAAAAACAGTTAATTCAGTGGTTAGAAATTATACCGATTAAGAAAGCGATTAAACGATGCGGTCGAATCTCCAACGCAATTCGAACGAACTACGCCTCTATGGTTACCACACAAACGCTCCACGAATCGTCCTACGATCTGCAGAAGAAGGAATCGCGGTACTAGCCACACAGGATGAGGATTTTTGAAACTGTTTTCTCTAGTCTCTCTCTAAGAGCGGCTAAGGTTTTTGTTTTGATTAACTTTCCAAAGACGCTGATATATCATATATATATATAGCAATAAATCAGAATTAATCAGAACCCTAATCTAATTAAAATAAAATCCAAATATATATATATATATATATATATATATATTATATCTTAATTAAGTCTTACTTAATTAATATATATACATATACAAAGCATCCTTTTAATTTAAATTCGTGATTTAAATACTATCAATCATATTAATATATTTAAATCCTTACAATTTAAATTAATTCCCCTTTAATAACGTTCTTTGTGTGTGACCCTATAGGTTATTATTACGTTGGCAATAATTTTAAAATCATATTATAAAATTATAAACAATGAGTGGCATCTAGTAATGCATCACTGCTACCCAAGTAATAATAAGATCGATGATTCGATGCAACCTTTTCGTGACCAATGTTTCAATGTAATTTAATCCTTTTAACCTTAATATCCTAGATTAAACTCGAGTCGTGGAATGTGTCATACTCTTCATAATTTAATCTGAGTTTTCTTGATAATTGAGTAGACTATATGAAACAAATCAATATTTGAGCATGGCCATGCATTTCATAGTCCCACTCAATCAAGAGGCCTATGGATATCACCCCTAATATATAGGATGGTTAAATTCCATCTAGATCACTCATATTCCTCACACGATTCATGATGTACCCAATAATCACCTTTATAGTCCACCCTATTAAAGGTGACATTTGATGATATCAAAGTACATAAATTCTCATGTAGAAATATAGTGATTTCAGGTCGGAGGACCATTACATCATTGTCACTATGAGAATCGCTAATGACACTTCGATGCTCCACATAGAATTCTCATGGTGGGTCTGTCTAGTACATCGTTCTCTAACACATACCTATGCATTGACTTAATATCTCATATATTTATGACCAATTAGATTTGGTCATCAGTCAATCCACATACTAGTCTCAATGCATCATTATTGTCCTATCAACAATGGTACTCGACTAGGGACATTTAAGAGCAATGATACTAATTGTAATTATATAATCTCATGTTCAAGTCACATACTTGAAACTATATAAATTGTATCACTATTCTAAGAAATTTTATTATGTTAACATTTATATAACGCAGTAAATAAAACCATAATAAAATCATTCATTTATTTAATCAAATATAATATCAAAATGTTAAGCACTTATATCAAATAATTGGCCTCTAGGGCATAAACTCTAACACATATAGTGGTTTAAGTAATGTGGGTGTTTATGTGTAATCTATCAACTTGGATTATATGTGATATGGGTATGGTACATTGAGAGATGGCTATACTTTACTTTCGTGTTCTTGACTAATAATCCGGTAAAATTAGTTTGGCTTAACAGGGAGTGTGTTGATTTAAATGAGTCAATAGATGAAATTGTGATCTCAGGTCTTCATTATCTAGTCTCACTCTAGGAATAGTTAGGTTTATTTAATTTCATAATTTACTTATGAAAGATCAAATCATTCGTTTAAATAAGACTGAAACGGTTACGGGTTAGTGCTTGGTGAACTTTATTAGTTAATTCTCCGTGGGAATGATACTTTACTTACTCTTTATTACTTGTTGACTACGTATACTTGCGTGCTGTGCGTAATTAGATTTTACCCAACAAGTTTTTGGCGCCGTTGCCGAGGAATTATTTTAATAATTTTCGCCAACATTAATTTCAATCAAATTAGTCTTAATTTAAATATTTTATTTTATTTTAATTTTCTTCATATATTTCTCTCTTTTCAGGTACTATGGATGACTTTGCTTATCAATGGCCTTATGCGAATATGCCTCAACCAAAGGACATAAGAATTGAAGGACTAAATGTATTTTCTACATTGTTAGCACAAATTGCAACACTTTCAGAGAGTTTGGATGTTCTTGCAGCCCAACACACTCAAGAGATAGAAGTTACATGTGAATATTGTGCTGGTGAGCATCCGAGTTATCAGTGCAACATCAGGGTTAGACAAGTACAGTTTGGGGGTGATTACTCCAACAACTATGCTAATCCCAATTATCATCAAGGGTGGGGGTATCACCCAGATTATGAATGGAGTTATAACTATCAAGACCAATATTGCATCCCAAGTCCAACATATCCATCATATTTCTCAATTCCACCTCTAATGCAACAAGAAGAAAATTCAGGGATAAAGGAATTCATGTTAATGATTATAGCAGAAAAGGAAGAGATGATAATGAGTCAGGAGTTATCAACCCAGAATCTTAATCGATAGATGGAACAACTCAATAACTTTTTAATGAATGGCCCTCAACACAGGAATTTCGAAACTAAATAAGAAAATTCAAGGCACGGCGCAGTTGCGCCCTGTCTAGGCTTAGGGACGGCGTAGCTGCACTATCCCCTGGCCAGACCAAGGTTGAGCTTTCGCACTTTCTATTTCTGCCCAATTCCTACACCTCTACGTACTAATACTCTATCATATCTACATGTTAGAGGTGCTCACATAATCACATGACCGTTCTTGAGTTCATTTGTACAAGTTTGAACTTACAACTTACATGGTATTAAAGCAAAACAATATCAAGCGGTTACCATGTCTCATTACTTGACTATATCTCCACATAAAGATTTCAAAATCTGTTAATTTATATACTTGTAGCATTCATATTGCTTGTTCACAACAATCATTGTCTCATACTTCGAATCATGCGTTAAACTCATGTTTAGTTTTGAAATCATCATGTTCAATACATATAAATCATATCTAGGGATATTATAGACATAACATGACATCTTAACCCCTTAGAATATAGATATCCATGTGATGCAACTAGATCTTGAAAATATGTTCAAGTTTGCTTTTGAAACCATTTTAGACTTGAACTATGCGATCTAACACATACAAGACAACTTCAACATTCTAGACATAGGTAGTCAAGTCATGTTAACATGCCCGCAAGATCAAAATGTATATCATGTGGAAGTCATGCATGTTAGCTTACTAAGTTTTTTCTTGAAAACATTTCTAACACAAAGCCTAATAGGGCGGTTATGAATAAAGGAACTATGTACACTATATCATGCTCATTTATGTGTAAAATCAGTCATGTATAGATTACTAGGCTCACACTTTGCAGAACATGATCTCTAACATAGTTTGTTTTCAAAGCTTAAAGTCCTAATTTCCATCTAAACCATATGCTTTCGTTAATTATGATAATCTAGTAAAACATGCCCAACTTAGATTAATATACTTATACATACACATTACACATACTTTCATGCTAGTTTAAGCCATAATGATTGCCTAACACTGATCAAATTTGAAAACAAAAAGCCCAATTGAACTCAGAGTCCAGCGCAGCTACGCTGCACGTTAGTGTTAATCTGGCACAGTTGTGCCGTGTCTAGTTCAAGTCAGGAATAGTCTATGTCGGCAGAAAACTAGCCCAAACACAGAAATTACTCATGAATTCATTTCTAAACACTCATGTATCAGTTTAAACATGCTTATATGGTTATATAATAAATATATGGACATTACTCAACCTCATCATTATCTTATTCCACATAATCAAAAATTTGAATTTAAAAACTTAAGAACTTAATTATTACAGAGTATGAAATGGAAGCAAGGAAAAAGAATTATACCTCTGCAATGTGCAATGAACTTGCTCCTAATGAACTCTCAAGATCTTAGAACACTCGTATTCTCTCAACCTCATACTTAGCAAATATCAGATAACTCCAAGCAACACCACTGAGAATTTTGTCTACTATTTAAAGAAGGAGTTTGGACTGGACATTGGTGTTACACAAGATTGGAATCCATGGTGCAATGAAATGGAACAATGGTTGCTCAAGGGTTGGCCAACCACCCAAGTACTCAACCATCATCACCTAAGGCTAACCTTTTGGAAAAATACATGTTCTAGCTTGAGCTACTATTCATGTACTTGTGACACTCACTTTGGGACAAAAAGAAAAATCTCAACAACAAGCTTAGCTCAATCCCATTTAGTTACTTTGTTAACAAAAAATTGTTTTAATGTCCAAGTGTCACCATATTTGGAGAATTTAGGGTTATTTATATACTCACATCATATAGTCCATGTATATTAAATACACACAAAAAAATAATGCAGTCATGTATTATTTTCCGGGTAGTTCCATAATTATCTCTACTACTCACATAGCCATTAATCTAATATTATTATATTAATAACTTGTAAGACCCCGAATTTTATGAAATTAAAGTATTCAATTTTTCTTATAATTAATATTCAGTAAATGGTTAAATTGATAAAATGTTAAAGTTAAAGGTGATATATGTAAATATTTTAAATAAGCAAGTGGTTATAAAATACTCATTGTTGTCGGGGAATATTCGTTTGGTCGTGAAATATTCTTGTTGTCGGGGAATATTCGTACGACATCACAGTCTTTTGTGGGCCCCATAACAAAAAGCGATTAGATGAAGAAAACGATAAGTATAAGTTGTTTATAAATAATGGCGTAGTTGTTACCGTTAATACTGTTGGAATACCCGGTGGTTAAAACACAATAATACGCGTTGTTGCATAGTAGCACATGGTATTGCACCAATTATTGATTCTTACGTAAGAAGACACTACTCAATAATTATTACAGGAATTACTGTTCAATATTTTATTTTATTAATTCAATAATTGCTACGTTGATATTTTATATTACTGTTATTTCAATAATTGTCACTACACAGTATTTTCCATTATCGAAGAAATAATTCATATTATCTGAATAATATTATTAGATAACATTATTTGCAATGTCTAGAAAGTTCTGTCCAAGGAGAGGTTTGGTCACTTAATTGCGCGTGTGAGACCCCGAATTTTATGAATAAAGATTTAAATTTCTCAAAATATTTTTTAAATATTATGGTGTGGATTTGATATAATATTATAGTTGTGAGTAGTATTTATAAATTTTGTAAAGTATGCAAGTTGTTATATAATATTCTTTTTGTCGGGGAATATTCGTTTTAATAGAGAATATTTGTACAACGACACAATCAATGGTGGACTCCCCCAACGGAATTATTGTCGGATTGAGAAAACGACAAAAATACTTTATGAAAATACCGGCGGAAGTTTTACCATTAACTGTTGAAACACCCGGTGTTAAAAGTACAATAATATGTGTGGTTGCATAGTAGCACACGGTATTGATTATTGATGCTTACGTGAGAAGTCACTCAGTTATACTCAATTATTGCTACAGTAATTACTGCATAATATCTCTCATATTATTGATTCAATTATTGTCACGGTATCATCTGCATAATATTTATTATTATTAAATCAATAATTGAGACGACAAAGTTATTCATATTATTATTTATAATATTGATAATGTCTTAAAGTTCTGTCAAGGAGAGGTTTGGTCACCTAATTACGCGCCAATAAGGAGAAATCCTTATCGGAAAGCCCCCTCTTTTCTTGGAACGACCTGGTTGTTAAATATCGTGAGTTATAATATTAATGATGAATAAGTTGTGTTGATTAAAAATGAATTTTGATAGTTCCATTGTGTTGGGATTATTAGTGTTAGTGGAAATCGACATCTATTCTGATGATAATTGATGTCTGGGGGTTATATTGATAAATCGGATAATTTATCGGATAAATGAGCAATTAATTGCTACTAATTCACATGCTTATATAACTATTTGTTCACATGTGTGTACTATTGAATCACAATCTTGTACTATTAGGGGAGTTGGTGCAAGATTGATAATACTTGAATGACTAAGTTAAAAATGGAGGTATAGATGGAGGTACTATACTGTAATTCATATTTTTCACATGATTATACTATTGATTCACATGATTGAACTATTGATTTACAATATTTACTATTAGGGGAGGTGGTGCAAGTTTGATAATACTTGCAGGACTAAATTAAAAATGAAAGAAAAGTTGGAGGTATTGTACTATAATTTTTCGAGCTCCAAAACGTGCAATTATCGAAACTATATTTTTTTATAAATAGAAGCTCATTCTTCCTTCATTTCTCACCAATTCACAAAATCTTTAGAGCGATTATTATAGAGAGGAATTATAGAAAGAAGAAGAGAAGTCTGCTACCTCACTATTCCAGTATCCAATTTTTCTAAGGTAGGGAGTATTATTTCTAGAGAACGTCTGTTATTCAATTCTTTAATATTCTGTTGGAATAACCTGTATACGCGGGCTACCCTATACTTGGTGAAATTCTTCTGTTATTCCATTCTTTATTATTCTGCTAGAACATCCTGTCTGTGCATTTACGCCGGACCTGGTTCCATTATTTATCATTCTGTTAGAACATCCTGTCTGTGTGTTTTACACCGGACCTGTTTCTGTCTTTATTATTCTGTTGGAATATCCTGTCTGTGCGTTTTACGCAGAACCTGATTCCGTCTTTATTATTCTTTTGGAATATCATGTTTGTGCGTTTTACGCCGAATCTGATTCAATTATTTATTATTCTATTTATATAACCTGTCTGCGCTGTCTATTGAATGCTTGGTGATTTATTTTGTTATTCCATTCCTTATTATGCTCAGTTGGTTAAAGTTTTGACTTCTATACTCCATGAAATTAGTGGAATATCCTTGATATTTGCGCTTCATCTAGTATCTTTTCATTGAAATATTCTTCAGAGCATTCTTGAATTTTACTCTACAAAGCAGTATCATGTTGACAATTTGGACGTTATTGGTTCCTAGATAAATTAATTCTTGAACTTGTTTTATAGAATTCTTATATCATTGTCATCATCCTCATGTTTATATTATGTTGAAAGTCATCTGTGGCCTGTAGTGCATAGATAGACTTGGTATGATTATGACCAGGGATTATTCAGTATAATCATGACCGTTATGTTACAAATGATGTGGTAAAAGTCCCCATTGGCCCGTAGTGCATTGATGGACAGTTGTTGGCATGATCATGACCATTAATGAATACACAAATATTCTTGGCCCGTAGTGCATGGATAATTGTGGTCGTGATACTAAAGAATATCCTTGGCCGTAGTGCAGGGGTGATTTGATAATATGGATTATTTATTAAGCTGAGTCCCATCGATAAAAGTGATGAAAAACCTTTTAAATCATAAAAGATAGTAGATTTTATTCTCTACTTGACTCTTTTAATGGATTGCTTGTTCTGCTGCAGTTAAACTTGATGTTTGTTATATTGTATCAGTTGAATACTATTTAAGGCTAATGATAATTTATTCTGCATTATCTTAGTCATAATATTTCCTACTGGGCTAGTTGAGCTCACCCTTTTACTTTCATTGTTCTCTTTAGGAAATGAGAATGTAGCAGGGACTAGTCGGGGAATGGAGTGACGGACCAGATGATAGCATTAGTAGTCCTCACTATTCAGTGAAATAGTGGGAAAATAAATGTAATAATATTGAATTTGAGTTTGTATATTATCGAGACGACAATATTTGTATTAAAACTCACAGCTTATTTTTTGTCGTACTTTACACGACAATTGTATAATTAAGTTGTATTTGTATTCTGTACCATGTATTTGACGACTCAGAATAGGTGATGTATACCTATTTTGGGGGCGTCACAGTTGGTATCAAAGCTTAGGGATATGATCCCTGGCTGAGATGTGAGATAAGAACTAGGAGGGGAGAGACGTGGAATTCCTTCGCTAGTATGACTTACCTAAGTTTATTTGATATTTAATTGGTCGGTCAGAGTATAGGGATAATATGTGATATGCTAATTAACCCTTATTTTGTGGCAGTATTTGAAAATGACATTCGAGAATGTTGAGAATAACAATGGAGCACAGGAGACCGTTGAGTCTCCACATATCTAATAATCAGGACAATGTGCAACAGGATGGCGATAATCCTCCTGTAAATAACAACACTGACCAAATAACGAACGACGGTACGTTTAGGAGATTTTTAGAATTCATGCAACACTAGACGAGAGAGATTCCTGTTCATAATGCAGGAGGAAACAATGGCAACCCACAGTTGGTCACCGCTAAGCAGTTCAAGGAGCTGGGACCACCTGAGTTTTTGGGAAAGCCAGAACCACTTAAGGCGAAGACATGGTTAAAGCAGATCACTAAGATATTTGATGTCCTGGGATGCTCAGAGGAGCAAAAGGTTCCCTTTGCCACCTTTATGTTGCGTGAAGAGGAAGATTACTGGTGGGAATTTGTAAAAGGCACCCAGACTGACGCACTCAAGATGTCTTGGGGGAAGTTCCAAGAGCTGTTCAACGACAAGTACTTTCCTGAAAGTATTCGTCACATGAAGGAGGTGGAGTTCATCAAGCTGGAGCAAAATAATATGACAGTGTCGTAGTACGAGGCTAAGTTTGCCGAGTTGTCTCGGTTTGCATCCAATTTGGTCGATAATGAGCAGCGAATGACGCGAATGTTTTTAAGAGGTTTGTCCAAGGAATTGCTCGTCTGTCAGATGACATTCGAACTCTTGATGCTGACATAAAGGGGGAGAAAAGAAGCAAGGGAGATCGGGAAGTAGATCGTGCAGACCAAGGACACAAGGGACGCGGATTCCAAACAACAAGGAATCCTCCTGCAAGGCATATCTCTCAGCAGACTCAACGATCAGATCAGCAGGAAGTCTTAGTGGCCCAACCTTTAAGTAGTCAAGGGCCAGCTTCTAGCTCACAAGGAGTAACCGCAACAGGCCTAAGAATGCCAATTGGAGATCCGACATTTATTAACAGGCACGACCACAATCCAAGACTAAGCCCCAGTGAGCTCGAAGATTTGGCTAAGAGAGATGAAGCCAGCAGAAAAAGGAGAGCAGAAGAAAAGGCAAATCCTCTAAGGAGTAAGAAGCCAAGAAAATAGAGATAAGTTGAATTTCAATTCTTATTGATGTATCTATTTCAAATATAACATCTATCTTCATACATCAATAAATTCATGCTTATTCTCTAGAAATTTCAGCTGCTCACTGAAATACTAAGTCATGTTTATTTTTTTTGCACTGCATATAATCAATAATCATAACAACAAATCTCCTTAGTTATGTCAACATCAAATAGGGGGAGATTGTTGGGAGAATGCATAGCATGATTTGATGTTTTAATATGCTTGAGATTATTGTAAGGTCCTTAATTGAATTTATGTAAAAAGACTTAGTGATTGAAAGATCAAGATTGTTAGATTGATCTAAGCTTTCAACGTGTATCATTCTGTTCTAGAATGAATAGATAAAAATATCAAAACTGTTAGGTTGATCTTATGATGTAATAGATAGGCTTGTCTGATCGTCAAGCACTGCACCAGAAGTCGTAGTCTGCCAGGAGAGTCAGTCAACTCGGGAGCTATCGAGGCAGAATAGGAGTATGCAAGATAGTGAGATCTCAGAGTTCGTAGACTTCCAGGGGAAACCCTGAAGGATCGTAGTGTACTGAGAAAGTCATGTTCTGAATCGTAGAGACAGCCTGCCTATAAGCCGAACGACAATCTGCCAAAGCTAAGTATGAAATCCACTGTACGATCAGAGTCGTAGAGTCTAGCGATGCCAAAGTCAAAGACAAGGATCGTAGATCACACTCTGCAATCGTAGAGTCCACTAAACAAATGCAGAGATCGTAGTCGGACAAGATCAGATGAAGACAACAAGCTCAAGTCAGCGATCGTAGAGTTAACTCAATATTTACCAAGCTAACTCTACGATCGTAGTATGCTCTCGGGATCGTAGAGTCAACAACACGATCTCAATCGTAGAGTACAACAATCCAAAACGTAGAGCAACATCTGTCATGTCAGAAAACGTTAAAGCCTCATGAGTTGTTAATTAAACAATACGAGGAATGGATCCTAGATGCTGCAGTGCACATCAGTCCCAGAATAAATGAAATATCCTTAGTATGCAACAAAGAAGCGTATTGAAGAAGCTAAGGATAGTACTATGAATGAAAGGGACAAAACACCTTTTCAGGTGGTAGGTGAAAAAGCAGCCTGCAGTGTCAGTGGTCTAGAATGCAGAATCCAGAAGATGTGCAGAAATGTCTCCATCACAGTACAGAAAATTCAGATGCATTTAATGCCACAACGGATGGATCCAACGGATAGTTTTTCAACATCACACATATATTCAGATAAGACAGATGAAAGAAAAGGAGTGACAAGCAAAAACATTCAACGTGAATAACTCAAAAAGGCAAAACTCTACGATCTGAGATATTACAAAACTTGCTCAGCTACTCAGCTATTACGAACCAGAGCTTACACAGCAAACTGAGTAGCAACCTTCAGAACGCAACAACAACAATCATCAATCAACTGAAGAAGTATACCAAGTCTGCTGGACTTGAAGAGTTCGTAGTGAACTGCAAGAAAGCCAAGTCTGTTGGACTTGAAGAGTTCAAAAGTGAACTAGAAAAGTTCCTAGACTGTTGGTCTAGAAGGAATCTGTGTGATTCAGAAGATTGTATAAGACATCCTTAGTGGATATCCTACTCGTTGAGTAAAAGAGTGGACTAGGAGCTTTGAGTGCTCCGAACCACTTAAAAACAACTGTGTCGTTTACATTCATACTATAACTGCTATATCTGCCATAACTGCCTTAATTGCTCATAACTCCATTGCTTGGTAAAAGAGTTTAAAACAAACACTAATTCCGCAAAGTTTTAATAATTATCTTAGAACAAGTTAAAACGAAAAGATTTTCAAATATCTATTCAACCCCCCCTTCTAGATAACTTGTGCCTACTAAGAACTAACAGAATAGTTGATAATAATGTTATGTGTTAGATAACTTATGAATTGTGTAATCAGTTAAGGTTACTCGATTTTGGAAAAAAGTGTGTAAGTTTAATGTATAAACAATTTATGTTTATATCTTCCGCAATAGTGAAAGGATTAGTGAACCGAGTCCGCGGCGATTCGGGGCCCGGATTCGGGGATGCTACAGTTGGTATCAGAGCTGTTGGTTATGAAGCTTAGGTAGGAATATCTGAGACCAATAACCGCAGTGATTAGGATAAGACTAACTCAAATAGAGTTAGTTGGTTGGTAAGATTCAAAGACGAATCTCGGTGAATGTAAAGCACAGAGTTCCCTAACTCTGATAATAAAGTTGAACAATAATGGTGAATAGATCGAGTCTAAAGGACTGAAAGTGCATGGATAGAAGATCGTAAAACAAAATAATCATAGTGCATAGAATTGAATCGTAATATATACGATAAGATCACCACGTGATCTGATAAAGTTATGATGTGGGAAAAGAGTCAATCTAATGATTGAAAAGTTTACAGCAAGATGCTGTGTATCAGTTGTACTGTGAAATTGTATTATGAAAACTCATGAAAGAGTTATGAATTGTAAATACGGATTAAATAAAATTCGTATGGAGTAAGTGTGGAGCTAGAATTATGCGGGATTTCAATTGAGGACTCGTGTCAGCTGCTGAGTTGTATGATTCCTTGTATGGGCGGGGAATTTGTACTTGGTTTTAGAATCACTTAGCTTCCTGGTCGATGCAGTGGTTAGGTTGACTAATTCTTTGTATGGGCGGGGAATTGTCCACTTAGCTTTCTATATTGATTAGTGGCCGAGTTTGGTTTGACAACCACTTAGTTTCTGGCATTGATAATCATTGAAATGTTTGTGTCGCACTATTTGCTATATGCGTGTTAAGAGGGTGATTCCTTTCTCATGTGTATACAGATAAATAGGTTATAGGTAGAGAATATAGGTTTAAGTACGAGTTCTTAGAACTCATACTTATGTGACATTCTTGACTTATAGTTATATGAAATGTTTTTGGACCCCTCAGCGAACGGACGCCAAAGGTCAGACTAGGGTTAGTTCGTAAACTCATATAATTGTGGTCAGGTTATGAACTCATAAGTGTGGTTTTATGAACTGGTTATATTTATGTGTGAATGAAGTATTGAGGATAATAAGAACAGATAGAATGTTTAAGCAAATGATTTGAAATATCAAAATTTGTTTTTAATTATCACTCATGTACCATGTAACCTGGTGCAGAGATGATAAAAATGTGATGGAGTTGTAAATACATGAATACTTTGAGTGAATTTGATCTTTGCTCGCGTTTTGAGTATCTTTAATAGATACCCGAGAAATTTGAGTATATATCAAAGTAAATCTTTGATAGATACCCGAGAAGTTTGAGTATCTTTAATAGATACCCGAGAAGTTTGAGTATCTTTGATAGATACCCGAGAAGTTTGAGTATCTTTAATAGATACCCGAGAAGTTTGAGTATCTTTGATAGATACCCGAAAAATTTGAGTATCTTTGAAAGATACCCGAGAAGTTTGAGTATTTTCGATAGATACCCGAGAAGTTTGAGTATCTTTAATAGATACCCGAGAAGTTTGAGTATCTTTGATAGATACCCGAGAAGTTTGAGTATCTTTGATAGATACCCGAGAAGTTTGAGTATCTTTGATAGATACACGAGAAGTTTGAGTATCTTTGATAAATACCCGTGAAGTTTGAGTATCTTTGATAGATACCCGAGAAGTTTGAGTATCTTTGAAAGATACCCGAGAAGTTTGAGTATCTTTGATAGATACCCGAGAAAATAAGTTCAAGATCTTGTGTGATCGCTAAGTATAAATGGTGTAAGGTGCACGGTGTGAGGTGTAAGGTGAATTTCGGGGACGAAATTCTTAGAAGGAGGGGTGAATGTGACAACTCGAGAAATTAGACAATTTATGAAAATCATAATTGATTGATTTAAGGTTCAATATTAGGACCTATATAGGAAATAAGTGTATGGACTTGGCAGTTATGTAATGAAATTCCAAGAATTTCAAAAGTTTTGGACAAGACTTGAATTATGTTATAGACTGTAAGTGATAGTCTAGTAATGAGGTATAAGATTATGGTAGATTTAAAATCTTTTGAAGAATTATCAGTGATAAGTATCGAAGTGATTACTAGTCGGTATATTTGATTACATATGTTAACCATAATGATTTAAGATCAAGGATTGATCAGATAAGTTATAACTTTAGCAAACCCTAAAGTTATGTTAATCATATGTTTATTAAGTTAGAAAAATCTAACGAACAGTTAGAAACCCTAACGATACGCTCAGAAACTTTAATTTTAGTTTTGAGAACCCGAAACCCTAATTCGAATATTTAAACCATAATTTGGGAATCCTAATGCAGAGTATTAAACCCTAAGGGTTAAAAAGTTGTGTGTAAGGAATATGAATATTAGGTGATGGTTTATATTTGTTTATTATATAAACAAACAAAAGAAACTAGTGAAACCCTAATTATATATTAGGAATGAATGATTTAATAACTTAAGGGTTATGGAAAAAGAGAATTGTGGTATTTAGAATACTTGCTAATTCTAGGAGATTTATTTTATATATCTCAAATGATTAATTTTATAACCTAATTATAGCAAGTCTAATTGGGTTAAGGAAATGAATGGGCTTGTGAGTAAGGATATATGTTATAATTGAGGAAATTGAAACCCTAAGTAAATGAATTAGGTTGGATGAGAATTTAAGATATTGGACTATGTATATTTTATAGTCCAAGTGTTGGCGAATGAAATTAGTTAGAGGCCCAAGCAATACATTAATTGAGTGGCCCAAATATTTTTATTGTTAAGCCCAAAAGATTTAAGAGTGGCCCAAATTTGGAGCCCAATTGAAGGAAGGGCATAATGGACATTTGGTTATATTAATAGTGTTGGACTATGATTGATTTTCATGGCCCAAAGAATTAAATTTTTATGTTCAATGGGTTAATTTTGGAAAGCCCAAAACATTAAATGAATGGCCCAAATTTTAGCCCAAGTGGGAGAGGACTTTTTGGACATTTGTTAAATCAAATAAGCATTAAATCAAAAAGCCAAACTTGGTAAGTAAATGGCCACATGGCCGGCCATGAGAAGCTAGGAAAAGGGGGGGGATGAATGTTGTGATTTAGTTGCTTTAGTTGGTGAACCACTCCTACCAAATCTCACCAACTCCCCATGTGTCCAATTTTGATTAAGCCAACACATTTGGCAAAGCTTGCAAGGCAACCTCTTGGCAATTGCTAAGGGGAAAGAAAGGGAGGATTGATGGATCTAGTAAGCCATATGGCCGGATATTGAGGAGAGAAAAAGAGAGTGGGTTTGGAAGATGATAATCCAAACTTAATAAAAATTTTATATATCATTTCTCTTTCATCTCTTCTATTTTCTTCAAGAACTAAGAACTAAAGGGAGAGAGTGAGAGAAGGGAGGCTTCGGCAGCTCCAAGATGAGAAGAAGAGGAGTTTTTGATATTCATACACCAAAGATCCATATATGGAAGAAGCTATGAAGAAGAAGAAGGAGAGCAAGTAAGAAAAGGTATAAACCTTTTTTGTTTAGTTAATTTTATTGGTTGTAAATCAAAACATGAATCCATAGTTCATAACTCAAAAACCTTAGCTCTATGTGTATA
>JAINUV010001265.1:0-12511 GCA_020205505.1 Panax japonicus
ATAATTCCGTCCCCGGAATTCAAATAAGCTACAAAAAAATAATTTAGTTACGACGTAGCGCCGCCATTTGCCATTTGTAACGATCAAGCCTAGTTAGTCCATAGGTCCACACAATTATCCATGTACTCGTAAAAGATTCGTCAGCTACCATGTCAATCCCCGTTAAGATTCTTTGCTTTGCATCTAATTAAACCACATGCTCCATAGCTGGGGCGACCCCCGTTAATTTTTTTAAGTTTCATTCTTGTAAACGTACGTACTCTTCGGAACATAATTCGAAAACACATAATTTCTCTTCATCTAAATACGATTCGAATGCCCAAAACATTTTTAAAAAAAATTTAATTCGTAAAATGATTATGTTCCACATATGACAAAGATCTAACAAATTATTTTTGTTTTATTTTACATAAATTCATACAAAACTCTAAAGACATCAGATAAACAAAATAACTCTGCAAACTATATTACCTACTCTCCCCAAGTCCTCAAGAGCTTCAAAATATCTCATCCTCAATTTGAACTATTCACTGAATAATATTACACCAAAGAATATACTACTAATATCTCTTTATCACCAACTCTCTTAAGTCCTTAAGAGTTTCAAAATATCATAACCTCAAATCTAATTAGTTCTCAAATATTATTACACCAAAAATATATTACTACTAAGATCTCTCCATCACCATACCAAACTCCAAATCATATATCCTACTATCTGAATAAGCAAATGATAGCTTTCAAAATCTCTTAAAGATTCATCACTTAATATCTAATCATTCAATAAATCAATCATTCTCTTAGCAAACCTTAACCCAACAAATTCCAAAATCTCCTCATACTATCACTCAAAATTTCATATAAGATAACTCCAATATTCTACTAGGAAATAATCGCAAAATTCATTTACTCCAAAAGAATAATCTAATTACCTCGAATCTTTACAACAACTCAAAATTACAAGAGATCCTTTGTACTTAATAATTTTCACTTTATCATATTATCCCACCGATTCACATACCTCAAATTATTCATAACTTAACAAAAATTAGAGTATAACCCAAATAAAATCCTCAATTCCAAAATCATAATAATTTGTAATTACCTGAAATAACTCTAACAAATAATTCTCCAATATCAAAACTCGATGATACAAATACTCATATCATAATCGTATAATCATTTCTTAACTGAACATAATATAACATTATTCTCCTTAATGATCCAATCACAATCCTTAACTAATATTATTGCTCCAACGCATAACCATAATAATCTTAACAAATTATCTCGCCTTTCTCAAGTCAACTATAACTCAAAGAACTAAGAAAACACTTGGTCAGAATAAGACCAACCAAACAGAGAACAAAATCAATTCAAACTCCTATGTCTACCTAGTGATTTACCCATAACTCACAGGTCAAATCTAAATAGGTTTTCTACAAGAAAGAACCTAAGCTCTGATACCATCTCTGTAACACCCCCCTTCCCGAAAAGGAAAGGGAGGTCACGTGCAAAGCACAACAAACCTCAAAATAAGAAAACAGAGCACTAACAACCTCAAAACATTAATAGTGGTGATCCATTAATAGCGTACTAAATACAATTCTCCAAATAGAGTCAAAATAATCAAACTTAAAATTTGAAACAACCTAGATGGTCAAGGGCAACTCTCTCATCACACTAGCTAGCCCTGAATCACCCCTGCAAACCTGCCCAAAGAAAAACACAGCATGAGCCAATTGCCCAGTACGGATACAGATATACAAAAGATATACAACTGATATACGAAAATAACTGAGACAAAATACTGAACAAGGCCTCAAGTGCAAATACGAACGAAAATATAATATCCAAATATCTGAATGGAATATATCTGAATCAACGTAATGAATATATCTGAATCAATGTAATTGACGGAACAAATAAAAGAATAAAGAAATAACGAACTGAAGTGACTAACTTAATAACTTGAACTGAACAGAAACCAACAAAACTGATCAAATAAAATAATAGGCTGAAACAAATGGTTGGAGTTATTTCATACCGAATGAGCTCAGAAATATACCTTGCCACATAGGCATGTCAAAATAATGCCACACAGGCAAGTCAAAATAATGCCACACAGGCAAGTCAAAATAATGCCACATAGACAAGTCAAAACCATGCCACATAGGCAAGTCAAAATAATGCCACACAGGCACATCAAAACCATGCCACACAGACACATCAAAACAATGCCACACAGGCAATCACACATTGGACCGCGAATCCAAATGTATGCAAATCGGCTAGGTATGTTTGGCACAACATCACCAATCCGCAGAACAGAAAACTAGGGTTAACCCATACGCCTCCCACAACAAAACACCAAATGGCCCACTTACTCCGGAGCCCAAACGGAGACGCCGTGGACTAATCACACCGCCACGGAAAGTGTCATGCCTCTCGTGCCAAGGCGACATGCCTGTGGTACCCCCACAGGTGGTTATAGCTCAAGTATACCCTACGGTATATTCTAACAAAAATATCATGTCACAACACATGCGACATAATACCAACAAAAAGGTTCTATATGTACATGTTGAACTGAATCAAATTATAGTCACAAGGTTTCAAAAAGAAGATAGCAACATGTACCGCTCTACAATTATCAAAATAAATATTAGACATGATAACCTCATTCAAAGAGTACAAGTACGAGTCCAATGTGTCAACTCCAAAATGAAATAAATATATCAATTTCACAAGAAACAATTATATGAAATAATAACAGAAATTTGAAACGAGGAACAAAACGAATAAATCAAATTTAACAAAAGTATCGCTGAAAGAGTACAGAATCCGTACCTGACACTTCCAAACAATTTATAGCACACTTCACAAAATTTTACCCTCAAATGCTAACGATATCAAATACGAAACGTTATTCATCACCTAAACATATTCACCTCAAATTAAATATAATCCAATTCAATAATTCCAAAATAATTCATAATCTATTTAATATACCTTTAATCATCACTTTATATCAATTATTAATACTCCAAAATTTATATTCCAAATATAACTCTTTAAATTTCTTCCGCTCAAACTAATTAAACAAAATAATAATAAATATAAATTTCTAAGAAATAAGAAGTAACTTGCATACCTTCATTATTATTATAAAATAATAAGTATCTTCATGTTCCATATACACATATTAGGCCAAATATATTCACTGCCTTCCGTTCCAATTTAATAAACATGAGATTCATTCTTTACCTATTTAAATCATTTAATTATCCCCACAAGCAGACTCGTTGTTAATAATATTAAATCAATTACTCTCTTCACCTCATTATTCTAATTATTGCCCATAACAGTTACCAAAATCAAAATAAAACCTTTGGGCGGCAGAGCTGTGAGATAATTGAGTCTTATATTATACAAAATAAAGATACATTGAAGAAAGTAAGAAAGGAATAAAATTGTTTGTCCAACCCCACTTTTGGGGTTTCCATTACCTGCATGTTCTATTTTATTTATTTATTTTATACTATTAGCAATTCAATTGATTTTCTAATTCCTATGATCACATCAGTCATGAATAAATTAAAGTAGTGACTTACTCGATCACTTTATTTTATTCCACGCCCAGCCGCTGCGTCTTTTCCACTTCATAGTTCGTATTACACTAATGTCGGCATATGTATTAGGAAGGAATTTGACCTAGTATATTACTCCTATTCTAATTTGGTTTTTTTTTTAAAATCCATCGCCTTAATTTGGGCTCAAATAATTTAACAAGCCCAAACTTAAATACTTTAAAAAAAATTAGTTTGACCCAATTAATTTAAATACCCAAATTAATGTAACCACATACTTATTAGCCCAGATAAATTAAATAACAAGTTTGACTCAAATAAAAAAAACAAAGTCCAACAATATGTTTTAAGAATATAATTTTTTTTTCGGGTATTACAATAATGGTCGTGAATATAGCAACAATCATGTTTTTGACCCTTACCTCTCTCAGCATGGCATCATTCTTTAAACCTCCTGTGTCAAAACTCCAGAACAAATTGAAGTGGCGGAAAGAAAAAATTGCCACTTACTAGAGGTTGCCCGCACTCTTATGTTCACCATGACAACCCCTAAGTTTATGTGGGAAGATGCAGTTCTGACTGTTGTATTTCTTATTAACCGCCTTCCTTCTAGAATTCTTGGGAACAAAAGTCCTATCTCTTTTCTCAAACACACGACCAGTCCTCATTCACCTCGAGTTTTTGGGTGTGTGTGTTATGTGCCTGACAAATCTCCCACTCGGGGAAAATTAGATCCAAAGGCTCTTCGGTGTATTTTCATTGGTTTTTCTCCAACCCAAAAAGGTTATAAATGTTATCATCCTCCTTCTAACAAAGATTTGTTACTCGGGATGCAACTTTTTGGGAATTGAAACCTTTTTATTCTTTTTTCTCTTCTCCTCAGGGGGAGGACGTTGCTGATAAGGAGGAGAATCTCCCTTCTGAGGCAAGTATTACAAGCCCTGTTCCTATTATTGTTTCTGATAATTCTACACAAGGGGAGTTACATAAGTCTAAGCCTGAGCCTGAGCCTGAGCCTAAGTGTGACGCCCCCAAAATAGGTCCATTCCACCCAACCTATTCTGAGTCGCCAAATACATGGTACAGAAAATAACTACAACTTTATTACAACAATTGTCGTACAAAATACAACAACACATATGCTGTGAGTTTGGATACAAATATATACCAACTGTGACTCGTGTCCCAACCGTAATGTGACAAATGTCCCATCAGTGGACAGCACATAAAGGTATAGTTAAAAATTGTTTTAGAAATTAAAATCTTTAGGAAGTTCTCAAGGAAACCTTCGTACATGGGAGGTCATGCGTCTAGGTTATGATAGATATCATATGCCCACAGAATTATCCTTGGTTGACCCAATAGACCCTAAAGAAAAATGAGAAGATTACTATCATACTCTTTCCAATGGTGAGTCTTCTCTTGACATATCAATATCTCCATTGTCTCTAATTGAGAATTATACTTCAAACAAACACCAAGATTATATAGGTAGTGCTTGTAGATATACTCAGCAAGTGGATGTGCACAACCCTGTCTTATAATGACACGAGGTTGTATGACATTAAACATCTTGTATGATAGTGGCAAAACACCCTTCCAACGTTGGGTTCGCCTCACCCTATTGGATACATCAAATATAACTACTAAATAATGTATACAACACATTTTTCTATACTGCTTAGGGAGATCCTCCACAGCTAGAGACCACCGTTCTATTCTCCTGTTATCCCCGCTCGACCCAGCTACACTCTTATTACCTGAAAGGAATTGTGAAGCAAAAGGGTGAGCACAACTAGCCCAGTAAAGAATTTCATGACTAAAGATAATTAAATTATCAATAGCCTTCATCAGTAATAAATCAGAGATTTAGAACATATGGCAGATGATAAAACTTTTCAACCATAGTTATAGCGGAACGAGCAATCCATTAGAAGAGCCAAATAGACCATAAAGTCTATTATCTTCTCCACATTAAAAGTCCACCAACAATGTTTTATCCCTGTAACATTAATCAACAGTTCCTTTCCACAATCACATGTATAACTCATAATTGTAATTGTAGTTCTAAATTCCTTTTCTCATCCAGGACAAAGATAATTTTCATCACCTGAAACATCAAAGATCATGGTTATACCAAATCACAGTTCATGTTCATAATCATACTAATAAATTTATCTTTGCACTACGGGCCAAAGATATTCATCAACAAGTCATCTTTGCACTACAGACCAAAGATATTCAACAACAGGTCATCTTTACATTACGAGCCAAAGATATTCATCAACAAATCATCTTTGCACTACAGGTCAAAGATATTCAACAACAAGTCATCTTTGCATTACGGGCCAAAGATATTCATCAATAAATCATTTTTGCACTACATGCCAAAGATATTCAACAACAAGTCATCTTTGCATTACGAGCCAAAGATATTCATCAATAATTCATCTTTCCACTACAGGCCAAAGATATTCCTCAACAGTTCATATTTGCACTACAGGCCAAATATATTCATCAATAGTTCATATTTGTACTACAGGCCAAATATATTCATATCTCAAAGAAATATATAATCATTTTAGAATTTATATAAACAATAATTATAACCATGTTAATCAATTCATCTTTACACTTAAGCTAAAGATATTCAATTATAAATTCAATGGTCATGATCATACCAGTTAACAATTCATCTTTGCACTATAGGCCAAAGATATTCCTCAGTCACGATCATACCAATAATTTACCCATCTTTACACTCAAGTGAAAGAGAAATTCAACATCAGGGTTATAAAAATATTATATATGATAATAAAAATAATATGATCAACAACTGCATTTATTTTCAAGAGCAACAATCATAAATCAACGATAACTTGGTCAGAAAAAGAAACCAATTTTTGTCATGAATAGTAACTCGTGAATAGTAACTCGTGAATAGTAACTCATGAATAGTAACTCATGAATAGTACTCCGTATTCGTACATAGTACCGTATACGTAAATAATATCATATACGTAAATAGTGCCATATAGATGAATAGTTCCGTATACGTGAATAGTGCTGTATACGTAAATAGTAACCCAGACTCAAAAAGGTAGAAATTCCACAATAAGATCCATACCAATATGTCAGTATAATGATAATGAAAGAATAACATCATTATGAAGAATATAACATCCCTTAATATCCCTTACTATCCCTTACCTCAAAAGAACAGCACTTCTGACTGGATATCGGATATGACGCTGAAGGAAACTTGTACTGATGAATAGCAACTCACCAAGTATCTAAATACTCACATAATACACTCGATAATCTAGAGAGAAAAAGAGAGAAAACTTATGAATTCTGGTGTGTTTTTCAATTCTAACTTAGCCCTCTATTTATAGGAAAATGTTAGCACGCCGAAGCATACTTGACCTGCTACCTGATGGCTTTACCTGCTACTATTCCACCCACCAAAAATCAGCCATCTTCCCCAACAACCAAAAGTGGGGCCCACCCATTTCTAGAATTTTTTACCAAAATCATTTATAAACCTAATTTCTGAATCAGTCACCTCTTAAAATTCATAACAAATCATTCGTTCATTTTTAACGGTTCAAAATTTGTCGACATATACTTAACTTATATATGTATAACATATCCAAAAATCACAACGATCCAACGGTCGGATTAAAAATTATAACTCATGCAATATATCTCAAAAACACATATTTGATCTTTTAATAACTCCAATCCGACAAAATACTGATAAAACACCTCAACATTATCTCCTTCATTTAACCACATAAATAAATCCATCATTTATATCCACATCAAATAAATATTTCCTTATCATATGAATCAATAATTAATTATTCACAAATAATATTACAGAATCACAACAATGACAACCAGACAGTTCCCAGGAAAGAGGGGGCTTTCCGATAAGGATTTCTCCTTACTGGCACGCAATTAGGTGACCAAACCTCTCCTTAACAGAACTTTCTAGACATTGCCAATAATGATATCTCATAATATTATTCAAATAATATGAATTATTGATCTGATAATGGGAAATACTGTGCAGTGACAATTATTGAAACAATAATAATATAAAATATCAACGCAACAATTATTGAACCAATAAAATAAAATATTAAACAGTAATTACTGTAACAATTATTGAGTAGTGCCTCCTCACGTAAGAATCAATAATTGGTGCAATACCGTGTGTTACTGTGCAACAACGCGTATTACTGTGTTTTAACCACCGGGTATTCCAACAGTCTTAACGGTAACAACTACGCCGTTATTTATAAAAACTCAAACTTGTCGTTTTCTTCATCCGACAGTTATTCTGTTATGGGGCCCACAAAAGATTGCGCCTTCGTACGAATATTCCCCGACAGAAAGAATATTCCACGACCAACCGAATATTTCCTGACAACAATGAATATTTTATAGCCACTTGCTTATTTTGAAAAAAAATTCATATATCACCCTTAACTTTAACCTTTTATCAATTTAACCTTTTGCTAAATAGGAAAATTGAATACTTTTATTTCATAAAATTCGGGGTCTTACACTGAGCCTGAGTTAAGAACCTATGTTCAAATAGGCAAGAATAAGGTCACCATTTCTGCACCACTACACCAACCTTGCTCGGCATTTCATGTTCTTGATAATGCTAATGGTGAGAATTCTAACCGTACTTGTTCTTTTGATGATACTGACATTCTTATTGCTCTCAAAAAAGGAGTTAGATCTTGTACTCAACATCCTATCTCTAATTTCTTAACCTATAATAAATTATCTGCTTCATACCACTCATTTGTTTCTTCCTTGTCTTCATTATCTGTTCCTCAGCGGTGGAGAGAATCAATCAATAATGAGAATTGAAAACAAGCTATGATAGAAGAGATGACTGCCCTGAAAAAGAATGATCCATGGGAACTAGTTACTCTTCCTTATGAAAAAAAAATCGGCAAAACTATGTTTTTCACCACTATACTTGGCAAGTTTTACTTAATACACCATTGAACTTTTAACTTTTTAAATTACCACATTAAACTAATTAAAATATTAAAATTGGATCATTCCGTTAAAAAAAGTTAACAAACGTTAAAATATTGCTTATGTGACGCTGACATGGCAAAAAAAATAAAAAAATATTGCTTATGAGGCAAAAAAAATTAAAAACAGATTTTAAAAATAAAAAAAATTATTTTAAAGTTTTAAAAATAACATAAACATAATAAAATAAAACAAAAAATACAAAACAGATTTTTTTAAAAATAGAATTTTTTTTAGAAAACAGATTTTTACTAAAAAACAATTTTTTTAAAAAAACAGAATTCTATAAATAATGTAATTTTTATAAAAACAGATTTTTTTTAAAATAGATTTTTAAAAAAATAGAATTCTATAAAAAATATAATTTTTTAAAAACAATTTTTTTAAAAAAACACATTTTTTTAAAAATAGAATTTTTTTAAAAACAGATTTTTAAAAAAATAGCTTTTTTTTTAAAAAATAGATTTTTTTAAAAAAAATAGAATTCGATAAAAATATATTTTTTTAAAAAGCAGAATTTTTTAAAAAACGGAACTTAAAAATCCTGTTTGTTAAAAAAATCTATTTTTTCAAAAATTATATTTTTTTATAGAATTCTATTTTTTTTTAAATCTGTTTTTTTAAATAAAATTTGTTTTTTAAAAAATTCTGTTTTTTTAAAAAGTTTCATTTTTTTAAAAATTCTATTTTAAAAAAATCTATTTTTAAAAAAATTATATTTTTTATAGAATTCCCTTTTTTTTTAAATCTGTTTTTTAAAAAATTCTATTTTTTAAAAAAAATCTGTTTTTTAAAAAATATCTGTTTTTAAAAAAATTCTATTTTTAAAAAAAATCTGTTTTTTGTATTTTTTTTTTGTTTTATTTTATTATGTTTTTGTTATTTTTAAAACTTTAAAATGTTTATTTTGTATTTTAAAATCTGTTATTTATTTTTTTTGCCACATAAGCAATATTTATTTTTTTTGCCACGTCAGCGCCACATAAGCAATATTTTAACATCTGTCAACTTTTTTTAACGGAATGACCCAATTTTAATATTTTAATTAGTTTAATGGGGTAATTCAAAAAATTAAAAGTTTAATGGTGTATTAAGTAAAATTTGTCAAATATAATGGTGAAAACCATAGTTTTGCCAATAGTTGGTTGCAAATGGGTATATACAGTCAAGCCGGATGGGATAATTGAGAGACTCAAAGTTAGGCCAGTTGCAAAAGGGTATACTCAAACTTATGGAATTGATTACCAGGAGACATTTGCTCCTGTGGCGAAAATGAACTTTGTCCGTACCATAATCTCATATGCAACGAACTTTGGTTGGGATATTCAACAATTAGATGTAAAAAATACATTCGTTCATGGTGACTTAGAAGAAGAGGTATATATGAAAATACCCTCTAGTTTTGCTTCATCTGTCACTAAGGGTAAGGTTTGTAAACTGCGAAAGACTTTATATGGTCTGAAGCAATCTCTCAGAGCTTGGTTCGGTAGATTCCATAAAGCAATGATAAGATTTGGGTACATGTAGAGTCGAGTATATCACACTCTATTTGTCAAACAGATAAATGGTAAAATTGACATTCTTATTGTTTATGTTGATGACATTGTGGTGACAGGGGATAATAAAGAAGAGATATCTAATCTCAAAGTGATTTTGGCAAAAGTATTTGAGATCAAAGATCTTGGTCTCTTGAAATATTTTGTTGGTATTGAAGTTGCAAGATCTTCCAGTGAGATTTTTCTATCTTAACGGAAATATGTCCTTGATCTTTTAACAGAAATTGACATGTTAGGTTGTAAGCCTGTTGATTCTCCTATTGAAGTTAATCATCATCTAAAAGGAGGCACATGACCTACGGTTGATAAAGAAAGATATCAACGTTTGGTGGGACGATTGATATACATTTCTTATACTAGACCCGATATATCTTATGTTGTGGGTATAGTGAGCCAGTATATGCATGATCCTTAACATTGTCACCTGAAAATTGTCTACAAAATTCTAAGATATCTCAAGTCTGCTCCTGAAAAAGGTTTATTGTTTGCACCAAATGGTCATATGAGACTAGAAGCTTTTTCCGACTCAGATTGGGTTGACTCTATTAAGGATCGTCGTTCTACATCAGGCTACTGTTCATTTGTTGGAGGTAATCTTGTTACTTGACGTAGTAAGAAACAATCTGTGGTGGCAAGGCTGAATATCGAGCTATCGTCTTGGGTATATAAGTAAACTAATGTGGCTTCACACTTTGCTAGAAGATTTGAGTGTTACAACTAAAGGGCCTATGCAGTTATTTTGTGATAATAAGACAGCCATTAGTATTGCGAACGACTCAGTACAACATGATAAAACGAAAAACATTGAGATTGACAAACACTTCATCAAAGAAAAGTTAACTAGTGGACTTATTTGCTTACCTTTTGTAAAAACAGATTATTAACTAACTGATATTCTGACTAAGGGTCTCAGTAGTAAGATGTTTCATTCATTGTGTTTCAAGTTGGGTATGCGAGACATCTATACACCAACTTGAGGGGGAGTGTTAGTAGATGTTAGCATAACAAGGTAGATGTTAGTGATGTCCTCACATATCTCTGTTAGCAGATGTTAGTGGTGATGTCTTCATATTTTCCTCTGTTTTTTCTCCTAGAGTTAGGCTAGTTTTTTGTGTATATATATAACTACTTGTTATATGAAAATATACAAAAAAAATACATTCTTTACACTTATCTTGCTGGCGAACATGGGAATCGATTTAATAAGCAACAAAAAACAAATAGGGATAACTCTTGGATGGTCTCTAAATTTTAATTGGTTTTTGTATTTAGTGTTCAAATTAAAAAAAAATTCGCGTATTTTGTCTCTCTTTTTTTTGCTATGCTAGTCACTAAAAATGCCGCTATTCAATGTCGCCGTAGAAGGACTGCTTGTTCTTGACGTTTTAATGGTGCTTAATAATTATATAATGTACAAAATGAATAAGATCCATCATGTCTTGATGAGTCTTAATGCCTCTTAATGAAGTTTTTGTTTTAAAAAAAAATCCTTATTCTTATTCCAATTTCATTTAATTACATATATATTCTTCATATTTGGCCAATTGTCTTTTATATGTCCTAAAACTATGAAAATTGTGAAGAAGGAAAAAAAGAGAGCGTATATGTATTAAGATTTCATTCAAAGTCAACTATCAAACTATTTAAGTTATCAAAAACTATTTAAGTCAACTACCATGTGTTAGGAACTAGGATTATTTTGAAGATGGAAAAGACGAACAATTTTTTTAGGAGGGGAGGGGAGGGGGGAACTAGGGCAACAAGGGAGGATATGTGATTAAGAAAAAGAAGAAATAACTGATATTTTTATATGTATTTTTGATATTTTTCTATGATCTTTCATCATATGAACATACAGTGAGTCTTACCTTTATGTGAAAATGAGATATTAAAAATACATGTGAAAATAGTGTTTCCCGACTGAAGGTTCTCCTTGTCCTTGATAGACAGACAACAAAAAAGCTACAAACCGAAAAAGCAGTATTCCATGACACCTTGGTCCAAACAATATAGATGAAATACAAACGCAACAAGGTCAAGAAAAATAGCCTCTAACTACAAATATACTCCCTCCGTCCTATAGTTATATGCTGATTTCTTTTGGCACATAGTTTAAGAAAATTAGCTTAGTGGCAAATTTTAACATAAATTTTTCACATTTACCCCTTAATATGGAATTAATGAATAAGTTAATTACTCCTTACTTATCACACTGGAACTCTCAACTTCATTGATTGACGTGTACTGACCATTAAAGTCCATAACCATACAACTTTAACCAAAGAGAATACAACAACATTA
>JAINUV010001265.1:20450-118587 GCA_020205505.1 Panax japonicus
AGTAAATAGTCTTCGTTTTAATTTGGTGATAAAAGAAAAAGAAGCGAATGAAAACAAAAATATATAATGTCAGTTTTATAATATAAGAGATTTTTTTTAAGAAAAGTGGGTTTTTGAGTTTTAGAAAAAAAATGAGTGTATTTCGAATCAAAAATTTTCTTCTCATTTTTTTTCTACAACTAAATTTTTTTTACAGAATGTTAGTTAAAAAAGAAAAAAAAGTAGAAGAAAGTACTTACTTTTTAAGCCAAATATTACATATGGAGAGAGAAATAAGAAAAGTAGTACAAAATTATCATTATTTTAAAAAGTCACTTATACAAAAAGAGGGTGGTGGTAGGGTGTGTACTATGAGAAAAGGGAAGGAGCCAAAATTCAGTGGGGGCAGGTGCCCCCTGCCCTAGGGTAGATCCACCCCTGCCCAAACATAATATGAAATACATTCCATTGCCTCGACAAATATGGAGAAATCAAAAGAAACGACCTAATTAACTTAATTATGGTCTAAGAAGCACCATACAAAGTTATTTATAAGAAAAACAGATATTTATGGAACACATTTTCCAATTATGAGATATCATAAGAAAATGATGTAACCGTACGCTTATACACATATATATATATATATATATATATATATATATATATATATATATTGGTGCATATAATATATAGACATGTATGCAACAATGAATAATCAAAGGGAGCCTCTTGCAATCATTGGATCACGCAATTGATATAAATGGAATGGTTCATAAACTAATAATATTACATATCTATGAAACATTTCATAGAACAGCTAGTATACAAAAATTGGTAGACGAAATCATGTCAGACATTAAAAACACACCAAAGCCATGGTAACAAACTTAACCTAACTAAGATAAATCACTTAAAACATGAATTTAATTTCAATATAAAGAAACAAACTTTTTCAATAAAAACACCAACCCTCAACAGACTTTCACCCTGATCCCGTAAATTGAAAAAGTACTTCAAAATCATTTACCACAATTATTAAAAATAAAAAAAATAAGAATAATTGTTAGCTAGATAGTTAGAATTACCAAAAAACAATTACTGTGACATATGATTCAGATCAATTCACCAAATCACAAATCAAACTCAAATTCCACGAATAATCGAAACAAATCAGCACTTCAAAAAGATGGGGGTAGGGTTTCGTAATACATAATTGTATACATACAGACAGAAAGAGTTGAAACACCTGATTGAAGTTGAGAGATACCATCGAAAGCAGCAGGAAGTGAGAGAGAAAAGCAGACAATTGAGAGTGAGAGACTGAGAGCAATGGAAGAAGAAGAAGAGTACAGGCCACAACTGGACTGGAGGTATATTTGGGCAAGCCCGTACAACTGACAGCCGTTTTCAACAGTATGTCTCAGTTTGCTCTTGTGCTTTTTTTTTTTTGTGGGGAGTTTTTTTTTTACCAAAAATGAATAAATGGACAAAAATATTGTCACTCGTCTAGCCAAAGATTTATCTGCAGTCTAAAAAGTGAAAACAAAAACATATACCTTCATGTCAAAATTATATAATCAATATTAATTTAAAAAATTAAATTTAAAATTTTTTAACTTAAATTCACAATAAATTTATTAAGTTTAAATATTATAAATTACGTAAACAAGTAGTATTAATTATAAAATTAATTAGTTATTTTGAAAATTTAAATGAATAAAAGTAGTATTAAACTATTGCTCAAATAATTATGTTTAAACTTATTTTATCTATTTTATAAGAATTTGAAATTCTAAGTATAGATGTTGATGACATTCGATCTTAAATAGATTTTTGTGTTTTAACGCAAGTTTTTAATATTTTTAATTTTTTATTTTTCAAGATTTTACGTTTTACCTTTATGAAGTTAAAAACATTGAACAAATAATATTTATCACTAATTTAAAAAAATAAAATAAAAGTATAATATCAATATAAATTAAAAAACAACTACAAAACAGCACTTATTTTTTATATTTAATTATTATTCTTAAAATTCATTTTTAATTTAATTAACTTTTTTTCCCTTGAAATCCATTTCCTAATAATTTTTATTTTTTATTGAAATTCATTACCTAGTTTATTTCTAAATGTATAAATAAAGAACAAAGGCCCAAATTGGGCTCAATTTCCAGTTGAGTTTTTCCTACACATAGCCTTGGCTATTTTGGGGTAATGGCGCTTGAAAAATGACTGACAACATCAACAACAATATGAACAATACTAACAGTAAAGAAGAAGAAAATCGGAAGATAGAAGATACTTCCACTTCTCCTGTCTCAATTCTGGATTCCACATACAACCAAACACTCCGAAATGGTCAAGGGTAATTAAAGTTATTTCCTTTAGATCCAACAACAATTTGCTTAAAAACCATATTTTCAATCCCCAAAAAATTCTTGTTTTGACCATTTTTTTTGCTCAATGCTCCTCATTGATCATCAGTTTTGAGTACCCATTTGGAAAATAGTCTATAATCTTTGAAATTAAGGGAAATTAAAAGTGCACATTTTTTTCCTTCATTTTTGGATCTGTTAGTTGAAATTTGAAGTTCTCAGAGCTGGTGGCAAGTATTGATTGATTAATTTTACCTGATAAGAAAATGTATATAGATTTTGAGGTGTTCTAGATATGTATGTATGTACTTGGTATTATGTTGTTAAACTTATTTGCTTGTTAAGATCATTCCTTTCATATTAGTCATTTGAAATTTCTATGTGAACTGAAGGTAGTGTCTAGTGTGTGGGGGATCTTTTTACTAATTTTTTTTCATTTAACTAAGGATTCGCCTTTTTATGATAGTGATGGATTTTTGTTTTTTTTATTTCTTAATAGGTTACTTAATGGTCGCAGCTTTCCCGGAAAGGTATTGATAACACGGAGATCAAACCCGCTAGATTTGTCAAGTTTACACTCCTCAGGCATGACAGGAGTCCATCAGACCGTGATAGACCAAATGGAAGTATGGATGATTCCGTTCAGGTAGTGTCGATTATAAACCTCCAGTTATGGCTCACAGGTGTATATATTATTTAATATAACATATAATTCGTATAAATAAGTGAAGTGGCACTCATTTTTTGTTTGTTTTGTGTTTTTCCCTTAAATGTGTAATTTAGAATGAAGGTCGTAGAAGTATTCCAAGTACTAATTCAGCTCTGAACAAGTCGAAAGCATCGACTTCAAGCGCTGAAAATACAAACAAAGAGGTTCAGAAGTTCACCATGGGTGCCAGAGCTACGGATTCTGCTAGGCTAGTAAAGTTCACAAAAGAGTTATCTGGGCCGGCTGTCATCTTAGGTATTGTAAACTTTATTTTCATCTTTTTCGTTTGTGCCATTATGGTGGGTGGTAATCTGGAAATCAGATAATCATGTGATAATCATGTGATTTATGTACTAAAGCATTGCAATTTTCATTAATAGGAGTGTGTTTTTTATAAATAACACTTTAGGGTGCCTGTCACATCGTTGTCTCAAATTCAAGTATGAGTTTATCAGTCTCTCGCTTGCACACATTTGTCCACAAAAGGATTGTGATGAACGGATCAAATGCGTTGCACATCAATGCAGAGTCGCATCTAACAAGGAGGCACAGTCACTACATTAGTATCGTGTCATATCATTATAAAAGGACCCAGTTAGATAAAATTATGATAAATGACAGCAATCTCCTATTATAATCATTCATTTTTAGTCTATGTTTATCAGTTTTGAGTAATAATTTCTTATGTAATTATAATTTTCTATATCAAATAGAGAAGACTAATATATTCAATTTTCCATCCTGGCTGTCCTACTGAATCAAGTATATGTCGTTTGCTATATTATTCATAATTGGGATTAATTTTAAACAGCTTCCTGCATATGTTTCTTTTGAAGATAAGTTACGTGAGTTGGCCTGGAGTGGTGTCCCAACATATTTACGTCCTTCTATATGGAGACTTCTTTTGGTAAGCTTTCTATTATTTGTTTTATTCTTCCCTATTTGTCCATCAAGAGTTTTTTCTTTCTTTCTAAAGGTGTCTGTTATAATTCTGAACGTGCAGTTTCTTTATGTACAATTAGCTCCTTATTTTAGATGGATTATGTGATAGTGGACAGGTTGCACAAATATGGCAAATATGTAAATGTATTTTGATAAAAAGAGGTATTATAAAAAAGAAGGCGAGAGTACGAGGTGTCCTCCAAAAGGAAAAAAAAGTGGAAAAACACAGAACCCTGAAAGATGACAGCCTGCAAACCTATAAATGTCAGACATGCTACCCCTGAAAAACCTCATCTTAGACCCAGAAAAGTTATTTTGTTCCACAAGAGGTGGAGTGCGTAGACTAGTCGTTAACTCTAAGATTCCTCTCAGTCCAAAGGGTGCAATGCAACTGCACTGCGAAAGAAGGCGCTAAGATAGAAGACAATGTAGATAAGTTGGGAAAGAACCTCTACTGCTCTTACATCACGCATACATAATGTCAATTTGGGAAGCATCATCGGGTGCCTTACCCACCCAGAGTCAATAAGCGGTTTGCGAACCCATTTGATTTAGTTCATTATGATGTTTGGGGTCCTTGTCCTGTAACATCTCAGTTAAGATTTAAGTATTTTGTTACTTTTGTGAATGATTATTTGAGGGTTACTTGGCTTTATCTAATGAAAAATCGTTCCGAGTTATTCTCTATTATCACTAATTTTGTTCGTGAAGTTGTCACTCAGTTTGGTATTCCAATTCGTGTTTTAAGAAGTGACAATGCATTTGAGTATTTTTCTTCTTCATTCACTACATTTATGGCACAACATGGTATGGTTCATCAATCCTCTTGTACTGATACACCACAACAAAATGGTGTAGCTGAATGAAAAAATCGACATCTTCTGGAAGTTGCCCGTGCATTATTGTTTTAGATACATGTTCCTAAAGGTTTCGGGGCAAATGTGGTTATTACAACATGTTATTTAATTAACCGCATGCCTTCATCTATTTTAAATGGGAATATTCCTCATTCAGTTCTTTTTTCCTCTCAGTTACTTTTTTCATTACCACCAAAGGTATTTGGATATGTTTGTTTTGTTCGGGATCATTGTCCTCATGTGTCAAAATTGGATCCCAAAGCTCTAAAGTGTATGTTTGTTGGATATTCTCGGACTCAAAAAGGCTATAGATGTTACTCTCCTAAACTCGAGCGGTATTTTGTTAGCGCAGATGTCACCTTCTTTGAGACTACGCCATTTACCTTTCAGTCTGAGTCACGTACATATTTAGATGAGGACATCCCTACATATGTCATCCATGTTCCACCTTCCGTGTCTTTACCGCGTCCTACTCAAGACATTCTGTATGTATATTCTCGCTGACCTCGAACAGATATAGTCCCTCCTGCCACGCCAATTGATGCTACCATCACTCCATCTTCTTCATCTCAAGATTCTGTGATGCCTTCTAAGGAATCTGACTTAGATAAGCCTATTTCGAAGGTAAGCGCACTTGTACTCAACATCCAATTTCAGCTTCCTTGTCCTATTCTGGCTTATCTTCTTCCTATCTTACTTGTTTATCTACTATTTCATCTCATTTTATTCCTAAGACTGTTTCAAAAGCATTATCTCATCCTGGTTGGAAGGCGGCAATGGTGGAAGGAATGATGGCTTTGTTCAGATGCGGTTCTCCCTTCTTTCTTTGTTCACAGCATGGTTTTTCTTATATTCCTTAAAAAATGCATATAGTAGTGATCTCAAGGGTAGTTCTATTTCCAAAATGTGTAAGCTCTTGCAAAAACAAATGCTGCGCATTAGTCAGTTTTGCTCTTGTGATGGTTCCAACCTTGATAGAATAGTTTTATAAGCAAAATATTATTGCTAGCTTGAAATTTAAATATGAACTGACAACAGGGATATGCACCCCCTAATTCAGATAGAAGGGAGGGAGTTCTGAGACGAAAGCGCCTCGAGTATCTTGATTGTGTTGCTCAGTATTATGATGTTTCAGATACTGAACGTACAGATGAGGAGATTAACATGCTTCTTCAGGTATTATGTTTGATGAGTACTATAGTGACTTTTTCCTGCCCAATGCTCACGCTGCACATCTAACCAGTTTTATGTCTTGCACTCTTGCTTGCTTTGTATGTCCATGTCAGATTGCTGTTGATTGTCCTAGAACTGTACCTGATGTCACTTTTTTTCATCATATGGAAGTTCAAAAATCCTTGGAGCGGATACTTTATACATGGTTAGATACTCTTTCTTCCTATTCTTCCTCTACTCAATTCCTTAGTTATGTACATCTTTTTGATATGCTGTGTCCCACAGAGGGAATTTAGATGATTCTACAGATTTGGAGGAGTATATAAATGATTTAATAGGGTATCAATTAAGTTGTTTAAATTGATAAATTTTCTGCATTTTTGTTTTGTTTTTGATTTTGTTATTTTTTTTAAATTTAAAAAGCTTGTGGCAGGCTGTTGACAAAATGCATGGCTACATCTTCATATGTTAAGAGTAGTTATCACCCTACCATCAACCATGTGAAGGAAGTACCTGTATTTAACTTTGCTTAGTTGTTGCTTTACTAATACTCTTATTTCTAATTCATATACTGTTTACATGACTACATACTGCTACTTCATTTGCAGCTTGCATCTTTGCAACCGATAATAGTTTGGATCAAAGAATAATTTTCAAAATAATAAAAGAAATACTCCCTCTGTCCCATTTCATGTCATTGTTTTGATGTCTTTTTTTTCCTACTCAGGGCTATTCAGCATCCTGTAAGTGGATATGTTCAGGGAATAAATGATCTTGTTACACCATTTTTAGTTGTTTTCTTGTCGGAGTACTTAGAAGGGAGTTTGGATAACTGGTCAATTGTTGATCTGTCAACGGACGAAATTTCCAACATAGAAGCTGATTGCTATTGGTGCCTATCAAAGTTGCTTGATGGTATGCAAGATCATTATACCTTTGCTCAACCTGGAATTCAGAGACTAGTGTTTAAGCTGAAGGAATTGGTTAGGCGCATTGATGGTATGCCCCTTTCTTTGCTCTCTCCTATTTATGATTATTCCCCTTTTACTAACTTTTTCTATCTGCTGTAAGCTTAAATCTATATTTGATTGTTTCCCACTTGTATTACATCTGCACATTTTCTATTTGTACACGAATATGTACTATATATCTTATATATATATATATATATATATATATATATATGTGTGTGTGTGCAATGGTGCTGAACTGCTGATAGAAAGCAAATCGACTAAAAAATGTTTCAGCACAATCCTTTTTGTGCTTTACATGGTGGCTACAATAGTTGGACAATGTTACTTTGTTCCCAAGCTTTTGTCATAGACTCGTTGTACAGTTCTGCTAGAAATCAAAATATTTTTGGCAAAACTAATGATTTGACCACTATTGTTGGCACGTTTTACTTAATAGACCACTAAACTTTTAATTTTTGGAATTACCCCATTCAACTAATTAATATTTTAAAATTAGGTCATTTCGTTAATAAATTTGGACGGACGTTAAATTGATTTAAATATTCTTACGTGGAAAATACAAAAAAAATAAGAAAATAATGTAAAAATGACGTGGCAAGCAACATTTGACTTGATCTTATAAAATGAATTTAAAATGTGAATTAATAAAAAAAATAATGGCGTACGTCTAAATACATTATCTCTCTATTTCTCTCTGAGATAGGATAGCTCAGGGACTTAGCTAGGGTTTCCGATCTTTAAATCTCCCCAAATTTTCCCAATTTGTACTCTCAATAATCCCCAATTTTCTCACTTAACCCCTCAATTTATTGCATCTCTATCTCCAATTCACTGATCAATTCAATCGTAATGTTTGATCTTGGCGAGTAGGGTTTCTGTAAATTTCCCCAATTTTCAAAAAAGCCACACTGTTACATTTCTTTTACTGCTTTTTCAAACCCTAGCTATGGCAATCAAGTTCACCGTTACCTACTTCGGCTATGTTGCCAAAAACATAGCGTCATCTTCTGTCGCCAAGGCCGGTGGATGCCGCTTATTTCACGAGTGTGCAATCCAGTCTCAGGGCATCTTTTCAAACCCGAATCCGACCCCCAACTTTTGAATTTCAGCGACCGAAATCTAATTATTCTGCGTATGCAGCTCTGGCCGGGGAAATTTTCTGCAACAATTCGAATTCTTTGATCATTGTCGAATTGTCTTTGCTGCTGAAATCGACATGTGGTTCTGGGGTTTCTGCAGTGGGAGCGTTTGGGGTTTCTCCGTTGAAACCCTCTTCGATTCTTCCGTTTTTGCAAGCATCCAAGTGGTTACCCTGTAATGAGATGATCTTGGGGACTAGGGTGGATAGAGGTGGAGCCAAAAGGGAAGATAGGAAGGTTAGTATTGAAGGTAGTAAGGATAATTGAGGATTTTGAAGATGGGGAATGGCGGAATTTAGGGTTTATGTATGGAAGGGTTTGGATTGGTGAAATTTGATCAGCACTCCATAACTTCCGTTTGGGAATTACTGAATAAAAGTGACGTAGGCCATTATTTCTTTATTAATTCACATTTTAAATTCATTTTATAAGACCAAGACAAATGTTGCTTGCCACGTCATTTTTATATTGTTTTCTTATTTTTTTGTATTTTCCACGTAAGAAAATATTTAAATCAATTTAACGTCCGTCCAAATTTATTAACGGAATGACCTAATTTTAAAATATTAATTAGTTGAATGGGGTAATTCCAAAAATTAAAAGTTCAGTGGTCTATTAAGTAAAACGTGCCAGCAATAGTGGTCAAATCATTAGTTTTGCCAAATATTTTTTATTTTTTTCTATTGAAAAGAACGATTTTGACAGTGTAGAGAGAAAATTGCATTTCAACTTTCCACTGAACTTTTAACTTGAGTTTGATATGGAAGCTTGAGCTATTAAAAGTATAAAACAGTTATCCTGTTATTTCTCTTTAAGAGGTGTGTTACTTCTCTTTGAAGTTTGAACTATGACGAGATTTTTAAAGAGGGTTTGGAAAAGATTATTTATAACCAACTGGTATGTGTTTCTTCTGAGGATAGATTCTGGATGCAGCTAATCGGTAGATTTGTTAAAAACCTTACATAGAACTCTCATTTCAAGGTGTCAGGAGATACCACTTAAAGCTAACTGGTGGCGAGGATCTGTATCTTTGTTTTTTTGTGTGTTATTATTTTTAATTAATTTGAAAAAAATCTGATGCTGTTTAAAACTTTTCCTTTGAATGCTATTGTGGAAAATAAGTTATTATTCCATGGTTCTTTCAAAGGCTCCAAGTAACTCAAACTTCTTGTGTATAATATTGATTTATATTTTTTAACTTTCTTCAAGTTATACTATATAGAATTAAAAATTTAAAGTAGTTGCCATCACCTCTTTTGTTTTCGATGTTATGACCTTGTGTTCCTCGTGATCCAATGTATTTTCACATTCATTGATTTCCTTTCAAATTCTGATATGATCATACGAACTATTGATGAGTCGGTTCTTAAAAATTCACCAGAACCTGTTTCGAGACACATGGAGGAGCAAGGCCTTGAATTTCTTCAATTTACTTTTCGCTGGTTCAATTGTCTTCTAATACGCGAGGTTGGTTTTGTTGCACGCACCACTATAAATAATTGTTCTTTTTCTGTTATTTCTCTATTTCAAATTTAATACTCCCTCCATCCCACAAAAACAGTTCCATTTACAAAATTTGCAAATTGTAAAGATATATTTTTCTTCCATGTTTATCGCTAAATATAATGAGTGTGTAATTTAGTAGTCGTGGAATGGTAGTGAATTTGTGTTGTTATACTTGAAGACAATATGTCATTATATACTATCGTCAATAAAAATAGGACTATTTTTTGGGAACAATTTTGTTTTTCAATTGAGACTCCTTTTTGTGGAACGGGGGGAGTATTAAAGGTATGGAAGTTGTAAAGGATGTCTCCTTAAGATATGCCCTTAACCATGAATTCTATATCACTTTTGATGGAAAAGCTATTGAACATATATGATCTTCTGTAGATCCCTTTCCATCTTGTTACTCGCTTGTGGGACACATATCTTGCGGAAGGAGATGCATTGCCAGATTTCCTTGTGTACATATTTGCCAGTTTTCTGTTGACGGTAAGAAAATCATTTGGTCAAGTACATACTCAGTTATATTACAACAAGTGTTAGCCAAGTGTGGCTTCAAATCAGTCTAAAAGTGATATTTTTTTAACATTTTCTTTCAAATCCAACTGTAGAGAGGATGAAATAATGAAAAAGTAAAGAGGGTTTATCAATTTTCATGTAATTCTATGAAGTGAAACCCACTTGAGTTGAGCTATGAATTAAAATTTCAGTAGAATTTCAATGCCATAGAATTACTTTTTTATTTTATTTTAAATAAGATGGCCTACACTACAAAAGCTCATATAAAACGACATTGTTTCTTATTTTTTCATGTTTTCATCATCTATACAGTTTGATTTGAAAGAAAACATTTAAAAATGTCGTTTTAGTGGGCATTCTCTTTTTGTTGCATCCTTTATGGTCTCCCTTGTTACATTCTGGGCATTTTTTAAATTTTATACTTTTTATTATATTTGCTGCATAACATTGCAGGGAATTTCTCTTTGCTGCTATTGCATGCTATTCTTTCTTTTACTTATTCATTTTTTAGTAAAATGAATGTCATTACACGGAGAATTACTCATGAACACGTCCACCTTGTGTACCTAATCTGACAAAGCATACTTATTAGTCTCTGGTAATGGAAGGGAAATAAATCACAGAGCCTTTCTATTTGATGGTTTTTCCATGATTTCAGGAATGATTAAACACAACTTGCTAATAATGTCTTGCACGAATTTCGCATAAAATACAAAAAATGTCTTGTACAATAATTAATGCACGAGTTCCTTACGCATTAACTTGGCCTTATTATATACTTGCAGTGGTCAGATAAGCTCCTAAAGCTTGATTTCCAAGAGATGGTGATGTTCCTTCAGCATCTCCCAACACATAACTGGACTCATCTTGAGCTCGAGATGGTGCTTTTGAGAGCATACATGTGGCACACCATGTTTAATAGTTCCCCCAGTCATGTAGCTAGCTGAAAGGTTAATTGCATTTCTACCACTTAAGGGAACGTTGATCGACTAGGTTTGCGAAACGATGAGGATAGCTGCCTATGCAAAATACACAAGTCATTTAGTTATCGTATCACAATCGTTACCCGATAATCAAAATGCCATGCAATAAGCATGGCAAATGTCGTGATCTTTAGGCTTCTCTCTTTTTCCTGTCTGAATTTTGTTTCTCAACTTTGGGTCCATTGGCAAAACCAATCAATTGTTCAGGTTGTATAAATGCTTGTAATCGATGTAATATATGTTTGCTGAATTTCATGGAATCTCGTGCCAGGGAAAATGTGCTGAATTTCATGGAATCTCGTGCCAGGGAAAATGGGGACAGAGGATCTGCTCTAAAGTGGTCCTGCTCGCTCAATTATACTGAACTTTATTACTTGGTGTTCAGTGTCATTGTGGCCCTTTTAGCTACTTGAGCTGGTGTGAGAGGTTCGGTTTCGGACGAAAGGTAATCAAGAAAGAAGCTGAGCTCCCCTACTAAGGGCCTGTTTGATACGGTTTGAATGGCTCTAAATCTGAACGATTCAACCATTCAGACTGTTTGTTTATAATTTTTAAAATCTGAATTGGGCTGAAAGGGTCTGAGCGATTCTTTAGAAAATATTCGCCTGAATGGGCTGAATAACCCTATTTTACCTGAATAACCTCCAAATAACCTCGCTGCTCTATCTCTAGCGCCGCTCTCGTCCATCTCCATCGCATCTCTTCACTCCATCTACAGTAACTTCGCCATCTCAGGTTAGTAATCTGAAGCATTTATGATGTTTTTTTAGATCTCTCAATTTGAGTATCATTCAATTCAATCCCATAGTTTTTGCTAGGTTTTTTTTTTCAAAATTCAATTACCTTGTGTTCCCAATTTGTCAAGGATGATGGTATAGATGAGCAGGGTATAATAACCTTCGGCTTCCCCCATCTTGCCCTAAGGTCCTGCACTGCACCTAATATGTCAAGGGGAGTCATAAAAGTGAAAATCTATTACACACATCATTGTTTATATTTTTTTTAAAGTCCAATTTGAATTGAATTTGGGGCATTTGGATTTGAGGCATCCAAATTACGAAGTTTACTTGGACAGTTTTAAAGGGATGATCAGTTGTATGTATTTATATATCAAAGAGTACTTAAACTATATAATTCTTCTTGTAGAACAAAGAAAGATGATCTAAAATGAAACTCTTTCTTATACAACTTAATTTTATACACCATCCATTTTGAACTGCTTGAGATAAAAGATCCAAATTTGAGTAGTTGTTGAGGATGATGATCGGTGAATAAAAGTGAAAATCTATTACACACAATAAGAGGTAAGAGTTGGTTGCAAAATAGCATTATGATGTGGGTAAAAAGGAAACATTAGTCAGGGTGGCTTTAATGTGTGTGGAGGAAAATAAGGATTTGAGACCAACTATGAGCCATGTTTTGGAGATGCTTTTACACCCTCAAAATGATAATTTAGTGGAACAAGTTTTGTACTAGATTATGTTTCTGTGAATTCCTGTTAAAAGTTAAAATCAATGTTACATGCCACATTAATTCTATCTTCCAATGTGTTTTCTCATATTTTGTATGCCACTTCCTTGTGTTTTTCATTAAGGTATTTGATAATGAATGTGTTTCTTGAATTGGACTCATGTATTGTTTTCTTACCCCCTCTGTTTAATAACTTGGACAGTAATTCTATTTTCCAATGTGTTTTCTCATATTTTGTATGAACTTGTTTACTTTTGGTATATATTTATTTAGTAACTTATTATATGTGCTTATTGTTTTGATGGATCATGATTTGTTGAACTTGACATATGCTCATTATGTGAGTTTCATTATATCACAAACATATTTTTCTTAATATTTTTGCTATCACTGTTTTTGGAAATAGGTCAAGCATGACTATTGAAGATCAACTTTTATGCTTAATCATTATGTATTGTTACTAGAGATATAGTTATTGCTTGCTTTGTTGTTCACAATTTTATAAGAAAAGAGAATATTGAGGATGAGTTATTTTCTCAGTATGATCAAACTACCACAATTGATGGAGATAATGAACAATATGAAGAAAATCACGAAGGAGAGCAAGATGCAGTGCAATGGGGCCCTCAAGGCGTACAATATATGAACAATCTACGTGACCAAATTGCTCGTGAACTATAAAATGACTCGCTGAAATTAATGTAATTTTATTATTATGTTGACATGTTTGTTTAACTCATTACATTTCTTATTTTCTATGAAACTTGTTAAAATTATTGGAATTATTCAATACTTTGTTTGATAATTTATTTGAATTATTTATTTTAATTTGTTGTACAATGAATATTGTATTTAATTTTTTTAAATACGTTCAGACAAAATTATATACTTGTTCAGCATATTTTAGAGTGATAAAATAGTAAAATATTGTTATTCAAATATTTCAGACATATAGATTATCAAACAGCTTTTTTCATTCAGATTCAGCTTCAGCTCATTCAGATTCAGATTCATTCAGTTTTTATCAAACAGCGCCAAAGTAAATGACCAATCCGTCCCTTGCTTCGGTTCTCTCGGAGTCGACCACTAAATCACTCAATTGGGTCGATAATAGTATATAGCCATTGTCTAATTGGCTAGTCTACATTTAATATCTTTTTCTTGTTTCTTTTAAAACGGTCCGAAAAGTCTGAAATATAATAAAATACAAATGATTTTGAATTTTCCACTTACCCAATAAATCATTTGAGCCGTTCAAAGTTTAAAATAAATTCTACCGTTCATACAGTACCGGAGGCACCGGACCCAACTAGTATTTTACAATTGACGAAAAGATTACAACCGACAAAAGAACACCAGAATAATTCCTTCAAGTAGTAACAATTTGATTAATTCGACTATATCAAAATATCAACCAATAATAGATTCTCTAAATTCAAGAGAGAGATTATACTCTATTTCATTCGTCAAAATATTTATCCGGTTAATTTTCTTGTAATCCAAAATTCCCAAATGTGGTGAGCTTTCTACAAGCTGATAAAACCTACTAAAAAGTCCTACAGCAGCTATCACTGCGCTTGCCCTCTCTGTTTATTTCGGAGTTTCAGGACCATTACCAGCTTAAACAATACAAGCCAGGTATTTGGAAATTTTGATCATAATAACAGTTCTATACACCATTTAAGCCATACATTACAGGAATGCACATACACCACGGATTTACGAGCTGGGTTTTCAGTCCACACCCATATTATGAAGTTTTATTTTCTTGGGTTTATATCCCTGTGGAACAAGCTTCTTAATCTGTATTGCAAATGTGGGCAGTTTCATGTTACGGGCCAGTTGTTTGATATAATGCCTGAGAGAAATGTTGTTTCATTTAATACCATGATTTTGACTTGTATTCGAAGTGGGTATGGCCTTAGAGCGGTCTATCTTTATTGTGAGATGATTAGTGCAGAGAATTATAAGCCCAATCATATAACTTTGGGTTGATTGGGGCTAGTGATGTTTGTTTAGGAGGTATGCAATTGAGAGAGGTATTGCATGCTCAAGCAATTCAATATGGGTTTAGTTCAAATGAATTTGTAGGGAGCTCTTTGATTGATGTATATGCCAAGGGAAATAGGTTAGAAGATGCAATTAAAGCGTTTAGTGAGATTGCTGAACTAGATTTGGTCTCATGGAATATTATGATTGACGGATGTGTGCAAAACAATAGTAAAGAGCATGCCTTTGGGATATTCTGTCAGATGTTACAAGAGAATGTGGCGTATGACGGGTTTACCTTGACAAGCATTGTAAAGACTTGTTCAGAAGCTGGGGATTTAGACTCTGGGATGTTGGTCCATGGTTGTGCTTTGAAGGTTGGATTGGCCAGCGAAATCCCAATAAGCAATGCCCTTATTACTATGTACTCGAAATGTGAAAAAGGAATGTCATCTGCCTTGAAAATTTTTAACAGAGTTTTAAAACCTAATATCATATCTTGGACCGCGGTGATTGCTGGATTCATGCAAAATGGGCTGAACAATGAAGCGATTGGGTTATACCCCAGCATGCTCAGGCTAGACATAAAAGAGAACGATTTCACCTTTGCTAGCATTCTTCCAGCATACAGTAATTTGGCAAACCTTGAGGAAGGCAAGCAAATTCATGCTAGGATTATCAAATCATGGTTTGGGTTCGACCTTTCCGTGAATAATGCTCTTATAGATTTGTACTCCAAGTGTGGTAGTTTAGATGAGGCTAACTTGGTGTTCAGGACAATGGGGAATCGTGATAAGATCTCTTTCACAACAATGATTACAGGTCTTGGACAGCATGGTTTGGGGAAAAAAGCTCTTGAGGTTCTTGAAGAAATGGTAGCTGAAGGAATAATCCCGGATGACATTACATTTCTCGGGTGCCTCTATGCATGTAGCCATGGGGGTCATGTGAATGATGGGATATATGTATTTAAGGCCATGATTGATGTTTATAATGTCAAGCCAAGAAGAGAACATCTTTCTTGTGTTGTTGACATGTTGGGTCGTGCTGGTAGATTAAAAGAGGCTGAGTTATTCATCGAGGAAATGGGGATTGGATCAGATGTTTTTACATGGGAATCACTGCTTGGTGCTTGTAAACAACATGGAGAAATATCACTGGGAGAGAAGTCTGCGAAAAGAATAATTGAATTACATCCAGAGAGACATAGTCCTTATGTGTTGTTGGGGAATATATATGCTGAAAAGGAACTTTGGGAAGACAATGGAGTCGTGAGGGAAAACTTGGCTATGAACGGGTTGAGAAAGGATGCCGGATGCAGCCAAGTATCATAGTAGAGGCAATGTTCTAAAAGACGCTAAGCGGGAGGCCGATGGGGGCCTAGCACCTAGGGGACCTGAGCGGGATTTTTTATTTAAAACAATTTTAATATTTTATTTTACATTTATCAAAAAAATATATATAAAAAATAATAATCTATAATAAAGATAATAAAGGCATTTGCTTAAAGTTCAAACACATATCCATATTGTTAATGTCAAAGTTCAAACACAAACATGCAATTGTTCAAAGTTCAAACATATTTTTAACGTATTAGTTTTATTCATAAACAAGATTGCTATTAAATGGAGTAATAAATTTTAAAATTTCAAGAATTTAATTCTATATTAAAACTTAAGAAACTAAACATAAATTTAAGAATTATATTGAATTAAACTAAATATTACAAATGTATCATTTATATAATTTGAAGTTGATCTTCAAAAAATTACAACTATAATAAAATTATTCATTTTGACTTGATATTGTTCACTTCTTATTGTGATTTGATATGCTACAACACGTATTATGAATATGATAAATTATTAGAAAAATAAATATATCAAGATCTGGTTTGAATAGTTATTAAAAAAAAAAAACCTCTCTGTCTAAACCCCACATAATTTTTTGAAGGAATTTTTTTCCCGCATTGAGCCTAGGTGAGACGCCAGGGGACCAGCGCCTAGGCGGGACGCCAAGGGCATCCTGGGATAAAGGCTGGTCCGGGCCGAAGGGATTAGTCTGACTGCAGTTGAGAAACCCCCTTGTTAACAAATAAAAAAAAAGGAGTGAACTTTGGTCAGTGTTCTGATGTATACCTTGTCCTCGTAATCCCCCTTTTTCTTTCACTAATTTTCTTATCTTTCCTTTGATTCTTTTCCGCACTTTCTTGCTGGTTATCAGATATCATCTACACATAAGAAAAAGAAAAAAAAAACTATTATCTAATCTTCAGTAAAATATGAGTGAGATTTTTCCGGCGAAGGACATGAAAGTGTTCAGCCCGGTGATCTTGGAAAACAACATCATATCAAGTATCTGAGCTAGTTCTGGATAATAAGTGACTGAAAATTAATAATAGGTGAAGTAAAAACATAAAGATCTACGCAAATGAATGAGGATGCATCAAATCACTAGAAAAACATAGACATACACAGATGGCTACTCTGTGTTAGTAAAACTAAATGGACAAATATTACATTACCTAAAGACATATACCACTGCAATTTACCATACCACCACAACAATTAATACATAATCAATCATCAACACATATCCAACCACCAAAACATCAAGCTAGTCGATACTAATTTCAAGAAATTTCGATAGTTTCCTTTAAAAATAGATATCCAAAAAATTCTAAACCTGTCTACAAAACTTACAATTATCAATACATATCCAAACCATAAAAAAACCATCATTCCATACCCAAAAATCATCATAACCGTACCATGTATAATTAGTTAACTACGGAACACAAAAAATACAAACATGCAAAAAATAGAGAAAAAACATGTTGAGCATAAGACCCATTGCCGAAAATATTACATTACCTAAAGACATACCACCACAACAATTAATACATACTCAATATCAACACATATCCAACCACCAGAAGTATAAATATAAAAGAATAGTCTTAGGCGTTTGTACAACTTCCTCCTTTAGAGATTTCAAAGGCATTGACATGCATTTGTTATAAATTGAATTTTCTCAACATCTGTCACAAACAACTAGTTCTTAACGGGATGAATGGAAGCAGCAGTCCAAAGCTTGTTCGGACACCACCACTTTTTGAAGTATTTACCACCATCAAATCTAATAATATCAAACCAAAGAGGAATGTAGAAATAATTTGACAGTGAGAGTTCTCCAATAAAATCATCTTCTTTCAAGAGAAGTAAGATGTTGTATATGGCCAAATCCACAGCTTATACCTCCTGCAGAAGTTATATTTGGTCTAGAAGTTGATTCAGCATCGGCAATTTCATTTTGTATTCAAGATAACATGCCATAGAATGAGGTACTTGAAGTTGGTGATAAATGCACTAGTTGTCAAACAAGGTTGAGTGACCTCCGCTTTGGCTGTAAGCAAGAGCAAGAATTCAAGTGAATACCAAAAAATAACAAAAATAGAGTTCGGACTAATCATTAATATGAGAAGTTTACTTGACAATTAACATGAATGAGCATGTTTTCCTAATTGTGCTCATTGCGTAATCTTTATATGAACCAAGATACAAAGGTAAGACAGGTTGAGGTAATTTGATATATTCCAATTAATCATCATATCTAAAGTGTGTAACCATATGGTCAAATCCCCCCAAAAAAAATATGAAAAAATATTGAACGAGGGCGTAGGAGTAATGGAGTAATGTGAGCACGAAAGGATATATTAGACTACTTTATGTATAACCATATGGTGAGAAAAACCAAATCATCTACTCTCTTTATACAAGTGGTTCCTTATATACACTCACCCAGACCTACTTGAACTAAGATTTCCTTGTGCATTGAAATAGTAGCCGTATGCATCACATTATTTCCAATAAAATAAAGGACAATGGTACAAAAGTTGACCAAATTCTTAAGATTTTGAAACCTGGTACGCAGGTCATCACAAGCAGGGAAGTTCACATAAAGAAAGAAGACGAATAAGAAGAAAATTGGACTGGTTCAATTTTATATAGAGAGTGCATGTCACAATTTGCTCTGTAAGCTTGGAAGCATATGTAGAAGCAACAAAAATACTATGAATTAACTGAAAAGTCTGTGTAGAGAGAAACAGCTTACTCACAAATTTCCTTTCAACTTCTTTGAAGAATTTCTTGGGGGAATCCAAATATTCAGAACAATCTTTCTTTACTGAAGCTGCAAGCTCTTCTTCTCCAGCACTTTCGAGGTTCCTTATCAAAATCGTTAAGGTTAACTTATCTGGGGCGCAACCTGATGTCTTCATGGATTCATATGTCTCCATTGCCTTATCTATCATATCCACTTGAAGATATGCTCCAATCAGCTCTGTATAGGCCCTGGTGTCCGGCTCTAACCCTTCTTTCTTTAGTTCAGAGAACAGCTCCTCAACCATACTAATCAATTTGTTCTTCCCAAACATCAAAATCATGTCACTAAACAGAGATAGATCTGGTTCATACCACACTTCCTTCCTCAAAAACTCAAATACCTGGCACCTAATTACATTTCAGATGAAGTGCACACTTGAAACTTTGAAATCATATTAGACATAGATAAAGGAAATGATATAAAATGGACTACAGAAAAAAGTCACACACTTGACGCCAAAAAAGAAACAACATAATTTTCATAATCATAGTCAGAAATTCTAAAAGTAGACCAAACTGGACAAGTTTACTAGCTGATAAGTAAAGATGTCCTCTTACAAGTTTCCAAACTATATATATATATATATATATATATATATATATATATATATATATATTCCTTTTTTTTATCCACAAGGTTTTTACTAATATTCACAGACACCCACACTTATAGATATTAAAATTATCGCTTTTGGATTGTAAAAAGTGACAGTGTTTTCATCATTCAGTTAGAAAATTCTCAAATGGTTACATTCATTTAAAGTTCATTTGGATGTCCCTTGAATGGAATCATTTACAAGCTGTAGAGTTTTTTTATATGTAAACTCCTCATTGTGAATTAACTCATTTAGAAAAGTAGGAGATTACACCACTTAGTTCCTTGTTGGTCATCTTTCGATTTTCATTACAGGGTATTTCTAAACAAGTTCTTTCAAATTTGGAGTTTACATATCAAAATAATATACAAAATTTAAATGTACCATTAGGGGCACCCAAATGGGCTCTTAAATAAGCGGTCAAGCTCAACTGTTAAAACTAGAAGTTCCAATGGTGTGACCATGTCTCCAGCTTTATTACCCAGAAGTGTCCCGTATTTTTTGAGTTAACCTATCCACAAAAAAAACAGAGGATTCACTCATATATGTATTATTTAATCCTAAAAGGAAAAAGAATGGAAAAAATACTTCTGATTTTCCACTAAGCAAACCAAAAAGATGAATTAAGGCCTACTTACAGTATCAGGAGTTTCCACAAGTTAATTTAAGCTCCAATTTTGAGATGTTCCTAAATTCTATTTCTATTACCCTACATTTTTTCAACCCTGCAGGTGCAATTTCTATTTCCATTACCCTGAATTTGTCCGACCCTGCACTGCAACAAGTACTAGTGTACTACTCTTCTACCTAATAATGTGAAATTTTAGTGTGAAATTTTAGTGTGAAATTTTCATCCTTTCTATTTTGCTTGCATCAGCACGTAGCATTGTAGGAAGCATAAACCTAGATTAGTCATGAATATTATTATCATTTAGGAAACCGGTATTTTCACATGTTAAAATAATATTTTCACATGAGTATCTCTCACATGGAGATGGGACCCACTCATGTGACCGGGATCATGTAAATATCAATTTTTTATGTGGAAATATCAGTTCCCTATCATTTACTATAATTGTCAAAGTACTATAACCATTCTAAAGTTATATTATTACTAAAAAAATCAACAAGTTAACTGATGACAGATTGACCGGGTCAGAATTTTTCGTCAATTTATCGACTCGAGTGTCAAGTGTTCAACAAATGATTTCAAGTAATTGGGCTAAAGATTATTTAAGGGAGTACAATTCAAGCATTATTGGGCCGATTCAATTGACCCATTCAATTCAGTCCATTCCCGAATTCCTAATTGATTTCAGAAACCATGAAAATCATGATAGCCAACAGATTTTACATGCAAAAGGAAATTTATTATATCACGTGGGCCATTTGCCTTCTAAACCTACTGTTAGCATGGAGACTAAATGGGCATCATATATTCACGTGGACAAAGGCAACAGATATAGCATGCAAAGGAGTCACTTGATATATTATATTTAATAATTACATTAAGTCATGTAAATCAATTCACACATCATGCAAATCAATTCACGCGGTTTAAGCAGCCTTCACGCGGCAAGTTACCAGATTATCCACGCGGCAAAGAATTACGTTTACTTGGAAGGATTTTTTTTTTAGATTTTTATAATTCTATTGTAATTAAAATTCCTTTTTTAATTAGGATTTCTTTTCCAAATTGACTTCTATTTCCTTATAGCAATTAGGGTTATAGTTTATAAATTCCTATTAGAATTTGGATTGTTTTGAGTAATATAAATAGAGGTTAAAGTTGATGTAATCAAATACATTATACATTATTCATTATTCAATATATTTGTGAAGTTATTCTCTACTTTTGGTTCTTTGAAGAATTTCTAAGTATTTTTTTTAGTTATTTCTTTGAGATTCAATTTGACTTATCATACAACAATTCATAGTTGTGTGTGGCGTCTTCTACCGCATCAATCGTCGATTATACCGAGATTACCGCTTCAATATAAGCGAGGGGTCAAGATGTCGTTGGTGTCCATTCAACGCAGAATTTCGAACGCGAGCAATTGTATCAAGATTACTAAGGTGTTGCAAGCAATTCACCCAACAACTGTGCTAGAAACGATCCGGACGACGACCACCTCACGCAAGCTTGCCGTGGAGTCTATCACTAACTCAAAAAAAAATAAAAATCATAAACACAAGGTGGACTTATTGGGATTAACTTGCAGTAGTATAAGTTCCATATTTATAATCCAATCCAAATTCCAACATACAATATAAAAGAAAACCCAATAATTATCTAAAAGAACAAACAAAACCCACCAAAAAAAATTTACAAGAAGAAATCACCTTGAGTGCCAAGTCCAGTTCATTCTGCCTTTTCAACTCAGTCAACGTATCCAACAAATCAGCCTTCAAGAGCCTGCTGATCCTGCTACTGAAGACTTGTTCCAGTTTATCTGGGGATTTTGCTAATTTCAGAGACTGAACAGCTTGTATTGCTTCAGTGGATAAAACCCTTGACCTCCACATGGGTTTTCTGTTTACATTTCTCAACCCACAGGTTATCGATGTTGATACAGGGGGCAAACTGAATTGGGGTTTGCAAATTTGGGAGTTTTGGAGGAAACCCATTTGAGACGAAAGAAATCTAAGCGAACCCATCAAATTATATTGAAGGAGAGAGGGAAGAAGGAAGGGGAGGTTTTGTTAAGGGTTTAAGCCAAGTAACGGGGTCTTACGCACCGTTTCTGAGTTTTAAAATGGACACAAAAAATAAATGGACAGAGAATATAATTTTTTTTTTAATTTTTATGTTTTTGAATTTTTTTAATAAACGGAAAAGAAAAAAATAGATAAAAAACTTGGTCACTTTATCTGTCAAAATTTTCCGTTCAAAATTGGCCAGATTTGGACGGAAAAGAAATTAGAATAAGTAATATTTTTATAATTCTCATATTATCCTCAACTTTTAATATAATAAATTTTAAATTACAACTTATGTCCTCAATTTTAAATTTTCTATTCTTTTCTATTAAAAACTCAGAAACAATACAAAGAAAAACTTAAATTTTCTATTCTTTTTTTTTCTGTTTTAATTTAAGTTTTCTATTATTTTTTTTTCTGTTCAAAACTCAGAAAGAGAGTATTAGGGTAGCTATGTGTGTCAATGGAAAATTATCTGTTTACAAGTTAAAGTCATGCAAATACATTGTGAAACTTAATTTTTTAAATTATAATCGTGATGTATGCGATATAAAAAAAATTAAGAAATAATCTACATTAATTTATGGAAAATTATATGTTTACAAGTTAAATTCGTAATATATTACAAAATTGTAATTTTTAACCGAATTATAATTGTGATGTATATACATATATGAGATAAGTATGAATTAAAAATGGTTATATTTTAATTTATTCTATCTTATCGCACACTTTTACATCGGTATCAATCTAACTTCGTCAAATATTTATCAACATGTATATTATTTTCCTTTCAAGTTTATATATTGATTTTTTAATTGACGAATAATTATTAATGACAATTTTTTTAATTAATTATCTAATATAATGAGTTAATTTTATAATTCAATCAATCTCATTTATATTGTACGCTGTAATTCGGTAAAAATTTACGCAACACATAACATAACTCTTAATTTATTAAACTAAAGTTTAAAAGTATATTTTTATTTTTGTCTAACTAATGTAACCACGTCTCATTATTTAAAACAAAAAATTGTCGACTCTTATTATATCCTAATTTATTTAATCTTAACTCTTACGAGATTTGTAGTAATTTTTCTATTATAGTGTAATGCTCATTCCTTTTTAAAGCTGTAAAATGAGCAAACAGTTCGGGTTCGATTCGTACTCGTTTGACTAAAAGTTCGATTTGAGTTCGACTCAAAATATAAATGAGTCATATATGAGCACATTTTAAAGTTCGATAAATTACTCGAACCTCCTCAAATTATAATTTTCTATTAATATTCGGATCATATTCGTTGGAAAAGTCCAAACTGATCGGACTTGATTCGGAATCGTGCTCGACTCGGTAGCTAAATGAGCCTCAATCAAACCTTATTTTATACTCGATAAATTTTGTTAACCAAATCTGAGCAACTCAATACTCGGATCGACTCGGTTCGTTTACACTCTTACTCCTTTGCTTTTAAATTGATATTTACGAAAAAAGGTACAAATTAAAAATATAATTATATTTTAATTTGATTAATTAAATAAAATATAAATTTTTAACCTTATATTTTTAAAATTTATTAAAAAGATGAAAGATAAATAATATTTGAAATTTATGAATAATATAAAAAATTAAGTAATTATCAACAGAGACGTTGTTAGAAGGTATCAGCATGCCTACGATTTCCTTCAATCATGTCTCTTAAATAGATGGGGCGGCAAACAGGCGCGCGGGTCCGGGCCGGGTCGGGTCGAGCGTGGGCCATGTCTTTACGGGCATGGTCAAAAATGACCCGAATTTCGGCGGGATGATAATATGAGGCCTGTGGCCCGGGTTGGGCCGGCTCGGCCCACGGGCGTCTTCCCCTATATATATAATTTTTTTTTTGCAAAATCTTGTTACACCAAAAATTGTAATAATAATAAATATTACAAATAATAAAATAATTTATAATAAACAATAATTCTAATTACCTACATTAACTACATATCTCAATCAATTAAAATTTTAATAGTATTATAAATTACTTTCAAAGTATATAATCAAATTTGATTTTTTAAAATTAATATAATTTATTTTAACTTTTAAAAATGCATTCATGACTCCACAAATATTGTTCCAAGAGATATCTAATTAATTTTCAAGATTTACACGGTTGGAACTTGGAGATGCCAAGATTTTAACACTTTGAATATTTAAATTGATTCTTAGAAGATTTGCATGACATGATTTTAGACATTACCCAATATCTCATTATTTAATCAATTAGCTTGTTTTATGGGACTTATTAACAGCCACATCAATTAAGAAATTTCAAACTACAATTATTATTTACTACAACTATAATAGTTAAATACCGTATTAACATATGATATTTTGTATAAAAATATATTTTTATATTGAAGATTGTATTAAAAATAAACAGTTGTTGTAGCTCAGTTGGTTTGAACTCTTATTTATTTACTTACAAGTTTTGTATTTAAGCCTCATAACCCACAAGTAGCAACATTTTGTTTATAAAAAAAAAGAGTCGCGGGCCACGGGCCAGGCCAGGCCGGGCCGCCCGCGTGCCGGGATGGGCCTTCACGGGTCGGGCCAAAAAAGCCCAACTTTTAGTGGGCTAAAAAAATTCAGCCCAAATCCTAACCCGTGGCGGGCGGGCTTGGGCCATCTTTGCCAGGTCTACTATTAAATTTGAAAGGTTGAGCTACAAATCAAAGGATCAAATTTTGGGCAGGATTTTTCACCATCCGTTCTAGGAGTACTTGTTTGAATTAAAATTAATTAATTTCATATTTGTTTGGGTGTGATTTGTCGACCCCTATATGGGCCGAAAGCCTTGTCTATGAAGGATCTGTTGAGCCCAATAGGCCGGTGCCAATAAAGGGATTGGTGTTGTTCGGGGTCGAGCGACTGAGTCCTTTGGGAGGATTCTAGTCCTAACCAGACTTAAATACTAACTCCAAAGGAAGGTGTTAGGATTATATCCAACTTCATACTTTTAAGGATATTGAGTTTGACCCAAACATAGGTAACTACCATGTTTAGGAGTCCTAATACAATTCGAAAATCAACTTTAAGGTGGTGAGATCAGCTATAAATACAAGTCTTAACTTCAATTAACATGTAATACACTTTTGAGCACTAAACACTAAAGCCTCTATTTTTAAACTTTGTTCAGCATGTACTTATTCTCACACTGGAGCTATCACCCGGTGGCCCAAGCTGTCAAGCTTCCTGTGTGATTTTGTTACTGTGTAGGTTTAAGTGTTTGAATTTGGTGATTGGACGCGCAGGCGAAACTTGGCGTTAACAATATTAATTTTAAAATTTAAAATTTTGGGAATTGACTACAGAAACTCAATGTATGTCTAATTTGGGAACGAAAGTATATTTAGCCTTTAGGTAAGTTACCTTCCTGTAGAATAATTTTGTTATGATCGTTTGGTAAGTTCCCCTTGATTGATGTTACAAGGATAAAATATTGATGATGAACTTTTAAATCTTAGAAGATAGTAGAATTCATTCTCTACTTGACTCTTCTAATGGATTGTTGTTTCCGCTGCAGTTGTTGATCTAAATCTTGTTGTCTATTATGTTCTATCAAATTTTTCCCTATTGAAGATTAATGATAATTTATTATATATTATCTTAGTCATAATATTCTTTACTGGGCTAGTTGAGCTCACCCTTTTTCTTTTTGTTCCATTTTTTTCTCAGGAGGTAAGAACATAGCAGGAACTAGCCAGGGTATGGAATGATAGTTCAGGATAGTTGTTTTAGTAGTCCTCGCTATTTTGTAAAATAGTGTATCAATAATTATAATGAGGACTCCTTTTGAGTTTGTATACTGTCTATTAGACAATATTTGTATTCAAACTCACAGTATATGTGTTGTCGTATTTTGAACGATAATTGTATTACTGAAGTTGTATTTGTTTCTGTACCATGTATTTGACGACTCAGAATAGGTGATGTATACCTATTTTGGGGGCATCACACGCTTCATCTAGTGTCTTTTCATGGAAAAATTATTCTGAGCATTCTTGATAATTATTGATCTTTTCATGCCGGAATACTATTCACGGAGTACTATTCATAAAGTGCTATTCAATGATACTATTCACAATGTACTATTCACGGGGTACTATTCATAAATTACTATTCTCGAAGTACTATTCATAGGGTGATATTCACTCAGGTACTATTCACCCGTAGTACTTTTCATGACAAAAATTGATTTCTTTTCTGATATATAATATTATTCTTAAATTTTACTCCACAAAGCACTATCATGTTGACAATTTGGATATTTTTAAAACTCTGGATAAATTTAAATTCTTTAATATTTATCCTTGATTTCGTTTAATTAATGTTTATATCATTGTCATCATCCTCGTGTTTATATTGTGATGAAAGTCATCTTTGGCTTATGTGCATAGATGAATTGTTGGTTGGTATGATTATGAACAGGGATCATTCGGTATAATCATGACATGTATTATTACAAGTGATGTGGATTATTGAGCTGAGTCTCAGCGACAGTTATTGGTATGATCATGAACATGCGTTCTCTTCGGCCAAGGGTGCAATGATGAATTATTGTTTGGCATTATCATGACCATTGATGAAAACACGAATATCCTTGGCCCGTAGTGCATGAATAATTCGTGGTCGTGATACTAATGAATATCCTTGGCCCGTAGTGCATGGATAATTCAGTGATGTGGATTATTTATTAAGCTGAGTCTCAGCGATAAAATTGACGATAAACTTTTAAATCATAGAAGATAGTAGATATCATGCTCTATTTGACTCTTCTAATGGATTGCTTATTCCGCTGTAGTTGTTGATCTAAAACTTGTTGTCTATTGTATTCTATCAGTTGTTATACTGTTGAAGGCTAAGGATAATTTATTTTGCATTATCTTAGTTATAATATTTCTTACTAGGCTAGTTGAGCTCACTCTTTTCTTTCATTGTTCTCTTCAGGAATTGAGAATATAGCTGGGTCTAGTCAGGGAATGGAATGACGGTCTAGATGGTTGCTTTAGTAGTCCTCATTATTCTGTGAAATTGTGTGATAATAAATGTAATGATATTGAATTTGAGTTTGGATATTATCTAGGAGACAATATTTGTATTAAAACTCACAACTTATGTTTTGTCGTATTCTGAACGACACTTAACAGTTGTATAATTAAGTTGTAGTTGTATTTTGTACCATGTATTTGGCGACTCAGAATGAGTGATGTATACCTATTTTGGAGGAGTCACAGTTGGTATCAAAGCTTAGGGATATGATCCATGACTGAGATATTGGACTAGAACTAGGAGGGGAGAGACGGGTAATTCCTTCGCTAGTATGACCTACCTAAATTTATTTGTTATTTAACTGGTCGGTCAGAATATAGGGATAATATGTGGCATGTCAATTAACCCTTGTTCTGTGGAAGCGTTAGAAAATTAAATCTGAAAATGTTGAGATAAGCAATGAAGCACATGAGACCGTTGAGTCACCGACGATCAATAACCATAATAATGTGAGCTCAACTAGACCAGTAAAAAATATTATGACTAAGATAATGTAGAAAAAATTATCGTTAACCTTCAATAAATCAGATAAAATATAATGGATAACAAGTTTTAGATCAATATTCGCAGCGGAAATAACAATTCATCAGATGAGTTAAATAGAGAATGAAGTCTAATATCTTCTATGATTTAAAAATCCATCATCAATATTTTATCCCTGTAACATCAATCAATATACATCCTAAATCAAATATTATTCTTTGCTTTACGGGCCAAAGATATTCATTTGTATCACCAGTTGGTCATGTTCATCTCAACACATATCCATCTTTGCACCACGGGCCAAAGATATTCATCAGGTAATCATTCATCTTTGCACTACAGGCCAAAGATATTTAGTTATATCATCATTTAGGATTGAGGATGATGAAAAACATTTTAAAGAAACGAATCGAGTGAGATTAAAGGACAAAGATTAGGAATTCGTACTTTGGTTTATCCAAGTTCAAAAATACTCCATAATAATTAATTGTGGAGCAAAATTCAAGAATAAAGAACAAAACATTGATACAATCAAAGTTAGTAACCATAATAGACAACTTGGACAAATAAAAAAAAATATGTGAATAGTGTCGTATAGTGAATAGTAATCCCGACACAAAAGGTAACAATTTCATAAGAAAAATCATACTTCGTGAATAGTACTCGTGAATAGTACCGTATACGTGAATTGTGACGCCCCCAAAATAGGTATACATCATCCATTCTGAGTTGTCAATACATGGTACAGAAACAACTACAACTTTATTATTACAACAGTAAAACTGTGAGTTTAAATACAAATATTATCTTCTAGACAATATCTATACCCAAATAAATTCTCATCACATTTATTGATACATTATTTTACAAAAATAGTGAGGACTACTAAACAACTCTCTCTAGAACCTTCATTCCATACCTTGACTAGTACTCACTATATTCTCGCCTCCTGAGAAGAAAAATAGAACAAAAAGGAAAAGGGTGAGCTCAACTAGCCTAGTAAAGAATATTATGACTAAGATAATATACAATAAATTATCGTTAGTCTTCAACAGGGAAACATTTGAGAGAATACACTAAACAGCATGTTTTAGATAAATATTCGCATCAGAAAATAATAATTCATAGAAGAGTTACGTAGAGGATGAAATCTACTAATATCTATGAATTTAACAGTCCATCATCATTATTTTATCCCTGTAACATCAATTAATATATATCTGGAATCAAATATTCATCTTTGCACTACAGGCCAAAGATATTCATCAGTTGGTCATGTTCATCTAAACACCTGTTCATCTTTGCACTACAGGCCAAAGATATTCATCAGAAATCATTCATCTTTGCACTACATGCCAAAGATATTCAATTATATCATCATTTAGGACTGAGGATGATGAAAAATATTTTAAAGAAAATGAATCCAGAAACAAAAGAACAAATATTAAGGATTCGTACTTTAAACAATCCAAGTTCAAAAATACTTCATAAATAACCAGAGTGGAGTAAAATTCAAGAATGATTAAAACATGGATATAATCAAAGCTAGTATCCATAATAGATATTTTGGACGAAAAATAAAAATTTAATTTTTCTGTGAATAGTGTCGTATACGTGAATAGTGTCGTATACGTGAATAGTAACTCCAACACCAAAAGATAGAAATTTCACAAAAACATCATCATGCTTCGTGAATAGTATTCGTGAATAGTAACTCGTGAATAGTAACTCATGAATAGTAACCCCGACATAAAAAAGTTCCAAATTTGATAAAAAGTTCCAACCAATATTTCGGCATAATGATATTGAATAAATAATATCACTTACGAAGAAAATAACATCCCTTACCTCGAAAGATTAGTACTTCTAGCTGGAATACTGGGTATAGTGCTGAAGAAAACTTGAATCGTATAACAATACTCAAAGTATCAGAATCTTCACAAGAATACGCTCAATATATAGAGAGAGAAATATAGAGAAAACTTCAGTTTCTGGTGTGATTTTCAATTCTAACCGAAACACCTTATTTATAGGAAAATGCTTAGAACACCAAAGCAGAACATTTAATAAAGTAATATTATTTATTTTTTCACATCTTCTTACGCATCCAAGAATCTGAATTCATCCCCTATCATATGTTAATGATGCCTCCACACATTTCAAAAACGTTTTTGTTATTTAAAATAATTAAAACTTTCAAAAATCAATTATTTCGAAACTTCAGAACTTCAATAATTCATAATAAATAGCCCTTTTATCAGAAAATTTGAATCTCGTGACTTTCTATAGGAAATTCAATTCTCTACAACTTTGCAGAAGAAAGTTTTTCCAAATTCCAAACAAAAATTGACCGAAATCCATAAACGGGCGATTTTACAAACTATAATCAAATTTCAGTCAAGAAATGGGTCCACCAACATGTTTAACATGTTTTAAACAACTTTTGCAACAAAAATACTCTTCCTTCTCATATAATCATATATCCCACATTCATTATAAAAATATCACCGTTATTATATTATAATAATATAATAAAATATTATTTTATCAGAAAAGATAAAATATCAATTTTTAACAATCGTCACTTTAAAAAAAATTTCCATCTATATTCACATAAAATTAATATTTTCCTCATCATATAAATCAATAATTAATTATTCACAAATAATATTATAGAATCACAGTACTGGCAACCAGGCCGTTCTCAGGAAAGAGGGGGTTTTCCAATAAGAATTTCTCCTTACTGGCGCGCAATTAGGTGACCAAACCTCTCCTTAGACAGAACTTTCTAGACATTGCAAATAATATTTTCTAATAATATTATTCAGATAATATGAATTATTGCTTCGATAATGGAAAATACTGTGTAGTGACAATTATTGAAACAACTGTAATATAAAATATCAACGCAGCAATTATTGAATCAATAAAATAAAATACTGAACAGTAATTACTGTAACAATTATTGAGTAGTGTCTTCTTACGTAAGAATCAATAATTGGTGCAATACCGTGTGTAAGACCCCCAATTATTAATAAATAAAATTTAATTTTCTCTAATTATTATTTTGAAATAGTAAGGGTTGATTTGATTAATGTGGATAGTTATGGGTAAAATACGTAAATATTTCAAAATAAGCAAGTGGTTATAAAATATTCATTGTTGTCGGGGAATATTCGTTTGGTCGTGGAATATTCTTGCTGTCGGGGAATATTCGTACGACGACGCAACCTTGTGTGGGCCCCATAACGGAAAGCGATTGGATGAAGAAAACGACAAGCATGAGTTGTTTATAAATAACGTCGCAGTTGTTATCGTTAATACTGTTGGAATACCCGATGGTTAAAACACAGTAATATGCGTTGTTGCACAGTAGCACACGGTATTGCACCAATTATTGATTCTTACGTAAGAAGGCACTACTCAATAATTATTACAGTAATTACTGTTCAGTATTTTATTTTATTGATTTAATAATTGCTGCGTTGATATTTTATATTGCTGTTGTTTCAATAATTGTCATTACACAGTATTTTTTATTATCGAAGCAATAATTCATATTATCTGAATAATATTATTAGATAAAATTATTGGCAATGTCTAGAAAGTTCTGTCTAAGGAGAGGTTTGGTCACCTAATTGCGTGCCAGTAAGGAGAATTTCTTATTGGAAAGCCCTTTCTTTCCGGGGAACGGTCTGGTTGCCAGTACTGTGATTCTGTAATATTATTTGTGAATAATTAATTATTAATTTATATGATGAGGAAAATATTGATTTTATGTGGATATAGATGGAGAAAATTTTTAATGTGACAATTATTGAAAATTAAAATTTTATCTTTTTCTGATAAAATAATTTATTTAAATATATTATTATATTTTAATAATATAATAATATAATAATGATGATATTTTTATGATGAATATGGGATATATGAGTATATGTGGAGGAGGAGTATTTTTGTTACCAAAAATATTTAAAGCATGTTTTATGTGTCGGTGGACCCCATTTCTTGACTGAAATTTGATTATAGCATGTAAAATTGCCCGTTTGTGGATTTCAGTCAATTTTTGTTTGGAATTTGGAAAAACTTTCTTATGTAAAGTTGTAGAGAATTGAATTTCCTATAAAAAATCGCGTGTTTCGAATTTTCTGACAAAAGGACTATTTATTGTGAATTATTGAAGTTTCGAAGCTCCGAAATAATTGATTTTTGGAAGTTTAAATTATTTTAAATTAGAAAACCGTTTTTTCTTACTTTTTCTAGAAGGTGGCATGTGCTTATTGAGCTGAAATCAGATTTCAAGAGTGGCTTAGGAATTTTGATATATATATTTATATTTTATTAAATTTTCTACTTTGGTGTTCTAAGCATTTTCCTATAAATAGGGTGCTTAGGTTAGAATTGAAAATCACACCAGAAACTGAAGTTTTCTCTCTCTATATTATCGAGCATATTCTTGTGAGTATTTTGAGTATACTTTGAGTATTACTATACGGTGCAAGTTCAAGTCATAGCCTATATCCGGTGTTTCAACTAGAAGTACCGTCTTTCGAGGTAAGGGATATTAGTTTTTTTAAAATGAGATTATTTCTTCTAATATCATTATGCTGAAGTATTGATCTGAACTTTTAATCAAATTTGGAACTTTTTGTGTCGGAGTTACTATTCACGTATACGGCACTATTCACGTATACGACACTATTCACGAATATGACATTATTCATTGAAAAATCTATTGTGGATACTAGCTTTGATTGTATCTATGTTTTGATCATTCTTGCATTTTACCCCACTCTGGTTATTTTTGAAGTATTTTTGAACTTGAATTGTTTAAAGTATGAATCCTTAATATTTGTTCTTTTGTTTCACTGGATTCGTTTTCTTTAAAATATTTTTCATCATCCTCAGTCCTAAATGATGATATTACTGAATATCTTTGGCCTGTAGTGTAAAGATGAATGATTTCTTGATGAATATCTTTGGCCCGTAGTGCAAAGATGAACAGGTGTTGAGATGAACATGACCAACTGATGAATATCTTTGGCCTGTAGTGTAAAGATGAACATTTGACTCAAGATGTGTATTGATTGATGTTACAGTGATAAAATAATGATGATGAACTGTTAAATTCATAGATATTAGTAGATTTCATCCTCTACGTAACTCTTCTATGAATTATTATTTTTCGCTGCGAATATTGATCTAAAACTTGTTGTTTAGTGTATTCTCTCAAATTTTTCCCTGTTGAAGACTAACGATAATTTGTTGTATATTATCTTAGTCATAATGTTCTTTACTGGGCTAGTTGAGCTCACCCTTTTTCTTTTTGTTCCAATTTTCTTCTCAGGAGGCGAGAATATAGCGTGTACGAGTCGGGGTATGGGATGATGGTTATAGAGAGAGTTGTTTAGTAGTCCTCACCATTTTTGTAAAATAATGTATCAATAATTATGATGGGAATTTATTTGCGTGTGGATATTGTCTAGACGACAATATCTGTATTTAAACTCACAGTTTATATCTTGTAATAATAAAGTTGTAGTTATTTCTGTACCATGTATTTGGCGAATCAGAATGGGTTGGATTGAATGGACCTATTTTGGGGGCGTTATAGTTGGTATCAAAGCTTAGGGATATGATCTCTGGCGGAGATCGGGGAATAGAACTAGGAGTGGAGAGACGAGTAAATCCTTCGCTAGTGTGTCCTACCTAAGCTTATTTGTTAGTTGGTCAGTATATAGGGATATTATGTGATATATTGATTTCCTTAATTAACCCTTATTTTATGACAGTATTTGAGAATGTCGACTGAGAATATTAACAGTGGAAATGAGACCGTGGAGACGCATGTACTCACCAACGAGGAGAACGTGCAACAGGCTGGCAATGTACCTCCTGTGAACAACACCACTGAGCACACGATGAACGATGGGATGTTTAGGAGCTTTTTGCAGTTCATGCAAAATCAGACGAGGGAGACTCGTGTTCAAAATATAGGAGGAAATGATAGCAATTCACGGGTGGTCACAGCCAAGCAGTTCAAAGAGTTGGGACCACCAGAATTTTGGGGAAAGCCGGATCCGATTAAGGCGGAGACGTGGGTCAAACAAATTACCAAGATATTCGATGTCTTGGGATGCACGGAGGAACAGAAGGTTCCATTCGCCACCTTTATGTTCCGTGGCGAGGCAGACTACTGGTGGGAGTCTGTGAAGCGTACACATCCAGCCGCACTTAGCATGTCTTGGGAGACGTTTCAGAAACTATTTAATGACAAATACTTTCCTGAAAGTGTTCGTCATATGATGGAAGTGGAGTTCATCAGATTAGAACAAAACAACATGACGGTGTCTCAGTATGAGGTAAAGTTTGCAGAGTTATCCAGGTTTGCACCTCATTTGGTGGAGAATGAGGAACGTATGACGCGGATGTTTCTGAGAGGTTTGAAACTCGGTATACGACAATATCTCATTTCTCATAAATTTTCTCTCTATTCAGATGTTGTAAATAGGGCTCAATTATTAGAGCGAGATAACGAGTACGGTCAACCGAGGGACCACAATCAAGATCATACCGGAGATAGCAGTCAACAAAACAACGATAACCAGCGGAGAAAAAAAAAGACGGACAAAAATGGTAAACACTCTGGTGGTAATCGTGGCCATAAAAATAGAAGAAGTGAGTCAAGAGGAGATTTTAAAAAGAGGAGATTCAACAACGACCATGTAAAGACGTCAGCGCCAGTAGCAACTTGTTCCAAGGGAGGAGAAAGACCACCGGTCGTATGTTACAAATGCGGGAAAGAGGGACATATCAGCCCAAACTGCCCACAACAGTTTAAGGTATGCTATAATTGTGGAAAAGAAGGACATATCGCTCGAGATTGTATGGTATCTAAACCAAGTCCAGCGGGAATGGTGACTCAAAAGGATGTCCCAGAAAAGTCAAAGTCAATGGTTCCTGGAAGAGCGTTTGTCGTGACCGGTCAAAATGCGAGGAACCTAAACGAAGTTAGCACGAGTTAGTTAATTATAAATTCTTGCGAAGTTTATACCTTACTAGATACCGGTTCTACCCATTCTTTTATCTCTCTTGCTTGCGCTCAACGTTTGAACTTGACTACGTAGAAATTAGACTTTGACCTATTTATGGAGACTCCGTTAGGAGAAACTTTCATTACATTCGTTGTTTAGAAATCTTGCTTGATTCAGGTTGGCACTATCACATTACTTGTTAACCTTATTTCTATAGAGATATTTACTTTTGATGTGATTTTAAGGTTAACTACTCATCATGCCAAAATTGATTACTTTCGTAAGGTTGTTAGTTTTCATATTCCTAAGCAACCTGTTATTCGAATTCAAGCAATCAAACCATTGTAGTCAAACATTTTCATATCAAGCCATAAAGTCATTCGTTTATTGAAAAACGGATGTCAAGTTTTCTTAGCCCATGTTATGGACTTAAACAAAAATACGTCAGATTTGAATGATATTTCTATTGTTAATAAATTTCCTAATGTATTTCCTGAAGAATTTCTTGGCTTACTCCCAAAGTGTGATATTGAATTTTGTATCGACTTTGAACCCGGTACAAAACCCATTTCTAAAATCTCATGGCTCATATTGAACTTCAGGAGTTAAAAATTCAACTATAGAATTTGGTACCTGAGCCTTTATCTGGTGACTTCCTTTGTGGAATGCACCGAAGCCAGACTCTCCGTAAGGGACAATATTCGTGCGATAGTAAACTGATAGATGTCATTATAACATGCTATCCAAGGTTGGGATATGAGTCACAGTTGAGAACAACTTAAGTCGGTAATTGAAATACGTAGCTTTCTAGGCTTAGTTGGTTATTATCGGAGATTCGTTGAAGGATATTCTTGAATCGCAATTCCATTAACGCAGCTGACTCGTAGAGATACAAAGTTCGAATGGAGCAAGGGAATGTGGGAAGAGGTCAAAGAAATCAAGAGGAGACTCATTTCAGCACATGTTCTGACCATGCCATCCTGGAAAAGTGAACGTGGTAGCTGACGTGTTGAGTAGAAGATCGTATACAAGTACGAGTACGATATTGTCAAAGACTCATTTCGTATAATTTACAAATAATAGAGATGGAGATGAAAACTCTAGGTACCCACGTGATGATATACGAGTATAATCGACTTTAATCGATAAAGTTAAAGCTGTTCAAGCTACACACCGGAGCTGATGAATTTGAAGAAGTAGGTGCAAGAAGTTGTTATTTCAAAAGCGAGAATCGGTGAGGTGAGGAAAGCTCAAACCTTCGATTTATTAATCCATTTGAAATTCTAGATCGAATAGGAACTGTGGCCGATAAACTCATTTTACCGCCAAGTATGACGCGTGTTCATAATGTTTTTCACGTATCGATGTTACGTAAATATGTGGACAACCCGAACCATGTAATTAAGTTAGAACCAGATGAGATAGCCGAAGACTTAACGTATGAAGAGGTACCTGTCAAGATCTTGGATAGGAAGGAGTATGTCCTACGTACGAAGGTCATACCATAAGTTAAAGTTTTGTAGAGAAACCATACTATTGAGGAAATGACCTGGGAGTTGAAAACAGAAATGAAAGCGAGGTATCCTCATATTTTCGAAATACCAGGTACGTACGTCAATTTCGAGGATGAAATTTCATAAGGAGGGAAGGTTGTAAGACCCCAAATTATTAATAAATGAAATTTAATTTCCTCTATTTATTATTTTGAAATAGTAAGGGTTGATTTGATTAATGTGGATAGTTATGGGTAAAATACGCAAATATTTCAAAATAAGCAAGTGGTTATAAAATATTCATTGTTGTCGGGGAATATTCGTTTGGTCGTGGAATATTCTTGCTGTCGGGGAATATTCGTACGACGGCGCAGTCTTTTGTGGGACCCATAACGGAAAGCGATTGGATGAAGAAAACGACAAATATAAGTTGTTTAAAAATAACGGCGTAGTTGTTACCGTTAATACTGTTGGAATACCTGGTGGTTAAAACACAGTAATACGCGTTGTTGCACAGTAGCACACGGTATTTCACCAATTATTGATTCTTACGTAAGAAGGCACTACTCAATAATTGTTACAGTAATTACTGTTCAGTATTTTATTTTATTGATTTAATAATTGATGCGTTGATATTTTATATTGTTGTTGTTTCAATAATTATCATTACAAAGTATTTTTCATTATCGAAGCAATAATTCATATTATCTGAATAATATTATTAGATAACATTATTGGAAATGTCTAGAAAGTTCTGTCTAAGGAGAGGTTTGGTCACCTAATTACTCGCCAGTAAGGAGAAATTCTTATTGGAAAGCCCCCTCTTTTCTAGGAACGGCCTGGTTGCCAGTACTGTGATTCTGTAATATTATTTGTGAATAATTAATTATTGATTTATACGATGAGAAAAATATTGATTTTATGTGGATATAGATGGAGAAAATTTTTAATGTGACAATTGTTGAAAATTAAAATTTTATCTTTTTCTGATAAAATAATTCATTGAAATAAATTATTATATTTTAATAATATAATAATGATGATATTTTTACGAGGAATGTGGGATATATGAGTATATGTGGAGGATGAGTATTTTTGTTACCAAAAATATTTAAAGCATGTTTTATGTGTCGGTGGACTCCATTTCTTGACTAAAATTTGATTATATCCTGTAAAATTGTCCGTTTGTGGATTTCGATCAATTTTTGTTTAGATTTTGGAAAAACTTTCTTTTGTAAAGTTGTAGAGAATTGAATTTCCTATAAAAAGTCGCGAGTTTTGAATTTTCTGACAAAAGGGCTATTTATTGTGAATTATTGAAGTTTCGAAGCTCCGAAATAATTGATTTTTGGAAGTTTAAATTATTTTAAATTAGAAAAACGTTTTTTCTTACTTTTTCTAGAAGGTGGCATGTGCTTATTGAGCTGAAATCAGATTTCAAGAGTGGCGTAGGAATTTTGATATATATATTTATATTTTATTAAATTTTCTACTTTGGTGTTCTAAGCATTTTCCTATAAATAGGGTGCTTAAGTTAGAATTGAAAATCACACCAAAAACTGAAATTTTTTCTCTCTCTATATTATCGAGCATATTCTTGTAAGTATTTTGAGTATACTTTGAGTATTGCTATACGGTGCAAGTTCAAGTCATAGCCTATATCCGGTTTTTCAACTAGATGTACTGTCTTTCGAGGTAAGGGATATTATTTTTTTTAAATGATATTAATTCTTCTAATATCATTATGCCGAAGTATTGATCTGAACTTTTAATTAAATTTGGAACTTTTTGTGTCGGAGTTACTATTCACGTATACGACACTATTCACGTATACGACACTATTCACGAATACGACATTATTCATTGAAAAATGAAAATTTTCCTTTTCGTCTAAAATATCTATTGTGGATACTAGCTTTGATTGTATCCATGTTTTGATCATTCTTGAATTTTACCCCACTCTGGTTATTTTTGAAGTATTTTTGAACTTGAATTGTTTAAAGTACGAATCCTTAATATTTGTTCTTTTGTTTCACTGGATTCGTTTTCTTTAAAATATTTTTCATCATCCTCAGTCCTAAATGATGATATTACTGAATATCTTTGGCCTGTAGTGCAAAGATGAATGATTTCTTGATGAATATCTTTGGCCCGTAGTGCAAAGATGAACAGGTGTTGAGATGAACATGAACAACTGATGAATATCTTTGGCCTGTAGTGTAAAGATGAACACTTGACTCAAGATGTGTATTGATTGATGTTACAGGGATAAAATAATGATGATGGACTGTTAAATTCATAGATATTAGTAGATTTCATCCTCTACGTAACTCTTCTATGAATTATTATTTTCCGCTGCGAATATTGATCTAAAACTTGTTGTTTAGTCTATTCTCTCAGATTTTTCCCTGTTAAAGACTAACGATAATTTGTTGTATATTATCTTAGTCATAATGTTCTTTACTAGTTTAGTTGAGCTCACCCTTTTCCTTTTTGTTCCATTTTTCTTCTCAGGAGGCGAGAATGTAGCGAGTACGAGTCGGGGTATGGAATGATGGTTATAGAGAGAGTTGTTTAGTAGTACTCACCATTTTTGTAAAATAATGTAACAATAATTATGATGGGGATTTATTTGCGTATGGATATTGTTTAGACAGCAATATCTGTATTTAAACTCACAGTTTATATCTTGTAATAATAAAGTTGTAGTTATTTTTGTACCATGTATTTGGTGACTCAGAATGGGTTGGATGGAATGGACCTATTTTGGGGGCGTCACACCGTGTGCTACTGTGCAACAACGAGTATTACTGTGTTTTAACCACCGGGTATTCCAACAGTATTAACGGTGACAACTGCGCCGTTATTTATAAACAACTTATACTTGTCGTTTTTTCTTCATCCAATCGCTTTTCGTTATGGGGCCCAGAAAAGACTGCGCCTTCGTACGAATATTTCCCGACAGCAAGAATATTTAACGACCAAACGAATATTCCCCGACAACAATGAATATTTTATAACCACCTGCTTATTTGAAATATTTGCGCGTTTTACCCATAACTAACCACATTAATCAAATCAACCCTTACTATTTCAAAATGATAAATAGAGGAAATTAAATTTCAATTATTAATAATTTGGTGTCTTACAACCTCCCCTCCTTATGAAATTTCGTCCTCGAAATTGACGTACGTACCTGGTGTTTCGAAAAGATGAGGATACCTCACTTTCATTTCCGTTTCCAACTCCCAGGTCACTTCCTCAATAGCATGGTTTCTCCACAAAACTTTAACTTGTGGTATAACCTTCGTGCGTAGGACATGCTCTTTCCTATCCAAGATCTTGACAGGTACCTCTTTATACGTTAAGTCTTCGGCTATCTCGTCCGGTTCTAACTCAATAAAGTGGTTCGTGTCTTTCATATATTTACTAAGTACAGATATGTGAAATACATTATGAACACGAGACATATTCGGAGGTAACGCGAGTCTATAGGCTAAATTTCCTACTCGGTCAAGAATTTGAAATGGACCAATAAATCGTGGATTGAGCTTTTCTCGTTTCCCAAATCTTGTAACTCCCTTCCATGGAGCTACACGCAACAATACGTGATCCCGAATACTAAATTCCACGACTTTTCGATGAAGATCTGCATAACTCTTTTTTCGATCCTGTGCCGTTTGTATACGTTATCAAATCATTTGGATCTTTTCCGTAGTCATACGTACCAACTTGGGTCCCAATAATGTTGCTTCACCCATCTCGTCCTAACATACTGGAGAGCGACATTTTCGTCCATATAATGCTTCGAATGGAGCCACACCTATACTTACTTGATAACTATTGTTGTAGGAGAATTCCACCAATGGTAAATATTTATCCCAACTGCCCTTGAAGTCTAGGACACAAAGTCTTAATAAATCTTCAAGAGTTTGAATAGTCCTCTCTGATTGTCCGTCCGTTTGAGGATGGTATGCCGAATTGAATCGTAAATCCGTGCCCATAGCTTTTTGAAAGCTAACCCAAAATCTTGAAGTGAATCTTGGGTCACAGACCCTTAGGTACTAGATGCTCCGCCTTTACACGTTGACAAGTTAAACACATCGAGTTAAACTTTGCAATCTCTCTCTTCAAATTGTTCCACCAAAATGTATGTCGAAGATCACGATACATTTTATTACTTCCAGGATGGATTACAAATGGTGTATTATGTGCCTCTGTAACACCCCAGTCCCACATCGAAAGATAGGGGAAAAATTTGTCTGCATATAAGGAATTAAGTAACTACCAATAGTACCTTCAAGTCATGACCTTTTGGGAGCCTGTGGTGGGCTAGATGACCCAAGAAGATACTATTGGGCCAGTGGTTTGAGGCCTTATTTGGATAGATTTGATTCGATTCGGACTTGGGATTTGACCCAAGATTTGTTCCGGACTCGGGATTTGACCCGGGTTGTTTCATATGGTATCAGAGCCGACACCCCAGTCCCACATCGAAAGATAGGGGAAAAATTTGTCTGCATATAAGGAATTAAGTAACTACCAATAGTACCTTCAAGTCATGACCTTTTGGGAGCCTGTGGTGGGCTAGATGACCCAAGAAGATACTATTGGGCCAGTGGTTTGAGGCCTTATTTGGATAGATTTGATTCGATTCGGACTTGGCATTTGACCCAAGATTTGTTCCGGACTCGGGATTTGACCCGGGTTGTTTCAGCCTCCATCATAATCTTGTACTTCAAATCAGAGTCGTTAGGAACACAAAGTCTGGAATGGACTCGAAGTATTCATTCTTCATCAATTCTCGCTTCCGGAATAGCACCTTCTTGTACTTTTTTCTTCATACGCATCAGCTCCGGGTCGGTGGCTTGAGCAAATTTAACTTTTTCGATTAAAGTCGGTTCTATGCGTATATTTGACATTATCGCACTCGTTCCTGCATATGATCTTCTACTCAATGCGTTAGCTACCATGTTTGCTTTTCCAGGATGGTATTGAATAGTGTGGTCGTAATCTTTCAACAGCTAGAGCCAACGTCGTTGCTGCATGTTGAGTTCTTTTTGAGTGAAGAAATATTTGAGGCTTTTATGGTCTGAATATATCTCCACTTTCTCCCCATAAAGTTAGTGCCTCCAGATCTTTATCGCGAAAACGACTGCTGCCAACTCTAGATCATGAGTAGGATAATTCCTCTCATATTCTTTAAGTTGTCGCAAGGCATAGGCTATGACTTCCCACATTGTATGAGAACACATCCTAACCCTTTTCCCGAAGCATCGCTGTAAATAACAAATCCATCCAAACCAGATGGTATTGTTAGAACAGGTGCCGAAATAAGTCTCCTCTTAAGCTCTTAGAAACTCTTCTCGCATTCCTCGCTCCAAAAGAATTTTGTATCCTTACGAGTTAGCTGAGTTAATGGAGTAGCGATTCGAGAAAACCCTTCCACAAATCTCCGATAATAACCAGCTAGACCCAGAAAGCTACGTACTTCAGTCATCATCTTCGGTTGTTCCCAACTTTGTATTGCTTCAATATTTGCCAGGTCAATAGACACTCCATGTTTTGACACCATGTGCCCAAGGAATGCTACCTCCTCAAGCCAGAACTCGCATTTCTTCAGTTTGGCATATAGCTTGTTATCACAAAGCCTTTGTAGTACCAGCTTCAAATGGCGCTCATGATCTTCACGGCTTTTGGAATAGATGAGGATGTCATCAATAAAGACAACAACGAACTGATCCAAATATTCCTTGAATACTCGGTTCATCATATCCATGAAAGAAGCAGGAGCATTAGTAAATCCAAAAGACATGACTAAGAATTCATAATGCCCATACCGAGTTCTGAAAGCAGTCTTTGGAATATCCTTGGTTTTAACCTTCAGCTGATGATATCCAGAACGAAGATCGATTTTTGAAAAGAATTGTGCTCCTTGCAACTGGTCAAACAGGTCATCAATACGAGGTAGTGGATACCTATTCTTGATAGTGTCATGGTTTAATTCCCGGTTGTCGATACAAAGTCGCATACTCCCATCTTTCTTCTTTACGAATAAAACAGGAGCACCCCAAGGAGATGTACTTGGACGAATGAAACCGATGTCCAACAACTCCTGTAGTTGAACCTTTAACTCCTGAAGTTAAATAGAAGCCATTCGATATGGGGTTTTAGAAATGGGCTTTGTACCAGGTTCAAGGTCAATAAAGAATTTAACTTCACGTTCTGGGGGTAGACATGGAAGTTCTTCAGGAAATACGTCAGGAAAGTCACTAACAACAGGAATATTATTCAAAGCTGACGTGTCTTTATTCAAATCCATAACATGGGCTAAGAAAGCTTGACATCCGTTTTTCAATAAACGAATAGCTTTATGATTTGATATGACAGTGATTGATTTTAATGGTTTAGTTGCTTGAATTCGCACAACAAGTTGATTAGGAATATAAAAACTAACAACCTTACAAAAACAATCAATTTTGGCATGATGAGTAGTTAACCAATCAATCCCTAAAATCACATCAAAAGCAAGTATCTTTAAAGAGATAAGGTCAATGGGTAATGTGATGGTGCCAACTTGGATTAAACAAGATTTATAAACATTGGATGTGATGAAAGTTTCTCCTAACGGAGTTTCCACAGATAGGTCAAAGTCTAATTTCTCCGGAGTCAAGTTTAAACGTTGAGCACAAGCAGGAGAGATAAATGAATGGGTAGCACCGGTATCAAGTAAGGTATAAACTTCACAAGAATTTATTATTATCTTACCCGTGATCACCTCATTTGGGTTCCTCGCATTTTGACCAGTCACGACAAACGCTCTTCCAAGAACTATTGACTTTGACTTTTATGGGAAAGCCTTTTGAGTCACCATCCCCGCTGGACTTGGTTTCACTACAGTGCAATCTTGAGCGATATTTCCTTCCTTTTCGCAGTTATAACATACCTTAAACTGTTGTGGATAGTTTAGGCTGATATGTCCTTCTTTTTCGCAGTTATAACATATGACCGGTGGTCGTTCTCCTCCCTTGGAACCAGTTGTTGCTAGTGCTGACGTCTTCACATTATCATTGTTGAATCTCCTCTTTTTAAATCCCCCCCGAGTCGCTTCTTCTATTTTTATGGCTATGACTACCACCAGAATGGTTACCATTTTTGTCCATCTTTTTCTTTCTTCACTGATTATCGTTATTTTATTGACTGCTATCTCCGGTATGATCCTGGTTATGGTCCCTCGGTTGAACGTACTCGTTATCTCGTTCTAACAACTGAGCCCTGTTGACAACATCTGAATAGTGAGAAAATTTATGAGAAATGAGATACTGACGTATGCCGGGTTTCAAACCTCTCAGAAACATCCGCGTCATACGTTCCTCATTCACCACCAAATGAGGTGCATACTTGGATAACCCCACGAACTTCGCCTCGTACTGGGACACTGTCATGTTATTCTGCTCTAGTCTAATAAACTCCACTTCCTCCATATGACGAACACTTTCAGGAAAGTATTTGTCATTAAATAGTTTCTGAAATGTCTCCCAAGACATGCTGAGCGCGGCTGGATGGGTACGCTTCACAGACTCCCACCAGTAATCTGCCTCATTACGGAACATAAAGGTGGCGAATGGCACCTTCTGCTCTTTCGTGCATCCCAAGACATCGAATATCTTGATGATTTGTTTGACCCACATCTCCGCATTAATTGGATCTGGCTTTCCCCAGAATTCCGGTGGTCCCAACTCTTTGAACTGTTTGGCTGTGACAACCCGTGAATTGCTATCATTTCCTCCTGCATTTTGAACACGAGTCTCCCTCGTCTGATTTTGCGTGAACTGCAAAAAGCTTTTAAACATCCCCTCGTTCATCATCTTCTCAGTGGTGTTGTTCACACGAGGAACATTGCCAGCCTGTTGAACGTTCTCCTCGTTGGTGAGTACAGACGTCTCCACGGTCTCATTTACTCCACTGTTAATATTCTCAGTCGACATTCTCAAATATTGTCATAAAACAAGGGTTAATTAAGGAAATCAATATATCACATAATATCCCTATATACTGATCAACTAACAAATAAGCTTAGGTAGGACACACTAGCGAAGGATTTACTCGTCTCTCCCCTCCAAGTTCTATTCCCCGATCTCCGCCAGAGATCATATCCCTAAGCTCTGATACCAATTTTGACGCCCCCAAAATAGGTATACATCACTCATTCTGAGTTGTCAATACATGGTACAGAAATAACTACAACTTTATTATTACAACAGTAAAACTGTGAGTTTAAATACAAATATTATCTTTTAGACAATATCTATACCCAAATAAACCCTCATCACATTTATTGATACATTATTTTACAAAAATGGCGAGGACTACTAAACAACTCTCTCTAGAACCTTCATTCCATACCCCGACTAGTACTCGCTATATTCTCGCCTCCTGAGAAGAAAAATGGAACAAAAAGGAAAAGGGTGAGCTCAACTAGCCCAGTAAAGAATATTATGACTAAGATAATATACAACAAATTATTGTTAGTCTTCAACAGGGAAAAATCTGAGAGAATACACTAAAGAACAAGTTTTAGATCAATATTCGCAGCGGAAAATAATAATTCATAGAAGAGTTACGTAGAGGATGAAATCTACTAATATCTATGAATTTAACAGTCCATCATCATTATTTTATCCCTGTAACATCAATCAATACACATCTTGAGTCAAATGTTCATCTTTACACTACAGGCCAAAGATATTCATCAGTTGGTCATGTTCATCTCAACACCTGTTCATCTTTGCACTACGGACCAAAGATATTCATCAGAAATCATTTATCTTTGCACTACAGGCCAAAGATATTCAATTATATCATCATTTAGGACTGAGGATGATGAAAAATATTTTAAAGAAAACGAATCCAGTGAAACAAAAGAACAAATATTAAGGATTCGTACTTTAAACAATTCAAGTTCAAAAATACTTCATAAATAACCAGAGTGGAGTAAAATTCAAGAATAATCAAAACATGTATACAATCAAAGCTAGTTAATGATGCCTCCACACATTCCAAAAACGTTTTTGTTATTTAAAATAGTTAAAACTTTCAAAAATCAATTATTTCGGAACTTCAGAACTTCAATAATTCATAATAAATAGCCCTTTTATCAGAAAATTTGAATCTCGCGAGTTTTTATAGGAAATTCAATTCTCTACAACTTTACAAAAGGAAGTTTTTCCAAATTTCAAACAAAAATTGACCGAAATCTATAAACGGGCGATTTTACAAACTATAATCAAATTTCAGTCAAGAAATGGGTCCACCAACATGTTTAACATGTTTTAAACAACTTTTGCAACAAAAATACTCTTCCTCCTCATATACTCATATATCCCACATTCATTATAAAAATATCACCGTTATTATATTATAATAATATAATAAAATATTATTTTATCAGAAAAGATAAAATATCAATTTTTAACGATTGTCACTTTAAAAATTTTCTCCATCTATATCCATATAAAATCAATATTTTCCTCATCATATAAATCAATAATTAATTATTCACAAATAATATTACAGAATCACAGTACTGGCAACCAGGCCGTTCCCAGGAAAGAGGGGGCTTTCCAATAAGAATTTCTCCTTACTAGCGCGCAATTAGGTGACCAAACCTCTCCTTAGACAGAACTTTATAGACATTGCCAATAATGTTTTCTAATAATATTATTCAGATAATATAAATTATTGCTTTGATAATGAAAAATACTGTGTAGTGATAATTATTGAAACAACAGTAATATAAAATATCAACGCAACAATTATTGAATCAATAACATAAAATACTGAACAATAATTACTGTAACAATTATTGAGTAGTGCCTTCTTACGTATGAATCAATAATTGGTGCAATACCGTGTGCTACTGTGCAATAACGAGTATTACTGTGTTTTAACCATCGGGTATTCCAACAGTATTAACGGTGACAACTGTGTCATTATTTATAAATAACTTATACTTGTCGTTTTCTTCATCCACTCGCTTTCCGTTATGGGGCCCACAAAATACTACGCCGTCGTACGAATATTCCCCGACCGCAAGAATATTTAACGACCAAAGGAATATTTCCCGACAATAATGAATATTTTATAACCACCTGCTTATTCGAAATATTTGCGCGTTTTACCCATAACTAACCATATTAATCAAATCAACCCTTACTATTTCAAAATAATAAATAGAGGAAATTAAATTTCAATTATTAATAATTTGGGGTCTTACAACCTCCCCTCCTTATAAAATTTCGTCCTCGAAATTGACGTACGTACCTGGTGTTTCGAAAAGATGAGGATACCTCGCTTTCATTTCCGTTTCCAACTCCCAGGTCATTTTCTCAATAGCATGGTTTCTCCACAAAACTTTAACTTGTGGTATGACCTTCGTGCGTAGGACATGCTCTTTTCTATCCAAGATCTTGACATGTACCTTTTCATACGTTAAGTCTTTGGCTATCTCATCCGGTTTTAACTCTATAATGTGGTTCGGGTCTTTCACATATTTACGAAGTACAGATATGTGAAACACATTATTAACACGAGACATACTCGGAGGTAAAGCGAGTCTATAGGCTACATTTCTTACTCGGTCAAGAATTTGAAATGGAACAATAAATCGTGGATTGAGCTTTCCTTGTTTCCCAAATCTTGTAACTCCCTTCCATGGAGCTACACGCAACAATACGTGATCCCCAATACTAAATTCCATGTCTTTTCTATGAAGATCAGCATAACTTTTTTTTCGATCATGTGCCGTTTGTATACGTTGTCGAATCATTTGGATTTTTTCTATAGTCATATGTAACAACTCGGGTCTCAACAATGTTGCTTCACCCATCTCGTCCCAACATACTAGAAAGCGACATTTTCGTCCATATAATGCTTCGAATGGAGCCACACCTATACTTACCTAATAACTGTTGTTGTAGGAGAACTCCACCAATGGTAAATACTTATCCCAACTGCCCTTGAAGTTTAGGACACAGAGTTTTAATAAATCTTCAAGAGTTTGAATAGTCCTCTCTGATTATCCGTCCGTTTGAGGATGGTATGCCGAACTGAATCGTAAATCTGTGCCTATAGCTTTTTACAAGCTAACCCAAAATCTTGAAATGAATCTTGGGTCACGATTCGAAACTATGGATACTGGCATGCCATGCAACCTCACAATCTCATTTACATATATACTAGCAAGACGTCCAAGGGAATAAGTCTCCCGTATCGGCAAGAAATGAGCAGACTTGGTTAATCTATCAACAATAACCCAAATAGCAATGATGCCTTGAGAAACCGTAGGAAGATCCGTAACGAAATCCATGGTAATGTGTTCCCACTTCCATTTCAGAATCTCAAGTGGTTGCAACGGACCCTTAGGTACTAGATGCTCCGCCTTTACACGTTGACAAGTTAAACACATCGAGATAAACTTTGCAATCTCTCTCTTCATATTATTCCACCAAAATGTATGTCGAAGATCACAATACATTTTAGTACTTTCAGGATGGATTACAAATGGTGTATTGTGTGCCTTCATCATAATCTTGTACTTCAAATCAGAGTCGTTAGGAACACAAAGTCTGGAGTGGACTCGAAGTATTCCTTCTTCATCAATTCTCTCTTCCGGAATAGCACCTTCTTATACTTTCTTCTTTATACGCATCAGCTCCGGTTCGGTGGCTTGAGCAACTTTAACTTTTTCGATTAAAGTCGGTTCTATGCGTATATTTGACATCATCGCACTCGTTCCTGCATATGATCTTCTACTCAACGCGTCAGCTACCACGTTTGCTTTTCCAGGATGGTATTGAATAGTGTGGTCGTAATCTTTCAACAGCTCGAGCCAACGTCGTTGCCGCATGTTGAGTTCTTTTTGAGTGAAGAAATATTTGAGGCTTTTATGGTCTGAATATATCTCCACTTTCTCCCCATAAAGATAGTGCCTCCAGATCTTTAGCGCGAAAACGACTGCTGCAAACTCTAGATCATGAGTAGGATAATTCCTTTCATATTCTTTAAGTTGTCGCAAGGCATAGGCTATGACTTCCCACGTTGTATGAGAACACATCCTAACCCTTTTCCCGAAGCATAGCTGTAAATAACAAATCCATCCGAACCAGATGGTATTGTTAGAACAGGTGCCGAAATAAGTCTCCTCTTAAGATCTTGGAAACTCTTCTCGCATTCCTCGCTCCAAAAGAATTTTGTATCCTTCTGAGTTAGCTGAGTTAATGGAGTAGCGATTCTAGAAAACCCTTCCACAAATCTCCGATAATAACCAGCTAGACCTAGAAAGCTACGTACTTCAGTCACCGTCTTCGGTTGTTCCCAACTTTATATTGCTTCAATCTTCGCCGGGTAAATAGACACTCCATGTTTTCACACCATGTGCCCAAGGAATGCTACCTCCTCAAGCCAGAACTCGCATTTCTTCAGTTTGGCATATAGCTTGTTATCACAAAGCCTTTGCAGTACCCGCTTCAAATGGCGCTCATGATCTTCACGACTTTTGGAATAGATGAGGATGTCATCAATAAAGACAAAAACGAACTGATCCAAATATTCCTTGAATACTCGGTTCTTCATATCCATAAAATCAGCAGGAGCATTAGTCAATCCAAAAGACATGACTAAGAATTCATAATGCCCGTACCGAGTTCTGAAAGCAGTCTTTGGAATATCCTCAGTTTTAACCTTCAGTTGATGATATCCAGAATCAAGATCGATTTTTAAAAAGAATTGTGCTCCTTACAACTGGTCAAATAGGTCATCAATACGAGGTAGTGGATACCTATTCTTGATAGTGACATGGTTTAATTCCCGGTAGTCGATACAAAGTCGCATACTCCCGTCTTTCTTCTTTACGAATAAAACAGGAGCACCTCAAGGAGATGTACTAGGACGAATGAAACCAATGTCCAACAACTCCTGTAGTTGGACCTTTAACTCCTGAAGTTCAATAAGAGCCATTCGATATGGGGTTTTAGAAATGGGCTTTGTACCAGGTTCAAGGTCAATAAAGAATTTAACTTCACATTCTGGGGGTAGACCGGGAAGTTCTTCAGGAAATACGTCAGGAAAGTCACTAACAACAGGAATATTATTCAAAGCTGACGTGTCTTTATTTAAATCCATAACATGGGTTAAGAAAGCTTAACATCCGTTTTTTAATAAACGAATAGCTTTATGACTTGATATGACAGTGATTGATTTTAATGGTTTAGTTGCTTGAATTCGCACAGCAGGTTGATTAGGAATATGAAAACTAACAACCTTACAAAAATAATCAATTTTGGCATGATAAGTAGTTAACCAATAAATCCCTAAAATCACATCAAAAGCAAGTATCTTTAAAGAGATAAGGTCAACGGGTAATGTGATGGTGCCAACTTGGATCAAACAAGATTTATAAACAGTGGATGTGATGAAAGTTTCTCCTAACAGAGTTTTCACAGATAGGTCAAAGTCTAATTTCTCCGGAGTCAAGTTTAAAAGTTGAGCACAAGCAGGAGAGATAAATGAATGGGTAGCACCGGTATCAAGTAAGGTATAAACTTCACAAGAATTTATGATTAGCTTACCCGTGATCACCTCATTTGGGTTCCTCGCATTTTGACCAGTCACGACAAATGCTCTTCCAGAAACCGTTGACTTTGAATTTTCTGGGACAACCTTTTGAGTCACCATCCCCGCTGGACTTGGTTTCGCTACAGTGCAATCTCGAGCGATATGTCATTCCTTTTCGCATTTATAACATACCTTAAACTGTTGTGGGCAGTTTGGGCTGATATGTCCTTCTTTTCCGCACTTATAACATATGACCGGTGGTCGTTCTCCGCCCTTGGAACCAGTTGCTGCTGGTGCTGACGTCTTCACATTATCATTGTTGAATCTCCTCTTTTTAAAATCCCCCCCCCGAGTCGCTTCTTCTATTTTCATGGCCATGACTACCACCAGAATGGTTACCATTTTTGTCCATCTTTTTCTTTCTTCGTTGGTTATCATTATTTTATTGACTGCTATCTCCGGTATGATCCTGGTTATGGTCCCTCGGTTGAACGTACTCGTTATCTCGTTCTAACAACTGAGCCCTGTTGACAACATCTAAATAGAGAGAAAATTTATGAGAAATGAGATACTGACGTATACCGGGTTTCAAACCTCTCAGAAACATCTGCGTCATACGTTCCTCATTCTCCACCAAATGAGGTGCAAACCTGGATATGGCCATTTTCCCAAAAGGACGTCGGAGCAGAAAATTTTCGGAAAAGGGCCCAGCATCGGGGCGCCCAAACATAGCCTAATCCCAGCATCGAGGCGCTAGGAGGCACTATTTCAGCGCTGTGAATAGTACTAGGGAAGGGCTTGGTCAAGCTTGGACTCGTTTTGGGGAGAATTTTGACACTTTTTTTACTCCAAATTGGATTGGGTTTCCTCCTAAGCTAAAAATTGGACTTGTAACCTATAAATACATGATGTAAGACATAAAATAAGGGGGGCTTACATAGATTATATTAGAGATATACTCCATTAGATTAGAACATAAACCCTAGTTCTTATTAGTTTTGGAGATTGAAGTAACTTGGATACCATTGAAGTTCAAGAGCAGGAGCTTGATGAAGATGGAGATTTGCTAACAACATATTCTATTCTCTTCTCTTACTTTTATCTTTTAATGTTTATTCAGTTGTGGATTCTTGATTTTAATTCAATGACAATGAACTAAATTTCTTTTATTAAGACTACAAATTAAACATTTTATGTCTATGAATTAATTATTTAATTTAGTCCAATTATTTATGTCAAGGTGAATTATTTATTATGTCTTGTGCGTTTTTGATTAATTATTAGGCCAGTAATTACAGTGTTACTCTAGAAGGATTCTGGAGATAAAATCTAGGGTTGGAACTGGACATGATAACATGTATGCTTAATTATTTGCATGAGATGAATAATTAGGGTCGTGAATTGAATAGGAATATTTGTTCACTGCATTTAGTGAATTAGGAGTTGGAACTTAACGAGTTTGGTTTAATTATTCTGCATAGGAATATCACAGGATTAATTGAATTGAATAAAAGTTATCTGTTCACTTGGGAAAGGGATTTTAACAATTAGAATTTCTATTAACAATTCAGGTGGCGTAATAATTGGGTTAATTGGATAATTGGTTTATAGTCCATAATTGGGGATATTATAGTCTTAACCTTTATTTATTTGAATTCATTTATAAAGTATTTTTAGTTTAATTAGTTAATTTAGTTTTCTTAATTTTAAAAATCATAAATTGGAGCTGTTTAAATAAAATTAGTTTGGTTAAGAACTAGTACTCGGTGAATTTTATTAAATAATTCCTTGTGGGAACGATACTTTACTTATACTTTATTACTTGTTGACGGTGTATACTTGCACGTATGTTTTGATTGTGAAATCGATTAACAAGTTTTTGGCGCCGCTGCTGGGGAACGAACCCGGGTCACCCGCGTGACAGGCGGGAATACTTACCACTATACTTACCACTGTAGTTGATAGATTTTTTTTTTTCATTTTTTAGAATCTAATAAGCTTGCTTATTTTGTGTTCACAGGTTAGTTAAGTCTACTCAAGTGTGGTGCCCGATTCATTTCAATATGCCTAACCTATTCTTCAGACTTCGCAGACAAGGAGATAAATTGCTATATGTCAGGGAAGTCCTCTCTTTTAATTTTTCATATATTAGCCATTGAGGACAATGTCTGTTTTAAGTTTGGGGGTATTTATCATGTTTAGTGTAAGATCCCAAATTATTAATAAATGAAATTTATTTTCCTCTATTTATTATTTTGAAATAGTAAGGGTTGATTTGATTAATGTGGATAGTTATTGGTAAAATACGCAAATATTTCGAATAAGCAAGTGGTTATAAAATATTCATTATTGTCGGGGAATATTCGTTTGGTCGTGGAATATTCTTGCTGTCGGAGAATATTCGTACGACGGCGTAGCCTTGTGTGGGCCCCATAACGGAAAACAATTGGATGAAGAAAACAACAAGTATAAGTTGTTATAAATAACGGCGCAGTTGTTACCGTTAATACTGTTGAAATACCCAGTGGTTAAAAACAGTAATACGCGTTGTTGAACAGTAGCACACGGTATTGCACCAATTATTGATTCTTTCGTAAGAAAAGGCATACTCAATAACTGTTACAGTAATTATTGTTCAGTATTTTATTTTATTGATTCAATAATTGCTGCATTGATTTTTATATTACTGTTATTTCAATAATTGTCACTACACAGTATTTTCCATTATCAAAGCAATAATTCATATTATCTGAATAATATTATTAGAAATATTATTGGCAATGTCTAGAAAGTTCTGTCTAAGGAGAGGTTTGGTCACCTAATTGCGCACCAGTAAGGAGAAATCTTTATTGGAAAGCCCCCTCTTTCCTGGGAACTGCCTGGTTGTCAATATTGTGATTCTGTAATATTATTTGTGAATAATTAATTATTTATTCATATGATGAGAAAAATATTTATTTTATGTGGATATAGATGGAGAAAATTTTTTAATGTGACAATTGTTGAAAATTAAAATTTTATCTTTTTCTGATAAAATAATTCATTTAAATATATTATTATATTTTAATAATATAATAATGATGATATTTTTACGATGAATGTGGGATATATGAGTATATATGGAGGAGTATTTTTGTTACCAAAAATATTTAAAGCATATTTTATGTGTCGGTGGACCCCATTTCTTGACTGAAATTTGATTATAGCCTGTAAAATTGCCAGTTTGTGAATTTCGGTTAATTTTTGTTTAGAATTTGGAAAAACTTTCTTCTGTAAAGTTGTAGAGAATTGAATTTCCTATAAAAACACGTGAGATTCAAATTTTCTGACAAAAGGACTATTTATTGTGAATTATTGAAGTTCTGAAGTTCCGAAATAATTGATTTTTGGAAGTTTTAATTATTTTATAAAAGAAAAACATTTTTTAGATGTGTGAGCCTCATTTTACATGTGTTAGGTTGCTGATTTCAGATTTTCAAAGGTTGGCGTAGACAAATTTTTATAAATATATTATTATATTAAATTTTCTGCTTTGGTGTTCTAATCATTTTTCTATAAATAAGGTGCTTAGGTTAGAATTGAAAATCACACCAGAAACTGAAGTTTTCTCTCTCTATATTATCGAGCGTATTCTTGTGAGTATTTTGAGTATACTTTGAGTATTGCTATACGGTGCAAGTTCAAGTCATAGCCTATATCCGGTGTTTCAACTAGAATTATTGTCTTTCGAGGTAAGAGATGTTATTTTCTTCTCAAATGATATTATTTCTTTAATATCATTATGCCGAAATATTGGTTGAATTTTTTTTTATCAAATTTAGAACTTTTTCATGTCGGGGTTACTATTCATGAGTTACTATTCATGAGTTACTATTCATGAGTACTATTCACGAAGCATGATGATGTTTTTTTGTGAAATTTCTATCTTTTGGTGTTGGAGTTACTATTCACGTATACGACACTATTCACCGAAAAATAAAATTTCTTCTTTTTATCCAAAATATCTATTCTGGATACTATCTTTGATTGTATCCATGTTTTGATCATTCTTGAATTTTACCCTACTCTGATTATTTATGAAGTATTTTTGAATGAGAATTATTTAAAGTACGAATCCTTAATATTTGTTCTTTTGTTTCACTGGATTCGTTTTCTTTAAAATATTTTTCATCAACTCAGTCCTAAATGATGATATTACTGAATATCTTTGGCTTGTAGTGCAAAGATGAATGATTTCTTGATGAATATCTTTGGCTCGTAGTGCAAAGATGAACAGGTGTTGAGATGAACATGACCGACTGATTAATATCTTTGGCCCGTAGTTCAAAGATGAACAGGTGTTTAGATGAACATGACCAACTGATGAATATCTTTGGCCTGTAGTGCAAAGATGAATATTTGATTTCAGATATATATTGATTAATGTTACAGGGATAAAATATCGACGATGAACTTTTAAATTCATATATAGAAGATAGTAGTTTGCACTCTCTACTTAACTCTTCTAATGAATTGTTGTTTCCGCTGCAGTTGTTGATTTAAAACTGGTTGTCTATTGTATTCTATTAGATTTTTTCCCTGTTGAGGACTAACGATAATTTGTTCTATGTTATCTTAGTCATAATATTCTTTACTGGGCTAGTTGAGCTCACCCTTTCCTTTTGTTCCATTTTTTCTTCTCAAGAAGCGAGATTATATCAGGAACTAGTCGGGGTGTGGAGTGATGGTTCTAGATAGTTGTTTTAGTAGTCCTCACTATTCTGTAAAATAGTGTATCAAAAATGAGGATTTATTTGCATGTGGATATTGTCTAGAAGACAATATTTGTATTTAAACTCACAGTTTATGTGTTGTCGTATTTTGCACGACAATTGTATTAATGAAGTTGTAGTTGTTTCTGTACCATGTATTTGGCAACTCAAAATAGGTTGGGTGGATTGGACCTATTTTGGGGGCGTCACATTTAGTATTTGCTTGGGCAATGTTTTGAGGGAATTTGATTTTGGCCAATGATAAGTGGGTGGTTGATATTGTTAACTCTTGGAGAATTGATGAGCATGCTTAGTCTATATTTTAACTCATTAGTTGGTTTTCACATTACTTGCGAAATTTTTGAAAAATTTTACACATCCATTTGTTTAGACAGTTGGAATTGACATTTTTTTGGCTAAATGCTTATGAAAGATACCATTGCAACTTGAGAAATCTTATTTGAGCATCATTCGAAGTGAAAATTAGACACTCACATAAGTTTGGGGGAAATCTTGGGGTATTTATTTTTTTAAAAAAAATTATTGGAACCTTCCCGACTTGAATAATTGAAGCATGTGGAGGGTCGAGATGGAGCGTAAAACGCACTCCCCATAAACACAGGAACGAGATGGAGCGTAAAATGCACTCGTTCAATGAAAAGTGGAAAATGAGATGGAGCGTAAAACACACTTGTTCAATGAAAAGTGAAAAGTGAGATGGAGCGTAAAACGCACTCACTAAATAGAGAAAAGAAAATATGTATATTTGAAATACTTGGTAAGGGTTCATATGTGCTTAAAAGTTTGAATATCCGGTTGATCCTCAAGAGAAAAATTGTGTTTTGTCTATTTTAGCGGTGATTGATGTGATAAGAAGTTTTGAGAGTTTTTTGAAAATCTTTTATGAGTGTTGGTTGATCTTTGCTAAATCATGACTAGTTTGAACATTTGGATGCACACACGCACTTAAAGGATCATGAGTAAATGTGAAGCTAATAAAAGTTGTTGAAATTTTAGACATGACATTGTTTTGAAATTTCTGCGAGTTAACATTTGTTGTAACCTTTGAGGCCATTATACGAATTCATATTGATTCATTGTTTGGGGGGATCATTGCTAGATGATGAATTTTTCTAAATTATGTTATTGCTTGAGAACAAGCAAATGTTTAAGTTTGGGGGTATTTGATGAGTGAGTTTTATACCCATGAATTGAGTGCATTTGATCTTAATCTTTTGGAAGTTTTTAAGTGTTTGTGTCTATTCATGCATGTTTTATGTTGTTTTGTAGGAATTGGGACAAAAGTTACGTGGATCGATTTTTGGGGTGGCTAGATGCGCGTTTTCGGCTTATCATTTACATAGCAGCTACTTCAAAGCCAATTTCAGCATTGTTCTAGACCTTATTTCGAAAAACTCAAAGAATGAAAGTTGTAGATTTATGTCTCATCTTTTTGGAACATCTTGAATCATGGAAATCGGAGTTTGGACGAAGACATTATGATCATTTTCCCAAAGGACGTCGGAGCAGAAAATTTCCAAAAAAGCCCCAGCACGGGGGCGCCCATTTCAAGATTACTTGCAGCGCCGAGGCGCTAGGGGGCAGTGTTTCAGCGCCATGCCCAGCGCCGGGGCACTGGGGAAGAGTTTGGTCAAGCTTGGACGCTTTTTGGGACGAATTTTGACACTTTTTTGACTCCAAATAGGATTGGGTTTGTTCCTAAGCTAAAAATTGGACTTGTAACCTATAAATAAATGATGTAAGGCATAAAATAATGAGGGATTACTTAGATTAGCTTAGATAAAATACTACATTAGATTAGAACATAAACCCTAGTTTATATTGGATTGTTGGAGATTGAAGCAACTTGAGTATCATTAAAGATTCAAAGTAGGAGCGGAAGAGAAGTCTCAAGACTACTCACAACAGATTCTATTCTCTTCTCTTACTTTTATCTTTTAATGTTTATTCAGTTGTGGATTCTTGATTTTAATTCAATGACAATGAACTAAATTTCTTTTATTAAGACTACAAATTGAACCTTTTATGTCTATGAACTAATTATTTGATTTACTCCAATTATTTATGTCAAAGTGAATTATTTATCATATTTTGTGCGTATTGATTAATTATTTATCCAATAATTACCGTGTTACTCTAGAAGGATTCGGGAGATGAAATCTAGGGTTGGAACTGGACACAATAACATGTATGCTTAATTATTTACGTGAAATGAATAATTAGGGTCGTGAATTGAATAGAAATATATGTTCACTGCATGTAACAAATTTGAAATTGGAACTTAACGGGTTTGGTTTAATCATTCTGCATAGGAATATCGCAGGATTAATTGAATTGAATAAAAGTTATCTGTTCACTTGGGAAAGGGCTTTTAACCACTAGAATTCCTGTTAATAATTCAGGTGGTGTAATAATTGGGTTAATTGGATAATTGGTTTATAGTTCATAATTGGGGATATTGTAGTCTTAACCATTATTTATTTGAATTCATTTATACAGTAATCCAGTTTAATTAGTTAATTTAGTTTGCTTAAGTTTAAAAATCATAAATTGCGATTGTTTAAATTAAATTAGTTTGGTTAAGAACTAGTACTTGGTAATTTCTATTAAATAATTTCTCGTGGGAACGATACTTTACTTTCACTTTATTACTTATTGACCGTGTATACTTGCACGTGTATTTTGATTGTGAAATCGATCAACAAATTTTTGGCGCCGCTGCCGGGGAATTAGTTTAATAATTTTGCCAATATTATTTTTTATCAAACTAGTTTTAATTTAAAAGTTTTTTTTATCTTCTTTAATTCTCTGTCTATTTTTTTCTATCTTTTCAGGTACCGTGGTGGAATTTAATTATCAATGGCCGTATATGAGAATAACTCAGTCAAGGGGAACGGAGATTGATGGACTCACGACAGTACTTTCTCATTATCAGCACAAATTGAGACACTTTCGAGGAGGTTAGACATTTTGCAGCACAACGTCGTCAAAGTGTGGCGGTTACTTGTGATTATTGTGCTGGAAATCATATGAGTCATCAATGCGACATTAGTTTCGAGCCGGCACAGTATGGTGGTGATTACCCGAATAATTATGTATATCCCAACAACTATCATCAGTATTGGGGGTATCACCCAGATTTTTCATGGAGCCATACTCATCAAGATCAATTTTATGCTCTAAATCCAATATACCCACCGGATTTCTCGTGTCCACCTCCACTACAACAGGAGGAACATTCAAATTTAGAGGAAATTTTGTCCAAGTTCATAGCTTCAAGTGAGGAAAGGAGGATTAATCAAGAGATATCGAGTCAAAATTTTGCGAACCATATGGAACAACTACTTAATGCCTTGAACATTTGTCCTCAATACACTTGGCCATATGACTTGGATTTTGAGACTGATGGTGAGACAACCAAGTCTGCAACCGGATGTGCCAAATGATATAGATGGTGATAAAGAGGAGACACTTGGGGACCAAGAAAAGGAGATCGGCAAAAATCTAACTTTGAGTACCAATGAAGATGACCCGATTTTGATAATGACCCACATACCTTCTCTACCAAAGTTCAAGAATCCGGGAAGTTTTGTAAAATCATGCCCAATTGGCAGTCATGTTGCCGACAAAGCTCTTTGTGACATGAGAGGTAGCAAAACTTTAGAGCCATGGTAGGACGAGAAATGTGGTGCCCCCAAAACAGGTATACATCACCCATCTTGAGTCGCCAGATACATGGTACAGAATTCAAATACAACTTAATAATACAACTATCGTATACAATACGACAAAACATAAGCTGAGTTTTAATACAAATATTGACTACTAGAGATTATACAAACTTAAAAGGAGTCCTCATTACAATTATTATCACACTATTTCACAGAATAGTGAGGACTACTAATGCTATCATCTAGCCCGTCACTCCGTTCCTCGACTAGTCCCTGCTACGTTCTCATTTCCTGAAGAGAACAATGAAAGTAAAAGGGTGAGCTCAACTAGCCCAATAGGAAATATTATGACTAAGATAATGCAGAATATATTATCGTTAGCCTTCAACAGTGTTAAATTGATACAATATAACAACCATCAAGTTTAACTGCAGCGGAACAAGCAATCCATTAAAAGATTCAAGTAGAGAATAAAATCTACTATCTTTTATGATTTAGAAGGTTTTTCATCACTTTTATCGCTGGGACTCAGCTTAATAAATAATTCACATCATCGAATCACCCTTGCACTACGGCCAAAGATATTATTTACTATCACGACCACAATTATCCATGCACTACGGGCCAAGAATATTTGTGTATTCAATAATGGTCATGATCATTCCAACAACTGTCCATCAATGCACTACGGGTTAATGAGGACTTTTACAACATCATTTGTAACATTACGGTTATGATTACACCGAATAATCTCTGGTCATAATCATACCAAGTCCATCTATGCACTACAGGCCACAGATGACTTTCAACAAAATATAAACATGAGGATGATGACAATGATATAAGAATTCAATAAAATAAGTTCAAGAATTAACTTATCCAGGAATCAATAACGTCCAAATTGTCAACATGATACTGCTTTGTGGAGTAAAATTCAAGAATGCTCAGGAGAATATTTCAATGAAAAGATATTGGATGAAGCGCAAATATCAAGGATATTCCACTAATTTCATGGAGTATAGAAGTCAAAACTTTAACCAACTGAGTATAACAAGGAATGGAATAACAAAAAAAATCACCAGGCATGCGATAGACCGCACAGTCAGGTTATTCCAACAGAATAATAAATAACGGAATCAGGTCCGGCGTAAAACGCACAGACAGGATATTCCAACAGAATAATAAAGATGGAATCAGGTCCGGCGTAAAATGCACAAACAGGATAATCCAATAGAATAATAAAGACGGAACCAGGTCCGGCGTAGAACGCACAGACAGGATGTCCCAACAAAATGATAAATAATGGAACCAGGTCCGGCGTAAACGCACAGATAGGATGTTCCAACAGAATGATAAAGAATGGAATAACCGAAGAATTTCACCAAGTATAGGGTAGACCGCGTATACATGTTATTCCAATAGAATAATAAATAATGGAATAACAGAAGTTCTCTTCATGGATAAGAAAGAAATAATACTCCCTACCTTTAGAAAAACTGGATACTGGAATAGTGAGATAGCAGACTTCTCTTCTTCTTTCTATAGTTTCTCTCTATAATAATCGCTCTAAAGCTTTTGTGAATTGGTGAGAAATGTAGAAAGAATGAGCTTCTATTTATAGAAAAATATAGTTTCGATAATTGCACGTTTTGGGACTCAAAAAATTTCAGTACAATACATCCAACTTTTCCTTTATTTTTAATTTAGTCATGGAAGTATTATCAAACTTGCACCACCTCCCCTAATAGTAAATAATGTGAAACAATAGTATACACATGTGAATAAATAGTTATAATCATGTGAAATAATAGCAATCAATTTCTCATTTATCTGGTTAAATATCCGATTGGTCAATATAACCTCCAGACATCAATTATTATCGAAATAATTGTCGATTTTCACTAACACAAATAATTCTAACACAATGAAACCATTTTTATCAATAATATAAATTTTGAAATTTCGAAGTTTGACTTTTTCGGAAAAAGTCAATTGTTGACTTTTTGACCAAATAGTGAATTCCAAAATTTTTTGTGTTTATAGACTATTTTTACTAATTTCATCATTACGGACTCAAATATCACGTCTGCGTCTCCAAATTCAACTATGAACACAACTTCAATTTTAATAACATTCATCATTAATATTATAACTCACAATATTTATCAACCAGGTCGTTCCCAGGAAAGAGGGGGCTTTCCAATAAGGATTTCTCCCTATTGGCGCGCAATTAGGTGACCAAACCTCTCCTTGATAGAACTTCTAGACATTGTAAATATTGTAATTTAGTAATATGAATAACTTTGTCGTCTCAATTATTGATTTTAAAAAATAACATATTATGCAGATGATACTATGACAATAATCGAATCAATAATATGAGAGATATGATGCAGCAATTACTGTAGCAATAATTGAGTATAACTGAGTGACTTCTCACGTAAGCATCAATAATCAATATCGTGTGCTACTATGCAACCACGCGTATTACTGTACTTTTACTACCGGGTAGTTCAACAGTTAACGGTAAAACTTCCGCCCTTATTTTCATAAAGTATTTTTGTCGTTTTCTCAATCCGACAATATTTCCATTATGGGGGTTCCACCAATGATTGTGCCGTTGTACGAATATTCTCTATTAAAACAAATTTTCCCCGACCAATCGAATATTATATAACAACTTTCGTACTTTGCAAAATTTGTAAATATTACCCACAACTATAACATTATATCAAATCCACACCATAATATTCAAAAATATATTTCGAGAAAATTTAATCTTTATTCAAAAAGTTGGGGTCTTACAACCTCCCCTTCTTATGAAATTTCGTCCTCGAAATTAGGGTGCGTACCTGGTATGTCGAAGAGGTGAGGATACTTTAATTTCATTTCAGATTCTAACTCCCAGGTCATTTCCTCAACATCGTGGTTTCTCCACAAAACTTTGACTTAATGTATAACCTTAGGGCGTAGAATATGTTCCTTCTTATCCAAGATTTTAACAGGAACAAAAAGGAAAAGAGTGAGCTCAACTAGCCCAGTAAAGAATATTATGACTAAAATAATATACAACAAATTATCGTTAGTCTTCAACAGGGAAAAATCCGATAAAATATAATAGACAACAAGTTTTAGATCAATAAATGCAGCGGAAATAGCAATCCATTAGAAGAGTCACGTAGAGAATGAATTCTACTGTCTTCTAAGATTTAAAAGTCCATCATCAATATTTCATCCCTGTAACAACAATCAATATACATCTTTAATCATCTTTACACTACAGGCCAAAGATATTCATTTGTATCACCAGTTGGTCATGTTCATCTCAACACCTGTTCATCTTTGCACTACGGGCCAAAGAGATTCATCAGTTTAATCATTTATCTTTGCACTACAGGCCAAAGATATTCATCAAGTATCACCATTAAGGACTAAGGATGATGAAAAACATTTTTAAGAACGAATCCAGTGAGATAGAAGGACAAATATTAGGAATTTGTACAACAGTTTGTCTAAGATCAATAATACTTCATAACAACTGATTTTGAAGCAGAACTCAAAAATAACGATCAAAACATGGATACAATCAAAGCTAGTAGCCAAAATAGATATTTTGTACAAAAAGAAAATTTTCATTTTTCGGTGAATAATGCCGTATTCGTGAATAGTGTCGTATTCGTGAATAGTGCCGTATACGTGAATAGTAACCCCGACACAACAAGTTCCAAATTTGATTAAAAAGTTCACCAATATTTCGGCATAATGATATTGAAGAAAATAATATCATTTAAGAAGAAAATAACATCCCTTACCTCAAAATAACCGTACTTCTGACTGAATTTCGGTATAGTGCTGACAGAAACTCGTATCGTATAGCAACACACAAGTATACTCACAAGAATACGCTCAATAATATAGAGAGAAAAAGAGAGAAAACTTGTTTCTGGTGTGATTTTCAATTCTAATTTAGCCCTCTATTTATAGAAAAATGCTAGAACGCCAAAGGAGACTAAATTAATAAAATATTAATATTTACCAAATATTCAAGCCCACTACCAAGGAATCTGATTTTAGCATTTCCCACATGCCCACCTTCTAGGAAAAAAATAAAAAAAACTTTTTTGAAATAAAAAAATATTAAACTTTCAAAAATTAATTATTTTGGAACCCCGGAACTTCAATAATTTACAATAAATAGCCCCTTTGTCAGAAAATTCGAATCTCACGAATTTTTATAGGAATTTCAATTCTCTACAACTTTGCAGAAGAAATTTTTTCCAAATTCCAAACAGAAATTATCCGAAATTCACAAACGGATGATTTTTAATTCTTCCAGTCCGACAAAATACTGATAAAACATCCTCAACATTAATTCCTTCAATTATATCCACATAAAATAATATATTCATCAATTATATCCACATCAAAAAAATATTTCCTTATCATATGAATCAATAATTAATTATTCTTAAATAATATTACAGAATCGCAATTATGACAACCAGGCCGTTCCCAGAAAAGAGGGGGCTTTCCAATAAGGATTTCTCCTTACTGGCGCGCAATTCGATGACCTATCCTCTCCTTGACAGAACTTTCTAAACATTGCCAATAATGTTATCTAATAATATTATTCAAATAATATGAATTATTGATCTGATAATGAGAAATACTGTGCAGTGACAATTATTGAAACAATAATAATATAAACTAACAATGCAGCAATTATTGAATCAATATAATAAAATAACGAACAGTAACTACTGTAACAATTATTGAGTAGTGCTTTCTTACGTACGAATCAATAATTCAACAATACTGTGCAATACAGTGTGCTACTGTGCAACCACGTGTATTACTGTATTTTAACCACCAGGTAACCCAACAGTGTTAACGGTAATAATTTACGTCGTTATTTATAAAACTCAATCTTTGTCGTTTTCTTTCATCCAACTATTTTCCGTTATGGGGCCCACAATTGATTGCGCCGTCGTACGAATATTCCCGATAAAAAGAATATTCCACGACCAAACGAATATTCCCCGACAACAATGAATATTTTAATAACTACTTGTTTATTTTGCAAAAATTGCACATTTCACCCATAACCAAAGTATTATATCAAATTACTATCTTATTGATCAAGAATAATAATTAGAGGAAATTTAATTTTATTTATAAAAAGTTGGGGTCTTACAACGACACTTTCTTCCATACAACGCCTCGAATGGAGCCATGCCAATACTTGCTTGATAACTGTTGTTGTAGGAAAACTCCACCAATGGTAAGAACTTGTCCAAACTTCCCTTGAAGTTAAGGACACGGAGTCTTAATAGATTTTTAAGAGTTTGAATCGTCCTCTTTAACTGCCCATCCCGTCTGAGGATGATATACCGAGCTAAATCGTAAATTCGTGCCCATAGCTTTTTGCAAACTAACCCAAAATCTTGAAGTGAATCTTGGGTCTCGATCAGAAACTATCGATACTGGCATACCATGCAATCTTACAACCTAGTTTATGTACATACGAGCAAGACGTTCAAGTGTATAAGTTTCTCGTATCGATAAGAAATGAGCATACTTGGTCAATCTATCAACAATGACCTAAATCGCATCTATGCCTTGAGAAACTTTGGGAAGACCGGTAACGAAATCCATGGTAATGTGCTCCCACTTCCATTCTGAAATTTCAAGTGGTTGCAATGGACCTTTTGGTACTTGATGCTCCGTTTTAACTCGTTGACAAATTAGACACCTTGAGATAAATAGCGATATCTCTCTCTTCATATTGCTCCACCAAAATATATGACGAAGATCACGATACATTTTGGTACTCTCAGGATGGATTGCAAATGCTGTGTTGTGCGCTTCCATCATGATTTTATATTTTAAATCAGGGTCGATAGGAACACAAAGTCTGGAGTTGAATCGAAGTATTCCTTCTTCATCGATTCTTGCTTCCGGCATAGAACCTTCTTGCACTTTCTTCCTCATACGCATCAGCTCCGAATCTGTAACTTGAGCAACTTTAACTTTATCAATTAAAGTTGGTTCTACTCGTATATTTGCCATCATCACATGGGTCCCTGAAGTCTTTAACTCTATCTCCATTCTTTGCAAGTCACACAAAATGGGCTTTTGTGTTGTCAATATTGCACTCGTACCTTCATATGATCTTCTACTCAATGCGTCAGCTACCACGTTCGCTTTTCCAGGATGGTATTGGATGGTATGATCATAATCTTTCAACAGTTCCAGCCAAAGTCATTGTCGTATGTTGAGTTCCTTTTGAGTGAAGAAATATTTGAGGCTTTTATGATCCGTAAAGATCTCCACTTTCTCTCCATACAAGTAATGCCTCCAAATTTTAAGTGCGGAGACAACAGCTGCCAACTCTTCATCATGAGTAGGATAATTCCTCTCATATTCTTTGAGTTGTCTTGAGGCATAGGCTATGACTTTCCCATGTTGTATGAGAACACATCCTAACCCTTTGCCCGAAGCATCACTGTAGATGACAAACCCCTCCGAGCCAGATGCTATTGTCAGAACAGGTGCTGAAATGAGTCTCCTCTTGAGTTCTTGAAAACTCTTCTCACATTCCACGCTCCAACCGAATTTTGTATCTTTTCGAATCAGCTGAGTTAATAGAGTAGCGATTTGAGAAAATCCTTCCACGGATCTCCGATAATAACTAGCTAAACCGAGAAAGCTACGTACTTCAGTCACTGATTTGGATTGCTCCCAGCTTTGAATAGCTTCAATCTTTACCGGGACAATGGATATTCCATGACTTGATACTACGTGCCCAAGGAATGCTACTTTTTCAAGCCAAAACTCGCATTTCTTTAACTTGGCATAAAACTTATATTCACGAAGCTTTTGGAGTATCAACCTCAAGTGTTGCTCATCATCTTCACGGCTTTTGGAATAAATAAGGATGTCATCAATAAAGAGGACCACAAAGTGATCCAAATATTCCTTGAATACTCGGTTCATCATATCCATGAAGGCAGCAGAAGCATTAGTTAATCCAAAAGACATGACTAAGAATTCATAATGCCCGTACCGAGTTTTGAAGGCAGTCTTTGGAATATCCTCAGTTTTAACCTTCAGCTGCTGATATCCAGAACGAAGATCGATCTTTGAAAAAAATTGTGCTCCTTGTAACTGATCAAATAGGTCATCAATACGTGGCAATGGGTATCTATTTTTGATGGTGACATGATTCAACTCCCGATAATCAATACAAAGTTGCATACTCCCATCTTTCTTCTTCACGAATAGAACAGGAGCACCCCAAAGAGACGTACTAGGACGAATGAAACCAATGTCTAACAATTCCTGCAATTGGGTTTTTAACTCCTGAAGTTCAATAGGAGCCATTCAATATGGGGCTTTGGAAATGGGTTTTGTACTGGGTTCAAGGTAGATACAAAATTCAACTTCACGCTCTGGGGGTAGGCTAGGAAGTTCTTTAGGAAATACGTCAGGAAATTTATTAACAATAGAAATATCCTTCAAATCTGACGTATTTTTGTTTAAATCCGTGACATGAGCTAAGAAAGCTTGACATCCGTTTTTCAATAAACGAATAGCTTTATGGCTTGAGATGACCGTGATTGATTTTAATGGTTTGGTCGCTTGAATTCGCATAATAGGTTTATTAGGAATATGAAAGCTAACAAACTTATGAAAATAATCAATTTTAGCATGATGAGTAGTTAACCAATCAATCCCTAGAATCACGTCAAATGCAAGTATTTTTAAGGAGATAAGATCGACAGGTAACGTGCGGTTACCGATTTGAATCAAACAAGACTTATAAACAGTGGATGTAATGAAGGTTTCTCCTAATGGAGTTTCAACAGATAAGTCAAAGTCCAATTTCTCCGGAGTCAAATTTAAACGTTGAGCGTAAATAGGAGAAATAAAAGAATGGGTAGAATCGGTATCAAATAAGGTATAGACTTCACTAGATTTTATAATAAGCTTACCCGTGATAACCTCGTTCGGGTTCCTTGCTTTCTGGGAGGTCACAACAAACGCTCTCCCTTACACTACCGGCTTTGACTTTTCTGGGACGACCTTTGGTGCCTCCATCCTAGTTGAATTTATCTTCGATGAACGACAAAATCGAGCTAAGTGACCTTCTCTTCCACAATTATAACAATCTTTGGACGGCATCGCGCAGTTTGGACTGATGTGTCCCTCCCCTCCGCATTTGAAGCATATGATAGGTGGTCGTTCTCCTTTCTTAACAATGGGTGCTGGTGCTGACGTCTTTCCATCATTGTTGAATCTCATTTTCTTGAAATGTCCATTTTTATTATTTTGGCTATGATTACCACCGAAGTGGTTACCATTTCTGGCATGTTGATTCCCTCCACGTTTGTTGTCTCCGCTTCGATGACTGTTACCACTGGTATTTTCATTCTGCCGGATGCTTTCTCTTGGTTGCGTTGACTCGTTATCGCGCTCTAACAACTGAGCCCTATTTACAACATCTTAGTACAAACACAATTTATGAGAAATAAGATATTATCGTATCTCCGGTTTCAAACCTCTTAAAAATATTCGGGTCATTCGCTCTTCATTATCAACTAAAAGGGATGCAAACCGGGATAACTCCGCAAATTTAGCCCTGTATTGCGACACTGTCATATTGTTTTGTTCCAACTTGATAAACTCCACCTCCTTCATGTGACGAATACTTTTGGGAAAGTACTTGTCGTTGAACAGCTCTTGGAACTTCTCACAAGACATCTTGAGTGCGTTAGGCTGGGTACGTTTTACAGATTCCCACCAGTAATCTTCCTCTTCACGCAACATAAAGGTGGCGAAGGGAACCTTTTGTTCCTCAGAGCATCCCAAGACATCAAATATCTTGGTTATCTGCTTTATCCATGCTTCAACCTTAAGTGGTTTTGGCTCTCCAATAAACTCCGGTGGTCCCAGCTCCTTGAACTGTTTGGCGGTGACCGTCCAAGAGTTGCCAGTGTTTCCACCTGTATTTTGGACATGAGCCTCTCTCGCCTGATGTTGTATGAATTGCATGAAGCCTCGGAACATTCCATCGTTCATCATTTGGTCAATGTTGTTGTTTGCATGAGGATTATCGCCTTATTGATCTGTAGAGACTCAACGATCTCCTGTGCTCCATTGATGGTCTCAACATTATCGGATGCCATTTTTAAATACTACAACAAAACAAGGGTTAATTGACATGAAACATATTATCCCTACACTCTGACTGGCCAATTAAATACCAAATAAACTTAGGTAGGTCATAATAGCGAAGGAATTCTCCATCTCTCCCCTCCTAGTTCTAGTCTCACATCTTAGCCAGAGATCATATCCCTAAGCTTTGATACCAACTGTGACGCCCCCAAAACAGGTATACATCACCCATCTTGAGTCGCTAGATACATGGTACAAAATTCAAATACAACTTAATAATACAACTGTCGTGTACAATACGACAAAATATAAACTGTGAGTTTGAATACAAATATTTTCTACCAGAGATTATACAAATTCAAAAGGAGTCCTCATTACAATTATTATCATACTATTTCACAGAATAGTGAGGACTACTAATGCTATCATCTGGCCCGTCACTCCTTTCCCCGACTAGTCCCTGCAACGTTCTCATTTCCTGAAGAGAACAATGAAAGTAAAAGTGTGAGCTCAACTAGCCCAATAGGAAATATTATGACTAAGATAATGCAGAATATATTATCGTTAGCCTTCAACAGTGTTAAACTGATACAATATAACAACCATCAAGTTTAACTGCAGCGGAACAAGAAATCCATTAAAAGAGTCAAATAGAGAATAAAATCTACTATCTTTTATGATTTAGAAGGTTTTTCATCACTTTTATCTCTGGGACTCAGCTTAATAAATAATTCACATCATCGAATCACCCTTGCACTACGGCCAAAGATATTCTTTACTATCACGACCACAATTATCCATGCACTACGGGCCAAGAATATTTGTGTATTCAATAATGGTCATGATCATTCCAACAACTGTCCATCAATGCACTACGGGTTAATGAGGACTTTTACAACATCATTTGTAACATTACGGTTATGATTACACCGAATAATCTCTGGTCATAATCATACCAAGTCCATCTATGCACTACAGGCCACAGATGACTTTCAACAAAATATAAACATGAGGATGATGACAATGATATAAGAATTCAATAAAACAAGTTCAAGAATTAACTTATCCAGGAATCAATAACGTCCAAATTGTCAACATGATACTGCTTTGTGGAGTAAAATTCAAGAATGCTCAGGAGAATATTTCAATGAAAAGATATTGGATGAAGCGCAAATATCAAGGATATTCCACTAATTTCATGGAGTATAGAAGTCAAAACTTTAACCAACTGAGTATAACAAGGAATGGAATAACAAAAAAAATCACCAGGCATGCGATAGACCGCACAGTCAGGTTATTCCAACAGAATAATAAATAACGGAATCAGGTCCGGCGTAAAATGCACAGACAGGATATTCCAACAGAATAATAAAGACGGAATCAGGTCCGGCGTAAAATGCACAGACAAGATATTCCAACAGAATAATAAAGACGGAACCATATCCGACGTAGAACGCACAGACAGGATGTCCCAACAGAATGATAAATAATGGAACCAGGTCCGGCGTAAACGCAAAGACAGGATGTTCCAACAAAATGATAAAGAATGAAATAACCAAAGAATTTCACCAAGTATAGGGTAGCCCGCGTATAAATGTTATTCCAATAGAATTATAAAGAATAGAATAATAGAAGTTTTCTTCATGGATAAGAAAGAAATAATACTCCCCACCTTTAGAAAAACTGGATAATAGAATAGTGAGGTAGCAGCCTTCTCTTCTTCTTTCTATAATTTCTCTCTATAATAATCGCTCTAAAGCTTTTGTGAATTGGTGAGAAATGAAGGAAGAATGAGCTTCTATTCATAGAAAAATATAGTTTCAATAATTGCACGTTTTGGAGCTCGAAAAATTTGAGTACAATACCTCCAACTTTTCTTTTATTTTTAATTTATTCATGGAAGTATTATCAAACTTGCACCACCTCCCCTAATAGTAAATAATGTGAAACAATAGTATACACATTTGAACAAATAGTTATAATCATGTGAAATAATAGCAATCAATTGCACATTTATCCGGTTAAATACCCGATTGGTCAATATAACCTCCAGACATCAATTATTATTGAAATAATTATCGATTTTCAATAACACAAATAATTCCAACACAATGAAACCATTTTTATCAATAATATAAATTTTGAAATTTCGAAGTTTGACTTTTCTCGAAAAAGTCAACTGTTGACTTTTTGACCAAATAGTGAATTTCGGAAAATTTTGTGTTTATAGACTATTTTTACTAATTTCATCGTTCCGGACTCAAATATCACGTCCGTGTCTCCAAATTCAACTCTGAACACAACTTCAATTTTAATAACATTCATCATTAATATTATAACTCATAATATTTATCAACACCGTTCCCAGGAAAGAGGGGGCTTTCCAATAAGGATTTCTCCTTATTGGCGCTCAATTAGGTGATCAAACCTCTCCTTGACAGAACTTCTAGACATTGTAAATATTGCAATTTAATAATATGAATAACTTTGTCGTCTCAATTATTGATTTAAAAAAATAACATATTATGCAGATGATACTATGACAATAATCGAATCAATAATATGAGAGATATGATGCAGCAATTACTGTAGCAATAATTGAGTATAACTGAGTGACTTCTCACGTAAGCATCAATAATCAATACTGTGTGATACTATGCAACCACGCGTATTACTGTACTTTTACTACCGGGTAGTTCAACAGTTAACGGTAAAACTTCTGCCGTTATTTTCATAAAGTATTTTTGTCGTTTTCTCAATCCGAAAATAATTTCGTTGTGGTGGGTCCACTAATGATTGTGCCATTGTACGAATATTTTCTGTTAAAACGAATATTCCCCGACCAATCAAATATTATATAACAACTTGCGTACTTTGTAAAATTTGTAAATATTACCCACAACTATAACATTATATCAAATCCACACCATAATATTCAAAAATATATTTTGAGAAAATTTATTCTTTATTCAAAAAGTTAGGATCTTACAAGAAAGGGAAGAAAGAAGAGGAACCTATTGTGTTTGACAAGCATCCATGCCATAATTTGATCACAAACACAATGGAGAAAGCACCTAGTGGTTTGCCGTACTTAATGGGTATCCTGTGACACCCCCAAAATAGGTCTATTCCATCCAACTCATTCTGAGTCGCCAAATACATGGTACAGAAATAACTACAACTTTATTATTACAACATATAAACTGTGAGTTTAAATATAGATATTGTCGTCTAGACAATATCCACACACAAATAAATCCCTATCATAATTATTGATACATTATTTTACAAAAATGGTGAGGACTACTAAACAACTCTCTCTAGAACCTTCATTCCATACCCTGACTAGTACTCGCTACATTCTCGCCTCCTGAGAAGAAAAATGGAACAAAAAGGAAAAGGGTGAGCTCAACTAGTCCAGTAAAGAATATTATTACTAAGATAATATACAACAAATTATCGTTAGTCTTCAATAGGAAAAAATCTAATAGAATACAATAGACAACCAGTTTTAAATCAACAACTGCAGCGGAAACAACAATTCATTAGAAGAGTTAAGTAGAGAATGCAAACTACTATCTTCTATATATGAATTTAAAAGTTCATCGTCGATATTTTATCCCTATAACATCAATCAATATATATCTGGAATTAAATATTCATCTTTGCACTATAGGCCAAAGATATTCATCAGTTGGTCATGTTCATCTAAACACCTGTTCATCTTTCCACTAAGGGCCAAAGATATTAATCAGTCGGTCATGTTCATCTCAACACCTGTTCATCTTTGCACTACGGGCCAAAGATATTCATCAAGAAATCATTCATCTTTGTACTACAGGCCAAAGATATTCAGTTATATCATCATTTAGGACTAAGGATGATGAAAAATATTTTAAAGAAAACCAATCCAGTGAAACAAAAGAACAAATATTAAAGATTCGTACTTTAAACAATTCTCATTCAAAAATACTTCATAAATAACTAGAGTGGGGTAAAATTCAAGAATGATCAAAACATGAATACAATAAAAGCTAGTGTCCAGAATAGATATTTTGGACGAAAAGAAGAAATTTTATTTTTCGATGAATAGTGCCGTATTCTTGAATAGTGCCGTATTCGTGAATAGTGTCGTATACGTGAATAGTGCCGTATACGTGAATAGTAACTCTGACACCAAAAGATAGAAATTTCACAAAAAACATCATCATGCTTCGTGAATAGTACTCGTGAATAGTAACTCATGAATTGTAACTCGTGAATAGTAACTCGTGAATAGTAACTCATGAATAGTAACTCATGAATAGTAACCCCAACATGAAAAAGTTACAAATTTGATAAAAAGTTCCAACTAATATTTCAGCATAATGATATTGAAGAAATAATATCATTTGAGAAGAAAATAACATCCCTTACCTCGAAAGACAGTACTTCTAGTTGAAACACCGGATATAGGCTATGACTTGAACTTGTACCGTATAGCAATACTCAAAGTATACTCAAAATACTCACAAGAATATGCTCGATAATATATAGAGAGAAAACTTCAGTTTCTGGTGTGATTTTCAATTCTAACCTAAGCACCCTATTTATAGGAAATTGCTTAGAACACCAAACAGAAAATTTAATATAATAATATATTTATAAAAATTTGTCTACGCCAACCTTTGAGAATCTGAAATCAGCAACCTAACACATGTAAAATGAGGCTCACACATCTAAAAAAATGTTTTTCTTTTATAAAATAATTAAAACTTCCAAAAATTAATTATTTCGGAACTTCAGAACTTCAATAATTCACAATAAATAGCCCTTTTGTCAGAAAATTCGAATCTCGCGAGTTTTTATAGGAAATTCAATTCTCTACAACTTTGCAGAAGAAAGTTTTTCCAAATTCCAAACAGAAATTAACCGAAATCCATAAACGGGCGATTTTACATGCTATAATCAAATTTCAGTCAAGAAATAGGGTCCACCGACACATAAAACATGCTTTAAATATTTTTGGTAACAAAAATACTCCTCCCCATATACTCATATATCCCACATTCATCGTAAAAATATTATCATTATTATATTATTAAAATATAATAATATATTTAAATGAATTATTTTATCAGAAAAAAATAAAATTTCAATTTTCAACAATTGTCACATTAAAAAATTTTCTCCATCTATATCCACATAAAATCAATATTTTCCTCATCATATGAATCAATAATTAATTATTCACAAATAATATTACAGAATCACAATATTGACAACCAGGCAGTTCCCAAGAAAGAGGGGGCTTTCCAATAAGAATTTCTCTTTACTGGCGCGCAATTAGGTGACGAAACCTCTCCTTAGACAGAACTTTCTAGACATTGCAAATAATTTTATCTAATAATATTATTCAGATAATATGAATTATTGCTTCGATAATGAAAAATACTGTGTAATGACAATTATTGAAACAACAGCAATATAAAATATCAACGCAGCAATTATTAAATCAATAAAATAAAATACTGAATAGTAATTACTGTAACAATTATTGAGTAGTGCCTTCATACGTAAGAATCAATAATTGGTGCAATACCGTGTGCTACTGTGCAACAACGCATATTACTGTGTTTTAACCATCGGGTATTCCAACAGTATTAACGGTAACAACTGCGACGTTATTTATAAACAACTCATGCTTGTCGTTTTCTTCATCCAATCGCTTTCCGTTATTGGGCCCACACAAGGTTGCGTCGTCGTACGAATATTCCCTGATAGCAAGAATATTCCACGACCAAACGAATATTCTCCAACAACAATAATTATTTTATAACCACTTGCTTATTTAAAATATTTATGCATTTTACCCATAACTAATCACATTAATCAAATCAACCCCTTACTATTTCAAAATAATAAATAGAGAAAATTAAATCTTCATTTATAAAAAGTTGGGGTCTTACAACCTTCCCTCCTTATGAAATTTCATCCTCGAAATTGACGTACGTACCTAGTTTTTCAAAAAGATGAGAATACCTCGCTTTCATTTCCGTTTCCAACTCCCAGGTCATTTCCTCAATAACATGGTTTCTTCACAAAACTTTAAATTGTGGTATAACCTCGGTATATAGGACATGTTCTTTCCTATCCAAGATCTTAACAGGTACCTCCTCGTACGTTAAGTCTTCGGCTATCTCATCCGGTTCTAACTTAATGACATGGTTCGGGTCGTGCACATATTTACGTAACATCGATACGTGAAAAACGTTATGAACACGCCTCATACTTGGCGGTAAAACGAGTCTATAGGCCATAGTTCCTATTCGATCGAGAATTTCAAATGGATTAATAAATCGAAGGTTTGAGCTTTCCTCAACTCACCGATTCTCGCTTTTGAAATAACAACTTCTTGCACCTCCTTCTTCAAATTCATCAGCTCCGGTGTGTAGCTTGAACATCTTTAACTTTATCGATTAAAACTTGTATATCATCACGTGGGTACCTAGAGTTTTCATCTCCATATTATTTGTTAATTATACGAAATTAGTCTTTGACAATATCGTACTCGTACTTGTATACGATCTTCTATTCAACACGTCAGCTACCATGTTTGCTTTTCCAGGATGGCTTGGTCAGAACATATGCTGAAATGAGTCTCCTCTTGAGTTCTTCGAAGCTCTTCCCACATTTCTTGCTCCATTAGAACTTTGTATCTCTACGAGTCAGTTGCGTTAATTGAATAGCGATTCGAGAATATCCTTCAACGAATCTCCGATAATAACCAACTAAGCCTAGAGAGCTACGTATTTCGATTACCGACTTAGGTTGTTCTCAACTGTGACTAATATCCCAACCTTGGATAACACATTACAATGACACATATCAGTTTACTAACGCATGAATATGGCGTCCCCTACGGAGAGTCTGGCTTCAGTTCATTCCACAAAGGAAGTCACCAGATAAAGGCTAGGGTACCAAATTCTATAGTTGAATTTTTAACTCCTGAAGTTCAATAGGAGCCATTCGATATGAGATTTTAGAAATGAGTTTTGTACCGGGTTCAAAGTCGATACAAAATTTAATATCAGGCTTTGGGAGTAAGCCAAGAAATTCTTCAGGAAATACGTCAGGAAAAATCAATAACAACAGGAATATTATTCAAATCTGATGTGTCTTTATTCAAATCCATAACATGGACTAAGAAAACTTGACATCCGTAATAAACGAATGACCTCATGGCTTGATATAAAAATGTTTGATTACAATGGTTTGATTGCTTGAATTCGAATAACAGGTTGCTTAGGAATATGAAAACTAACAACCTTACGAAAGTAATCAATTTCGGCATGATGAGTAGTTAACCTTAAAATCACATCAAAAGCAAATATCTCTATAGAAATAAGGTTAACAGGTAATGTGATAGTGTCAACCTGAATCAAGCAAGATTTCTAAACAATGGATGTAATGAAAGTTTCTCCTAACGGAGTCTCCATAAATATGTCAAAGTCTAATTTCTCCGTAGTCAAGTTCAAATGTTGAGCGCAAGAAAGAGAGATAAAAGAATGGGTAGAACCGGTATTTAGTAAGGTATAAACTTCGCAAGAATTTATAATTAACTAACCCGTGCTAACTTCTTCGGGTTTCTCGCATTTTGACCGTACTCGTTATCTCGCTCTAATAATTGAGCCCTGTTTACAACATCTGAATAGAGAGAAAATTTATGAGAAATGAGATACTGACGTATGTCAGGTTTCAAACCTCTCAAAAACATCCACGTCATACGTTCCTCATTCTCCACCAAATGAGGTGCAAACCTGGATAGCTCTGCGAACTTTGCCTCGTACTGGAATACCGTCATATTGTTCTATTCTAGTCTAATAAACTTTACCTCCTTCATATGACGAATACTTTCAGGAAAGTACTTGTCATTGAACAGTTTCTGAAACGTCTCCCAAGAAATGCTGAGTGTAGCTGGATGGGTACGCTTCACAGATTCCCACTAGTAATCTGCCTCACCACAGAACATAAAGGTGGCGAATGGAACCTTCTGTTCCTCCGTGCATCCCAAGACATCGAATATCTTGGTAATTTGTTTGACCCACGTCTCCGCCTTAATCGGATCTGGCTTTCCAAGGAATTCTGGTGGTCCCAACTCTTTGAACTGCTTGGTTGTAACAAACCGCGCATTGTTATCATTTTCACCTGTATTTTGTGCACGAGTCTCCCTCGTCTGATTTTGCATGAACTGCAAAAAACTTCTAAATGTCTCGTCGTTCATCATCTGCTCAGTGGCGTTGTTTACAGGAGGAACATTGCCAGCCCGCTGCACGTTCTCCTCATTGGTGAATACAGACGTCTCTACGGTCTCATTTACTCCACTGTTAACATTCTAAGTCGACATTCTCAAATACTGCCATAGATCAAGGGTTAATTAAGGAAATCAACATATCACATAATATCCCTATATATTGACCAACTAACAAATAAGCTTAGGAAGGACACACTGGCGAAGGATTTACTCGTCTCTCCCCTCCTAGTTATATTCCCCGATCTCCGCCAGAGATCATATCCCTAAGCTCTGATACCAACTGTGACGCCCCCAAAATAGGTCCATTACATCCAACCCATTCTGAGTCGCCAAATACATATTACAGAAATAACTACAACTTTATTATTACAACATATAAACCGTGAGTTTAAATACATATATTACCGTCTAGACAATATCCACACGTAAATAAATCCCAATCATAATTATTGATACATTGTTTTACAAAAATGGTGAGGACTACTAAACAACTCTCTCTAGAACCTTCATTCCATACCCCGACTAGTACTCGCTACATTCTCGCCTCCTGAGAAGAAAAATGGAACAAAAAGGAAAAGGGTGAGCTCAACTAGCCCAGTAAAGAATATTATGACTAAGATAATATACAACAAATTATCGTTAGTCTTCAACAGGGAAAAATCTAATAGAATACAATAGACAACCAGTCTTAAATCAACAACTGCAGCGGAAACAACAATGCATTAGAAGAGTTAAGTAGAGAATGCAAACTACTATCTTCTATATATGAATTTAAAAGTTCATCGTCGATATTTTATCCCTGTAACATCAATCAATATATATCCAGAATCAAATATTCATCTTTGAACTACAGGCCAAAGATATTCATCAGTTGGTCATGTTCATCTAAACACCTGTTCATCTTTGTACTACGGGCCAAAGATATTAACCAGTCGGTCATGTTCATCACAACACCTGTTCATCTTTGCACTACGGGCCAAAGATATTCATCAAGAAATCAATCATCTTTGCACTACAGGCCAAAGATATTCAGTTATATCATCATTTAGGACTGAGGATGATGAAAAATATTTTAAAGAAAACCAATCTAGTGAAACAAAAGAACAAATATTAAGGATTCGTACTTTAAACAATTCTCATTCAAAAATACTTCATAAATAACTAGAGTGAGATAAAATTCAAGAATGATCAAAACATGGAAACAATCAAAGCTAGTGTCCAGAATAGATATTTTGGACGAAAAGAAGAAATTTCATTTTTCGGTGAATAGGGCCGTATTCGTGAATAGTGTCGTATACGTGAATAGTGCTGTATACGTGAATAGTAACTCTGACACCAAAAGATAGAAATTTCACAAAAAATATCATCATGCTTCGTGAATAGTACTCGTAAATAGTAACTCATGAATAGTAACTCGTGAATAGTAACTCATGAATAGTAACCCCGACATGAAAATGTTCTAAATTTGATAAAAAGTTTCAACCAATATTTCTGCATAATGATATTGAAGAAATAATATCATTTGAGAAGAAAATAACATCTCTTACCTCGAAAGACAGTACTTCTAGTTGAAACACCGGATATAGGCTATGACTTGAACTTGTACCGTATAGCAATACTCAAAGTATACTCAAAATACTCACAAGAATACACTTGATAATATATAGAGAGAAAACTTCAATTTCTGGTGTGATTTTCAATTCTAACCTAAGCACCCTATTTATAGGAAATTACTTAGAACACCAAAACAGAAAATTTAATATAATAATATATTTATAAAAATTTGTCTACGCCAACCTTTGAGAATCTGAAATCAGCAACCTAACACATGTAAAATGAGGCTCACACATCTAAAAAATGTTTTTCTTTTATAAAATAATTAAAACTTCCAAAAATCAATTATTTCGGAACTTCAGAACTTCAATAATTCACAATAAATAGTCCTTTTGTCAGAAAATTCGAATCTCACGTGTTTTTATAGGAAATTCACGTGTTTTTCCAAATTCTAAACAAAAATTAACCAAAATTCACAAACTGGCGATTTTACAAGCTATAATCAAATTTCAGTCAAGAAATGGGGTCCACCGACACATAAAACATGCTTTAAATATTTGTGGTAACAAAAATACTCCTCCTCCACATATACTCATATATCCCACATTCATCGTAAAAATATCAACATTATTATATTATTGAAATATAATAATATATTTAAATAAATTATTTTATCAAAAAAGGTAAAATTTCAATTTTCAACAATTGTCGCATTAAAAAATTTTCTCCATCTATATCCACATAAAATTAATATTTTCTTCATCATATGAATCAATAATTAATTATTCAAAAATGATATTACAGAATCACAATATTGACAACCAGGCAGTTCCCAGGAAAGAGGGGGCTTTCCAATAAGAATTTTTCCTTACTGGCGCGCAATTAGGTGACCAAATCTTTCCTTAGACAGAATTTTTTAGACATTGACAATAATTTTATCTAATAATATTATTCAGATAATATGAATTATTGCTTCGAGAATAAAAAATATTGTGTAATGACAATTATTGAAACAACAGCAATATAAAATATCAAAGCAGCAATTATTAAATCAATAAAATAAAATACTGAACAGTAATTAATGTAATAATTATTGAGTAGTGCCTTCTTACGTAAGAATCAATAATTGGTGCAATACCGTGTGCTACTGTGCAACAACGCATATTACTGTGTTTTAACCACCGGGTATTCCAACAGTATTAACGGTAACAACTGCGTCGTTATTTATAAACAACTCATACTTGTCGTTTTTTTCATCCAATCGCTTTCCGTTATGGGGCCCACACAAGGCTGCGTCGTCGTACGAATATTCCCCGACAGCAAAAAAATTCCACGACCAAACGAATATTCTCTAACAACAATAAGTATTTTATAACCACTTACTTATTTAAAATATTTACGCATTTTACCCATAACTAATCACATTAATCAAATCAACCCCTTACTATTTCAAAATAATAAATAGAGAAAATTAAATCTTAATTTATAAAAAGTTGGGTCTTACAGATCCTATCTAAAAAGATCAGGTTATGTGACTTAAATTCAATAGCCATTTCAAATGGGAACCTCCCAAAAGATACATTGTTACTGATAGATGGAGGATTCCTCAATTTTCGAAAGGAAATTGGATATAAAATTGAAGAAGTCAGGCTGAGACTATAAAACAAGCGCTTATTAGGAGGCAACCCAAGTTTAATTTTTAGTTTTTTTATTAGGTTTTATATTAGTAGCTTTGAATTTGCATTTATTTAGGATTTAATAAAATTGCTTCTATCATGGTTTTGCAGGTTAATGTGCCCAATTTGATCAATGTGCCTAGCCTATTCTCCAATCTTAGCGGACAAGGAGGAAGATTGCTATATTTTTAGGAAAGTCATCTGCTTTACTTTTTTCTATTTCAGCCATTGAGGACAATGTCTAGTTTAAGTTTTGGGGTATTTTAGTGTCGTAATGCATATAGTTAGTTATTTGCATTGTAGTTCGTTATTTTTATGTGTTAGCATTGTGTTTTTTTAAGTTGCATATGCATAATAGGTTACATTAGTATGTGTTCATGTAGTATAATTGTATTTATTTTTATTTTTTTGCATGAATCGCTGCGATCGGTTGGTGTGGTCTTAGCTCGATGTAAGACCCCAGTTTTTTTAAATAAAGATGAATTTTCTATAATTATTATTTTTGAATATTATGGAATAAATTGGATATAATGTTATAGTTGTGGGTAATATTTATAAATTTTGCAAAGTACGCAAGTTGTTATAAAATATTCGTTTGGTCGGGGAATATTCTTTTTGTAGGGGAATATTCGTACGACGGCACAATCATTGGTGGACCCCACAACGGAAGTATTGTCGTAGTTAGAAAACGACAAAATTATCTTTCTATAAAATAACGGCGGAGGTGTTACCGTTAAAACTGTTGAACTACTCGGTAGTAAAAGTACAGTAATACGCGTTGTTGCATAGTAGCACACGGTATTGATTATTGATGCTTACGTGAGAAGTCACTCAGCTATACTCAATTATTGCTACAGTAATTACTGCATCATATCTCTTATATTATTGATTCAATTATTGTCACAGTATCATCTATATAATATGTTATATTATTTAAACAATAATTGAGACGACAAGTTATAAATGATTAATAATTAAATATGTGCTGATTAAAAATAAAATAATTTCTGGTAATTTTTATTCAATCCTTGATGTATATAAAGAGTCTATTATTAGACGTTTGTGGTAAGTTGAATTATTTATGGGGGGCCATATGTCATCATCTAAGAGTCTTTTTCATAAATAGTAATTACCTTCGTAAATAGTAATTACCTTCGTAAATAGTAATTACCTTCGTAAATAGTAATTACTTTCGTAAATAGTAATAAATCTTCTATAAATAGAGGCCTAGGGCTTCATTATTTTTCACGAATTCGCTCAAGCTATAGAGAGAGAAAGTATAGAGATAATAAGAGAGGAAGAAGAAGAGTATTCGGTTACTACACTACTGCAGTATTCAATCTCATAATAAAGTAAGGGGTGTTATTCTTTCTTCTTGAAGAGAACTTATGTTATTCCATTCTTTGTTATTCTATTGGAATAACCTGTAAAAGTGGCATACCCTATACATGACCTGTATACGCGGTATACCCTATACTTGGTGAAATTCTTATGTTATTCCATTCATTATTATTCTGTTAGAATAACCTGTATACGCGGTTTACCCTATACTTGGTGACATTCTTCTATTATTCTGTTTAAATATCCTGTCTGTGTGTTTTACACCGGACCTGGTTCCATTATTTATTATTCTGTTGGAATATCCTGTCTGTGTGTTTTACACCGGACCTGGTTCCATTATTTATTATTCTGTTGGAATATCCTGTCTGTATGTTTTACACCGGACCTGGTTCCATTATTTATTATTCTGTTGGAATATCCTGTCTGTGCGTTTTACGCCAGACCTGGTTCCGTTATTTATTATTCTGTTGGAATAACCTGCTTGTGCGGTCTATCGCATGCATGGTGATTTCTTTTGTTATCTCATTTTTTATTATACTCAATTGGTTAAAACTTTGACTTCTATACTCCATGAAATTAGTGGAATATCCTTGATATTTGCGCTTCATCCAGTATCCTTTCATGGAAATCTTCTTCTGATCATTCTTGAATTTTACACCACAAAATAATATCGTGTTGACAAATTTGGACGTTAATAATTCATGGATAAAATAATTCTTGAACTTGTTTTATTGAATTCTTATATCATTGTCATCATCATCCTCATGTTTATATTTTGTTGAAAGTCATCTGTGGCCTGTAGTGCATAGATGGACTTGGTATGATTATGACCAGGGATTATTCGGTGTAATCATGACCTAATATTACAAATGATGTAAAAATTAAAAATCCTCATTGGCCCGTAGTGCATTGATGGACAGTTGTTGGCATGATCATGACCATTAATGAATAGACAAATATTCTTGGTCGTAGTGCATGAATAATTGTGGTCGTGATACTAAAGAATATCACTGGCCGTAGTGCGGGGTGATTCGATGATGTAGAATATTTATTAAGCTGAGTCTCAGCTATAACGATGATGAAAAACCTTTTAAATCATAAAAGATAGTAGATTTTATTTTCTACTTGACTCTTTTAATGGATTGCTGGTTCCGCTGCAGTTAAACTTGATGTTTATTATATTTTATCAGTTTAACATTGTTGAAGGCTAATGATAATTTATTCTGCATTATCTTAGTCATAATTTTGGGGGTATTTGATGAGTGAGTTTTATACACATGAATTGAGTGCATTTGATCTTAATCTTCTAGAAGTTTTTAAGTGTTTGTGTCTATTCATGCATATTTTATGTTGTTTTGTAGGAATTGAGACAAAAGTTACGTGGATCGACATTTGGGGTGGCTAGATGCGCATTTTCGGCTTATCATTTACATAACGGTCACTTCAAAGTCAATTTCAGCATTGTTCCAGATATTATTTCGAAAAACTCAAAAAATGAAAGTTGTGTATCTACGTCTCCTCTTTCCGGAACATATTTAATCATCGAAATCGGAGTTCGGACGAATACGTTATAACCATTTTCCCAAAGGACGTCGGAGCAAAAAAATTTCAGAAATTAGGTCAGCGCTGGGGCGCCCAAACAAGGCATATGCCAAGCGTCGGGGTGCAAGGAGGCAGTGTTCCAATGCAGTGCCCAGCGATGGGGCACTAGAGAAGAGTTGTGTCAAGCTTGGACGCGTTTTGGGGCAAATTTTGACACCTTTTTGACTCCAAATAGGATTGAGTTTGTTCCTAAGCTAAAAATTGGACTTGTAACCTATAAATACATGATGTAAGGCATAAAATAAGGGGAGATTATATAGATTAGATTAGAGATACACTCCATTAGATTAGAACATAAACCCTAGTTCTTATTAATTTTGGAGATTGAAGCAACTTGCAGACCATTGAAGATCAAGAGTAGGAGCTTGATGGAGATGGAGATTTGCTGACAAAAGATTTTATTCTCTTCTCTTCTCTTAGTTTTATCTTTTAATGTTTATTCAATTGTGGATTCTTGATTTTAGTACAATGAAAATGAACTAAATTTCTTTTATTAAGACTCCAAATTGAACCTTTTATGTCTATGAATTAATTATTTAATTTATTTCAATTATTTATGTCAAGGTGAATTGTTTATTATGTCTTGTGCATTTTTGATTAATTATTAGGCCAGTAATTACAGTGTTTGTGACTCCCCAAAAATAGGTATACATCACCCTTCTTGGGTCGCCAAATAAATGATACAAAATTCAAATACAACTTAATTATACAACAGTCGTGTAAAATACGACAAAACATAATCTAAGAGTTTTAATAAGAATATTGTCATCAAGACAATATCCACACTCAATGTAGTCCTCATTACATTTATTGTCACACTATTTAACAGAATAGTGAGGACTACTAATGCTATCATCTGGAACGTCACTCCGTTCCTCGACTAGTCCCGGCTACGTTCTCATTTCCTGAAGAGAACAGTGAAAGAATGGGTGAGCTTAACTAGCCCAGCAAGAAATATTATGACTAAGATAATACAGAATAATTTATCGTTAGCCTTCAACAGTGTTAAACTAATAAAATATAGCAAACATCAAGTTTAACTGCAGCGAAACAAGCAATCCATTAGAAGAGTTAAGTAGAGAATAAAATCTACTATCTTCTATGATTTAAAAGGTTTTTTATCACTTTTATCGCTGAGACTCAGCTTAATAAATAAACCACATCATCCTTGCACTACGGCCAAGGATATTCATTAGTATCACAACCACAAATTATCCATGCACTACGGGCCAATGATATTTGTGACGCCCCCAAAATAGGTATACAACACCTATTCTGAGTCGCCAAATACATGGTACAGAAAGCAAACTATAACTTCAATAATACAATTTTCGTGCAAAATACGACAACACATACTGTGAGTTTAAATACAAATATTGTCTTTTAGACAATATCCACACTCAAATAAGTCCTCATTAAAATTATTCAAATACTATTTTACAGAAATAGCGGGGACTGCTAAAACATATTTCTAAAACTATCACTCCATACCCTGACTAGATCCTGTTATGTTCTCACCTCCTGAGAAGAAAAATGGAACAAAAAGGAAAAGGGTGAGCTCAACTAGCCTAGTAAAGAATATCACGACTAAGATAATATACAACAATTTATCATTAGTCTTCAATAGGGAAAAATCTAATAAAATATAATAGACAACAAGTTTTAGATCAACAACTGCAGCGAAAACAACAATCCATTAGAAGAGTCAAGTAGAGAAAGAATTCCATTATCTTCTAAGATTAAAAAGTCCATCATCAATATTTTATCCCTGTAACAACAATCAATATACATCTTTAATCAAATATTCATCTTTGCACTACATGCCAAAGATATTCATTTGTATCTCCAGTTGGTCATGTTCAACTTAACACCTGTTCATCTTTGCACTACGGGCCAAAGATATTCATTAGGTAATCATTCATCTTTGTACTACAGGACAAAGATATTCAGTAATATTATCATTTAGGACTGAGGATGATGAAAAATATTTTAAAGGAATGAATCCAGTGAAACAAAATAACAAATATTAGAGATTCGTATTATAGTTTATCCAAGATCAATAATAATCCATAATAACCGATTTTGAAGCAAAATTCAAGAATAAAGATCAAAAGATGGATACAATCAAAGATAGTAACCATAATAGACATCCTGGACAAAAAGGAGAATATTTCATTTTTCGGTGAATATGTCGTATTCATGAATATTGTCGTATACGTGAATAGTACCGTATACGTGAATAGTAACCCCGACACAAAAAGTTCTAAATTTGATAAAAAGTTCAAACCAATATTTCGGCATAATGATATTGAATAAAATAATATCATTTAAGAAGAAATAACATCCCTTACCTCAAACGAACAGTACTTTTGATCGGAATATCGGATATGAGGCTGAATGAAACTTGTGCTGAATAGCAACTCTCAAAGTATCAACATACTCACAAAATACGCTCAATAATTCAGAGAGAGAAAACTTGTTTCTGGTGTGATTTTCAATTCTAACTTAGCCCTCTATTTATAGGAAAGTGTTAGCACGCCGAAACAGTCTTGACCTGTAACCTGATGGCTTTACCTGCTACTATTCTCACCACCATATTTGAATAAAAATTCCAACACATTTCTCACCAACCAAAAGTGGGACCCATCAATTCTAGAATTTTTTACCAAAATGATAAATTCTGAAACTTCAACCATTTCTAAACTGGTCACCTCTTAAAATTTATAACAAATTATACGTTCATTTTTAACGGTTCAAAATTTGTGGACATATACTCAACTTATATATGTATAACATATCCAAAAATCACAACGATCCAACGGTCAGATTAAAAATTATAACTCACGCAATATATCTTAAAAACACTGGTTTAATTTTTAATACCTCAATTCCAACAAAAATACTGATAAAACACCTCAACATTAACTCCTTCATTTTTAACCACAATAAATATATCCGACATTTATATCCACATAAAATAATTATTTCATTATCATATGAATCAATAATTAATTATTCACAAATAATATTACAGAATCACATTTATGACAACCAGGCCGTTCCTAGGAAAGAGGGGGCTTTCCAATAAGGATTTCTCCTTACTGATGCGTAATTAGGTGACCAAACATCTCATTGACAGAACTTTCTAGACATTGCCAATAATGCTATCTAATAATATTATTCAAATAATATGAATTATTGATCTGATAATGGGAAATACTGTGCAGTGACAATTATTAAAATAACAATAATATAGAATATCAACACAACAATTATTGAATCAATAAAATAAAATATTGAACAGTAACTACTGTAACAATTATTGAGTAGTGCCTTCTTACGTAAGGATCAATAATTCATCAATATTGTGCAATACCGTGTGCTACTGTGCAACCACGCGTATTACTGTATTTTAACCAACAGGTATTCTAACAGTGTTAACGGTAATAATTACGTCATTATTTATAAACTCAAACTTTATCGTTTTTTTCATCTAACAGTGTTAACGGCCCACAAATGGCTGCGCCATCGTACGAATATTCCCCGACAGAAAGAATATTCCACGACCAAACGAATATTCTCCGACACAATGAATATTTTATAACCACTTGCGTATTTTGCAAAATTTGCACATTTCACCCATAACCAAAGTATTATATCAAATTAACTCCATATTATTTCAAGATAATAAATAGAAAAAATTCAATTTTATTTATAATAAGTTGGGGACTTACAATATTCGTGTATTCATCAATGGTCATGATCATGTTAACAACTGTCCATCAATGCACTACGGCCAATGAGGACTTTTACCACATCATTTGTAACATTACGATCATGATTATACCGAATAATCCCTTATCATAATCATACCATGTCCATCTATGCACTACAGGCCACAGATGACTTTCAACATATTATAATCATGAGGATGATGACAATGATATAAGAATTCAATAAAACAAATTCAAAGATAAATTTGTAAAGATTTATAATTTAATTTATCCTGAAATCAATAACGTCCAAATTGTCAACATGATACTGTTTTGTGGAGTAAAATTCAAGAATGCTCAAAAGAATATTTCCATGAAAAATTACTGGATGAAGCGAAAATATTCAGGATATTCTACTAATTTCATGGAGTATAGTAGCTAAAACTTTAACCAACTGAGTATAATAGAATATATGAAACAGCAAATGGATTTTTGCCCGCCATGCGATAATCCACGTAGACAGATCATTTCCATAATTTAATAAGGAATGAATACGAAGGATCATTCACCATGCATGCGGTAATCCACACAGACGGGTTATTCCAGCAGAATAATAAAGAATTGAATAACAGAATAATTCACCATGCATGCGATAGACCGCACAGACAGGTTATTCCAATAGAATAATAAAGAACGGAACCAGGTCATGCGTAATACGCACAGACAGGATATTCCAACAAAATAATAAAGAATGGAACCAGGTCATGCGTAATTCGCACAGACAGGATATTCTAACAGAATAATAAAGAATGAAATAACAGAAGAATTTCACCATGTATGCGGTACTTCGCATAGACAGGTTATTCCAACATAATAATAAAGAATGGAATAATAGAAGCTCTCTTCATGAATACGAAAGAAATAATACCTCTTACCTTAGAAGAAGACTGGATACTGGAATAGTGAGGTAACAGACTTCTTTTCTTCTTTCTCTCTATAATAATTGCTCTATAGCTTTAGTGAATTGGTGAGAAATGAAGGAAGAATGAGCTTCTATGTGACGCCCCCAAAACAGGTTTACATCACCCATCTTGAGTCGCCAGATACAAGGTACTGAATATAAATATAACTTAATTATACAACAGTCGTGTAAAATACGGAATATTACAAGAATTTCACCATGTATGCGGTACTTCGCATAAACAGATTATTCCAACAGAATAATAAGAATGGAATAACATAAGTTCTCTTTATGAATAAGAAAGAAAGAATACCCCTTACGAGTATAACAAATAATATCCCCTACCTTAGAAGAAACTGGATATTGGAGTAATGAAGTAGCAGAATACTTTTCTTCTTTCTCTCTATAGTTTCTCTCTCTAGAGTTTCAGTGAATTCGTAAGAAATAATGAATGAATGAGCTTCTATTTATAGGAGAATGGACTGAATAGTAACTAATTCATGAACGGTCCAGATTAATTTACTTTTAAACGGACGGTCCATATTGGTTTACTATTAAAACTTAAAGCAACAGTCCATACTGATTTACTATTAAAACTTTAAACCAGCGATGTAACGCCCCAGAAATTTGGATTTTTCCAGAATTTAAGTTTAAAGAATTAGTTATTAATAAAATGAATTTTTATTAATAATATTATGTGCTATGTGTTTATTAATCGTTCTAGAACCTAGGATGATTATAAGTCGGGAGGATTCTGGCTACGAGCTAGACTGAACGAGTAGGAATTTTCAAGACGAAAATGAAAATTTTCCGGAAACAAAATATTTTCGGGGAAAAAGACGAAATAGGCACTATTCACCTGATGAAACCTAAGGGTTAGGGTTTGAAATAACCTAAGCCATTCTGAGAGTTCGGTATGTCAAAATGACATTCCGTCAAAAGATTTGCTGATAATATATCGTGAAGAGTTAAGTAAGCCGATAAAAGTTTTTCTCGAAAAACGTGCAGAAATCGGATAAAATAAAAACGACGAAAAGTACTGCTATGTACTTTTCATCTGTTTAACTACGTTAGGGTAAAATATGAAGGAAAACGCTCAACGCCAAAAAGTGTTTTTCAGTTTTTCGGAAATCCGAAGAATACGTAAAAGTTAATCGGTAAAGGAAAGACGAAATATCCAAAAATATTTGGATTCCGAGAATCGCAGTTTTTAAACCTGTCGGACGAAACCCGAAAGATGGAACCACGAAGCTTCCAAGGGAAGCTACGTGAATAGTAAGGCGGTTAACTAAGGAGGTAGAAATAGAAAACTTAAGTATTAAGTAAACTTAAGTATTAAGTAAACTTAAGAGTTAAGCAAACTTAAAGGTTAAGTAGACTTAAGTGTTAAGTAAACTTAAGGAGTAAGTTAACCTAGTTGTTAGGTAATGAATAGTAAGGAGGTTAAGGGGGTGAAATGACTATTTTGCCCTAACTTTGGAAAATCTATAAATAGGAAGCTAGGTTTCATTTAAATGAGATTTTGAAAAATCCTACATTAGAGAGAGAGAGAGAGAATTCAGATGGAGAGGGAGAAGGAAGATCATGAGCATGATTGATTGGATCAAAAATGTTCGTGAAATAGAAAAGCTAGCAAATCGCCGGTTTGGTCTAGCGGAAGAAAAATAAAGAGGAAAGATATTAAAACCTAACTTCTATGTTAGATTTTCTTTAAGTTATATATATGTTTAAAACATAACTTAATGATGATAATGAGTAGATGATGTTAGGGATGATTTCATATGGTTGAAATCATGAGAAATAAGGAAATAAGAATTTAAAGTTTAGTAAATAAATTTCTTAAAGAAATATATGATTCGTAATGAATTAGAACAATCTGAGTTGATTATATGAATGAGTAGATGAAATAAGTAAGGAATAATGTTCTATAACATCAAATTCCAATAAAAAGTGGAATCGTAATCCAAAATATCAATTAAAATGAAGAACGAACGAAGAACACGAAGAACACGCGAAGAACGTTGTTGATGGACAAATTTAAAACCATCGTAGAATAATTGTTGTTGATGGACAAGTTTAAAACCAACGCTTATAAGTTTGATGCATATTGCTTGGTTAGGAATGATAGAAACATTCATGAAGAATGGATTAAAACTTAGCTATAACGAAGTTATGGCGAAAATTTCGTAAAAGACAAACGAGAATTAGAAAGTTAGTAAATGAATTCCAAACATGTAGGGTTTCATAAGGATGTAAGAAAATGTTGAAAATGTGAATCGTGGATTCAAGAACGATCGAATTCCGAGTTCGGATGACCGAATTGCGGATGAACGAACAAAGAGCGTTAAAAACATAAAATAAACGAAGGGTGATGATCAAGCCAATCGAATGGCACATTAACGGATTTAGAATGAAGTTCTGTCTGAGGGGTATTAAAGTACATAAGATAAGGAAGAGAATGACTTTAGAATGACCTCGTTCCGAGTTATAACGAAGAAGTGATGAGATTGTGAAGTTAGCGTCTCAAGCTTGTAAAATACTTAGAAAAATTTTTCTAGGGTTTTTGCTTGGCGCCGCGGCGCAGAGTTATGCCTTGGAGGCCGGCGCCGCAGCGCGAGTCCCGTCCCTTGGCCACTGCTAAGTGGCGCCGCGGCGCGAGATTAAGGAAGGAGCATGGCGCCGCAGCGCCGGTGCTGTGCAATGCCAGAAATGAGATTTTAACTGCTCAATTTCTGGGGGATGTGCAAGAAAGAAATACGAACATATAGTTCAATTAATGAAACACTTAATAAAGTGTATTAAACTTTTAATGAAGGATGAACGGAAAGATTAATCGAGATTAAAAGACTGTATTTACTTAGTACGGAATCGAGATACGGGACCGTAGTCGCGATGAACGAACATGAGGGATTGCTAGGGTTGTGATTCCTTAGATGTTGAGGGACGAGGGTAATGAATAACATTTCGATGTTATGTCATGATAGTGAGAGATAAGTATGGAGCGTTTAGACACTGTGTATGCAATGCTGTTATGGTGAACGAGTGGTCTTAGCATACAGCGAACTGTATCGCTTCGACATTAAAGAAGAATAATGAATGGTATTAAGAAAGCAGTAATGAACAGTAATGAGATTAATGGAAGCTGAATGTGAGTCAGATGAGAACGTTAGAATGAAATGTAAGCGTTAAACACTTTAATCGACGTGAAGGTTGAGGGAACGTAAATATTAAACGGATAGAACCTACACCCCGTGTATGGTTTGATCGTAAGATGATGAAGGTAATGGATTGAACCATGAACAGTAAAGAAGTTGAATTAAAGATAATAGCCTTTAACATAACAAAGCCGAGTTAAGGATTGCAAGGAATGATCGCTCTGAGTATACATAAGACTGTATGACTTAGACGATAAAGAGTGAATACTGAGGCGTGGTATTTAGTTGCCAGGAAGCCGAAAGGAATAAGAAATTAACTTACCAAATATTATAGTTTAATAGTGCGGATAAGTTAAGATGAGTATAGGTTGTGGTACAATCGTAACCTTTGATGGTTGACATATGGGAGCTGGGCTAAACAATTCCTTCAGTGAGCGAAGGTATATACAAAACTGGCAACCGATCTAACTCACTGTTATGGGCAGTGTAGACAAGACGGGAACTTGTTTGTTGGTTGTTTGTGGGAAACCACTCAGAGTACCATATGGACTACTAGCAGAGAAGCGATGTGTGCTGTGTCTTAGAGAAGTAATAAGAAGAAGATAAAATGTAAAACATCAAAGATGATGAGCGTAAAAGTAAGACATCTCCGTATGTTATGAAGCTGTAGAACGATAATGAAAGTGGTCGCGTAAACTTAGGTTGCAAGAATGCGAACCCTAAGAAGTAAAGTTAAGCTAATGCATAAGTCAAATATACATGACTAATTAGTGTATGTGCTGTTTTTCTTATGTGCTACATAGGAACCGAAATGAGCAGTTCAGCGTAGGCTGTAGCTGTGCGTAAGGCAAGTTTCCTAACTTCATTCATATTCTAAATGAATGCTAGTTTCTTAAACTTCTCAGATGTTGAACTTGAGAAGTTCTGTCTATATGCTAATGTGCGATATTGGTGTAAAGTGGTAGAACATATGAGGCCTTGTGCCGCAATGTGAACACTTCGGTGTTTCTATGATATGAACTGTTCTATGATTGAGCTGTTCAATACAAGTATGTTCTGTTTATACATGATCCGTTATTGTTAAGTCTGTGCTAATGATTCTAGCCAGACCTGATGAGTATGAAAAAGGTAGAAGAATAAAAGTATTTTCAAAGTGCATGCGAATAATGTTTTAAAATGATAGGAATCGTGATTATTCTTATTATTCGAGCTGCTTCATAACCTTTGTTCGGTTATCGAAGTTATAAAGAATGTTTGAATTCTTGAAGATGTTTGTTCAACTGTTATGACTTGCTGGGCAATTGAATGCTCACACTTGCTTTAAATGAAAACATTTTCAGCGAATGATGTTAGACGAACTTAAGGATCCCGGAAAGGTCAAGCTGATGGTATCCAGATGAAGTTCCCTTCAGAGTGTGAATGAGCGAGAAGATCAAGTGAAGACTTGTAATATAGAAAGATGAAATTGAACTATAGACTAGTTTAAGGAACTGTTATGTATCCTTGGTGGCGGATTAAAAGTCACTCTTGTAAGATGAAATGAATAATGTATTTATCATTATTTGTAATGAAAAAGGTTATAAGGTTTCCAGAACCTGGGATTTGAGAGTATATGTTGTTATATTTAGCTATATAATGATGTATGTTTGGAAGAAGATGGGATCGTGATGTACGGAATCTGGGTGTGAAGATAGACCGGATTTCGGGGCGTCACAGGTTGGTATCAAAGCTGATAGGTTATAAATCTTAGGTAAGAGTATCTAAGATTATAATCGTAGAGAGAGGGATAAGAAGATCACCACGTGATCATAGTGAATCGTAGTAACAAATGAGCTGTTAAGCGATGAATGATTTATAGTACTACGAAGTAGTACGGGAAGAAGAACTAAGATTGAGTTGTGAGCGATAGTATATGAATTAAAGAAAATTCGTATTAAGTAGAGAGAGATTTAGAAGTTATAAAATTTCAATTGAGGACTCATGTGATAGCTAAGTTGTATGAACCTTTGTATGGGCAGAGGTTTGTGCTTGGTGTAACAACTGCTTAGCTTATTAAAATGATAATCATTGGAATTGGTCACGCTGTCAAGATGTATATTGTGACGCCCCCAAAATTAGGTATACATCACCCATCTTGAGTCGTCAGATACATGGTACAGAATTCAAATACAACTTGCTAAAACCATTGTCGTGTATAATACGACAAAATACAACTGTGAGTTTGAATACAATAAATATCCACTAGAGATCATACAAACTCAAAAGGAGTCCTCAATACAATTATTGTCACACTATTTAACAGAATAGTGAGGACTACTAATACTATTCTCTGGTCCATCACTCCGTTCCCCGACTCGTCCCAGCTATATTCTCATTTCCTGAAGAGAACAGTGAAAGAAAGGGTGAGCTCAACTAGCCCAGTAAGAAATATTATGACTAAGATAATGCAGAATAAATTATCATTAGCCTTCAACAGTGTTAAACTGATAAAATACAATAAATATCAAGTTTAACTACAGCGGAACCAGCAATCCATTAAAAGAGTCAAGTAGAAAATAAAATCTACTATCTTTTATGATTTAAAAGGTTTTTCATCATCGTTATAGCTGAGACTCAGCTTAATAAATATTCCACATCATCGAATCACCCCCGCACTACGGCCAAGGATATTCTTTAGTATCACGACCACAATTATTCATGCACTACGGCCAAGAATATTTGTGTATTCATTAATGGTCATGATCATGCCAACAACTGTCCATCAATGCACTACGGCCAATGAGGATTTTTAATTTTTACATCATTTGTAACATTACGGTCATGATTACACCGAATAGTCCCTGGTCATAATCATACCAAGTCCATCTATGCACTACAGGCCACAGACGACTTTCAACAAAATATAAACATGAGGATGATGACAATGATATACGAATTCAATAAAACAAGTTCAAGAATTATTTTATCCAGGAATTATTAACGTTCAAATTTGTCAACACGATACTGTTTTGTGGTGTAAAATTCAAGAATGATCAGAAGAATATTTCTATGAAAGGATACTGGATGAAGCGCAAATATCAAGGATATTCCACTAATTTCATGGAGTATAGAAGTCAAAGTTTTATCCAACTGAGTATAATAAATAATGGAATAACAAAAGAAATCACCATGCATGCGATAGACCGCACAGACAGGTTATTCCAGCAGAATAATAATAACGGAACCAGGTCAGGTGAAATTCACACCGACAGGATGTTCCAACAGAATAATAAAGAATGGAACCAGGTCCGGTGTAAAACACACAGACAGGATATTCCAACAGAATAATAAATAATGGAACCAGGTCCGGTGTAAAACACACAGACAGGATATTCCAACAGAATAATAAAGAATGGAACCAGGTCCGGTGTAAAACACACAGACAGGATATTCCAACAGAATAATAAAGAATGGAACCAGGTCCGGTGTAAAACACACAGACAGGATATTCCGACAGAAATATAAAGTCAGGATAGTAAATGGATGTCACCAAGTATAGGGTATTCCGCGTATACCGGTTATTCCAACAGAATAATAATGAATGGAATAACATAAGGATTTCACCAAGTATAGGGTGTACCGCGTATACAGGTCATGTATAGGGTATGCCACTTTTACAGGTTATTCCAACAGAATAACATAGAATGGAATAACATAAGTTCTCTTCAAGAAGAAAGAATAACACCCCTTACTTTATTTAGGAGACGGAACACTGCAGTAGTGTAGTAACCGAATACTCTTCTTCTTTCTCTCTTATTCTCTCTATACTTTCTCTCTCTATAGCTTGAGCGAATTCGTGAAAAATAATGAAGCCCTAGGCCTCTATTTATAGAAGATTTATTACTATTTACGAAAGTATTTACTATTTACGAAGGTAATTACTATTGACGAAGGTAATTACTATTTACGAAGGTAATTATTATTTACTAAGGTAATTATTTTTTTACTAAGGTAATTATTTTTTTACTAAGGTAATTATTATTTACTAAGGTAATTACTATTTACGAAAAAGACTGATGATGACATATGGCCCCCCATAATTAAACTTACCACAAACGTCTAATAATAGACTCTTTATATACATCAAGGATTGAATAAAAATTATCAGAAATCATTTTATTTTTTAATCAACACATATTTAATCTTTCAACAATTATTAATCATTTATAACTTGTCGTCTCAATTATTGTTTAAATAATATAACATATTATACAGATGATACTGTGACAATAATTGAATCAATAATATAAGAGATATGATGCAGCAATTACTGTAGCAATAATTGAGTATAACTGAGTGACTTCTCACGTAAGCATCAATAATTAATACCGTGTGCTACTATACAACAACGCGTATTACTGTACTTTTACTACCGAGTAGTTCAACAGTTTTAACGGTAACACCTCCGCCGTTATTTTATAGAAAGATAATTTTGTCGTTTTCTAACTACAATACTTCCGTTGTGGGGTCCACCAATGATTGTGCCGTCGTACGAATATTCCCCGACAAAAAGAATATTCCCCGACCAAACGAATATTTTATAACAACTTGCGTACTTTGCAAAATTTATAAATATTACCCACAACTATATATTTTATCAAATTTATTCCATAATATTCAAAAATAATAATTATGAAAATTCATCTTTATTTATAAAAACTGGGGTCTTACAACCTCCCCTTCTTATGAAATTTCGCCCTCGAAATTAGGGTACGTACCTGGTATGTCAAAGAGGTAAGGATACCTTGATTTCATTTCAGATTCTAACTCCCAAGTCATTTCCTCAACATCGTGGTTTCTCCACAAAACTTTGACTTGAGGTATAACCTTGGAGCGTAGAATATGTTCCTTCTTATCCAAGATTTGAACAGGAATCTCTTCATACGTCAAATCTTCCGCTATTTCGTCCGGTTCTAACTCAATAATGTGGTTCGGGTCTTTCACATATTTTCGTAACATGGATATGTGAAAAACGTTATGAACACGAGACATACTTGGCGGTAAAGCGAGTCTATATGCCAAAGTTCCTATTCGATCGAGGATTAAAAATGGACCGATAAATCGAGGATTAAGTTTTCCTCTCTTTCCAAATCTTGTAACTCCTTTCCATGGAGTAACACGTAACAACACATGATCTCCTATATTGAATTCCACGTCCTTTCGATGAAGATCAACATAACTCTTTTGTCGACTTTGTGAGGTTTTTATACGTTGTCGGATCGTTTGAATCTTTTCCGTAGTCATACGTACCAACTCCGGTCCCAACAACGTTGCTTCACCCACCTCATCCCAGCATACGGGAGAACGACACTTTCTTCCATACAACGCTTCGAATGGAGCCATGCCAATACTTGCTTGATAACTGTTGTTGTAGGAAAACTCCACCAATGGTAAGAACTTGTCCCAACTTCCCTTGGAATCAAGGACACAGAGTCTTAATAGATCTTCGAGAGTTTGAATAGTCCTCTCCGACTGTCCGTCCGTCTGAGGATGATATGCCGAGCTAAATCGTAAGTCTGTGCCCATAGCTTTTTGCAAACTAACCCAATCGTGGGTCTCGATCAGAAACTATGGATACCGGCATACCATGCAGTCTTACAATCTCGTTTATGTACATACGAGCCAGACGTTCAAGTGTATAAGTTTCTCGTATCGGTAAGAAATGAGCAGACTTGGTCAATCTATCAACAATGACCCAAATCGCATCTATGCCTTGAGAAACCTTAGGAAGACCGGTAACGAAATCCATGGTAATGTGCTCCCACTTCCATTCTGGAATTTCAAGTGGTTGCAACGGACCTTTTGGTACTTGATGCTCTGCTTTAACTCGTTGACAAGTTAGACACCTTGAGATAAACAACGCTATCTCTCTCTTCATATTGCTCCACCAAAATGTATGACGAATATCATGATACATTTTGGTACTTCCAGGATGGATTGCAAACGGTGTATTGTGCGCCTCCATCATGATTTTATACTTTAAATCAGGGTCGTTAGGAACACAAAGTCTGGAGTTGACTCGAAGTATTCCTTCTTCATCGATTCTTGCTTCCGGCATAGCACCTTCTTGCACTTCTTCCTCATACGCATCAGCTCCAGGTCTGTAGCTTGAGCAGCTTTAACTTTATCGATTAAAGTCGGTTCTACTCGTATATTCGCCATCGTCACATGCGTCCCTGGAGTCTTTAACTCTATCCCCATCCTTTGCAAGTCACACAAAATGGGCCCTTGCGTTGACAATATCGCACTCGTACTTGCATGTGATCTTCTACTCAATGCGTCAGCTACCACGTTTGCTTTTCCAGGATGGTATTGGATGGTATGATCATAATCTTTCAACAGTTCAAGCCAACGTCGTTGTCGCATATTGAGTTCCTTTTGAGTGAAGAAATATTTGAGGCTTTTATGATCCGTAAAGATCTCCACTTTCTCCCCATACAAGTAATGCCTCCAAATTTTAAGTGCAAAGACAACAGCTGCCAACTCTAGATCATGAGTAGGATAATTCCTCTCATATTCTTTGAGTTGTCGCGAGGCATAGGCTATGACTTTTCCATGTTGCATGAGAACACATCCCAGCCCTTTGCCCGAAGCATCACTGTAGATGACAAATCCCTCCGAGCCAGATGGTATTGTCAGAACAGGTGCTGAAATGAGTCTCCTCTTGAGTTCTTGAAAACTCTTCTCACATTCTTCGCTCCAATCAAACTTTGTATCTTTCCGAGTCAGCTGAGTCAATGGAGTAGCGATTCGAGAAAATCCTTCCACGAATCTCCGATAATAACCAGCTAAACCGAGAAAGCTACGTACTTCGGTCACTGATTTAGGTTGCTCCCAGCTTTGAATAGCTTCAATCTTTGCTGGGTCAACAGATATTCCATGACTTGATACCACGTGCCCAAGGAATGCTACTTCCTCAAGCCAGAACTCGCATTTCTTCAACTTGGCATAAAGCTTATATTCACGAAGCTTTTGGAGTGTCAGCCTCAAGTGTTGCTCATGATCTTCACGGCTTTTGGAATAAATAAGGATGTTATCAATAAAGACGACCACAAAGTGATCCAAATATTCCTTGAATACTCGGTTCATCATATCCATGAAGGCAGCAGGAGCATTAGTCAATCCAAAGGACATGACTAGGAATTCATAATGCCCGTACCGAGTTCTGAAAGCCGTCTTTGGAATGTCTTCAGTTCTAATCTTCAGTTGGTGATACCCGGAACGAAGATCGATCTTTGAAAAGAATTTGGCTCCTTGCAACTGGTCAAATAGATCATCAATTCGTGGCAATGGATACCTATTTTTGATGGTGACATGATTCAACTCCCGATAATCAATACAAAGTCGCATACTCCCATCTTTCTTCTTTACGAATAGAACAGGAGCACCCCAAGGAGAAGTACTAGGACGAATAAAGCCAATGTCTAGCAATTCCTGCAGTTGGGTTTTTAACTCCTGAAGTTCAATAGGAGCCATTCGATATGGGGCTTTAGAAATGGGTTTTGTACCGGGTTCAAGGTCGATACAAAATTCAATCTCACGCTCTGGGGGTAGGCCAGGAAGTTCTTCGGGAATACGTCAGGAAATTCATTAACAATAGAAATATCGTTCAAAACTGACGTATTTTTGTTTAAATCTGTGACATGAGCTAAGAAAGCTTGACATCCGTTTTTCAATAAACGAATAGCTTTATGGCTTGAGATGACCGTGATTGATTTTAATGGTTTGGTCGCTTGAATTCGCATAATAGGTTGATTAGGAATATGAAAGCTAACAACCTTATGGAAACAATCAATTTTTGCATGATGAGTAGTTAACCAATCAATCCCTAAAATCACGTCAAATGCAAGTATTTTCAATGAAATAAGATCTACAGGTAATGTGAGGGTACCGATTTGAACCAAACAAGACTTATAAACAGTGGATGTAATGAAGGTTTCTCCCAACGGAGTTTCCACAGATAAGTCAAAGTCTAATTTCTCCGGAGTCAAATTTAATCGATGAGCGCAAGTAGGAGAAATAAAAGAATGGGTAGAACCGGTATCAAATAAAGTATAGACTTCTTTAGAGTTTATGATAAGCTTACCCGTGATGACCTCATTTGGGTCCTTGCTTTCTGGGAGGTCACAACAAACGCTCTCCCTTGCACTACCGGCTTTGACCTTTCTGGGACGGCCTTTGGTGCCTCCATCCTAGCTGAATTTGTCTTTGGTAAACGACAAAATCGGGCTAAGTGACCTTCTCTTCCACAATTATAACATGCTTTGGACGGCATCGCGCAATTTGGACTGATGTGTCCCTCCCCTCCGCATTTGAAGCATATGATAGGTGGTCTTTCTCCTTCCTTAACAACGGGTGCTGGTGCTGACGTCTTTCCATCATTGTTG